>OZ025821.1:0-10000 GCA_964019425.1 Flectonema sp. DT1601 | reverse complement strand
CCCGCAAACCCGCAAACCCGCAAACCCGCAAACCCGCAAACCCGCAAACCCGCAAACCCGCAAACCCGCAAACCCGCAAACCCGCAAACCCGCAAACCCGCAAACCCGCAAACCCGCAAACCCGCAAACCCGCAAACCCGCAAACCCGCAAACCCGCAAACCCGCAAACCCGCAAACCCGCAAACCCGCAAACCCGCAAACCCGCAAACCCGCAAACCCGCAAACCCGCAAACCCGCAAACCCGCAAACCCGCAAACCCGCAAACCCGCAAACCCGCAAACCCGCAAACCCGCAAACCCGCAAACCCGCAAACCCGCAAACCCGCAAACCCGCAAACCCGCAAACCCGCAAACCCGCAAACCCGCAAACCCGCAAACCCGCAAACCCGCAAACCCGCAAACCCGCAAACCCGCAAACCCGCAAACCCGCAAACCCGCAAACCCGCAAACCCGCAAACCCGCAAACCCGCAAACCCGCAAACCCGCAAACCCGCAAACCCGCAAACCCGCAAACCCGCAAACCCGCAAACCCGCAAACCCGCAAACCCGCAAACCCGCAAACCCGCAAACCCGCAAACCCGCAAACCCGCAAACCCGCAAACCCGCAAACCCGCAAACCCGCAAACCCGCAAACCCGCAAACCCGCAAACCCGCAAACCCGCAAACCCGCAAACCCGCAAACCCGCAAACCCGCAAACCCGCAAACCCGCAAACCCGCAAACCCGCAAACCCGCAAACCCGCAAACCCGCAAACCCGCAAACCCGCAAACCCGCAAACCCGCAAACCCGCAAACCCGCAAACCCGCAAACCCGCAAACCCGCAAACCCGCAAACCCGCAAACCCGCAAACCCGCAAACCCGCAAACCCGCAAACCCGCAAACCCGCAAACCCGCAAACCCGCAAACCCGCAAACCCGCAAACCCGCAAACCCGCAAACCCGCAAACCCGCAAACCCGCAAACCCGCAAACCCGCAAACCCGCAAACCCGCAAACCCGCAAACCCGCAAACCCGCAAACCCGCAAACCCGCAAACCCGCAAACCCGCAAACCCGCAAACCCGCAAACCCGCAAACCCGCAAACCCGCAAACCCGCAAACCCGCAAACCCGCAAACCCGCAAACCCGCAAACCCGCAAACCCGCAAACCCGCAAACCCGCAAACCCGCAAACCCGCAAACCCGCAAACCCGCAAACCCGCAAACCCGCAAACCCGCAAACCCGCAAACCCGCAAACCCGCAAACCCGCAAACCCGCAAACCCGCAAACCCGCAAACCCGCAAACCCGCAAACCCGCAAACCCGCAAACCCGCAAACCCGCAAACCCGCAAACCCGCAAACCCGCAAACCCGCAAACCCGCAAACCCGCAAACCCGCAAACCCGCAAACCCGCAAACCCGCAAACCCGCAAACCCGCAAACCCGCAAACCCGCAAACCCGCAAACCCGCAAACCCGCAAACCCGCAAACCCGCAAACCCGCAAACCCGCAAACCCGCAAACCCGCAAACCCGCAAACCCGCAAACCCGCAAACCCGCAAACCCGCAAACCCGCAAACCCGCAAACCCGCAAACCCGCAAACCCGCAAACCCGCAAACCCGCAAACCCGCAAACCCGCAAACCCGCAAACCCGCAAACCCGCAAACCCGCAAACCCGCAAACCCGCAAACCCGCAAACCCGCAAACCCGCAAACCCGCAAACCCGCAAACCCGCAAACCCGCAAACCCGCAAACCCGCAAACCCGCAAACCCGCAAACCCGCAAACCCGCAAACCCGCAAACCCGCAAACCCGCAAACCCGCAAACCCGCAAACCCGCAAACCCGCAAACCCGCAAACCCGCAAACCCGCAAACCCGCAAACCCGCAAACCCGCAAACCCGCAAACCCGCAAACCCGCAAACCCGCAAACCCGCAAACCCGCAAACCCGCAAACCCGCAAACCCGCAAACCCGCAAACCCGCAAACCCGCAAACCCGCAAACCCGCAAACCCGCAAACCCGCAAACCCGCAAACCCGCAAACCCGCAAACCCGCAAACCCGCAAACCCGCAAACCCGCAAACCCGCAAACCCGCAAACCCGCAAACCCGCAAACCCGCAAACCCGCAAACCCGCAAACCCGCAAACCCGCAAACCCGCAAACCCGCAAACCCGCAAACCCGCAAACCCGCAAACCCGCAAACCCGCAAACCCGCAAACCCGCAAACCCGCAAACCCGCAAACCCGCAAACCCGCAAACCCGCAAACCCGCAAACCCGCAAACCCGCAAACCCGCAAACCCGCAAACCCGCAAACCCGCAAACCCGCAAACCCGCAAACCCGCAAACCCGCAAACCCGCAAACCCGCAAACCCGCAAACCCGCAAACCCGCAAACCCGCAAACCCGCAAACCCGCAAACCCGCAAACCCGCAAACCCGCAAACCCGCAAACCCGCAAACCCGCAAACCCGCAAACCCGCAAACCCGCAAACCCGCAAACCCGCAAACCCGCAAACCCGCAAACCCGCAAACCCGCAAACCCGCAAACCCGCAAACCCGCAAACCCGCAAACCCGCAAACCCGCAAACCCGCAAACCCGCAAACCCGCAAACCCGCAAACCCGCAAACCCGCAAACCCGCAAACCCGCAAACCCGCAAACCCGCAAACCCGCAAACCCGCAAACCCGCAAACCCGCAAACCCGCAAACCCGCAAACCCGCAAACCCGCAAACCCGCAAACCCGCAAACCCGCAAACCCGCAAACCCGCAAACCCGCAAACCCGCAAACCCGCAAACCCGCAAACCCGCAAACCCGCAAACCCGCAAACCCGCAAACCCGCAAACCCGCAAACCCGCAAACCCGCAAACCCGCAAACCCGCAAACCCGCAAACCCGCAAACCCGCAAACCCGCAAACCCGCAAACCCGCAAACCCGCAAACCCGCAAACCCGCAAACCCGCAAACCCGCAAACCCGCAAACCCGCAAACCCGCAAACCCGCAAACCCGCAAACCCGCAAACCCGCAAACCCGCAAACCCGCAAACCCGCAAACCCGCAAACCCGCAAACCCGCAAACCCGCAAACCCGCAAACCCGCAAACCCGCAAACCCGCAAACCCGCAAACCCGCAAACCCGCAAACCCGCAAACCCGCAAACCCGCAAACCCGCAAACCCGCAAACCCGCAAACCCGCAAACCCGCAAACCCGCAAACCCGCAAACCCGCAAACCCGCAAACCCGCAAACCCGCAAACCCGCAAACCCGCAAACCCGCAAACCCGCAAACCCGCAAACCCGCAAACCCGCAAACCCGCAAACCCGCAAACCCGCAAACCCGCAAACCCGCAAACCCGCAAACCCGCAAACCCGCAAACCCGCAAACCCGCAAACCCGCAAACCCGCAAACCCGCAAACCCGCAAACCCGCAAACCCGCAAACCCGCAAACCCGCAAACCCGCAAACCCGCAAACCCGCAAACCCGCAAACCCGCAAACCCGCAAACCCGCAAACCCGCAAACCCGCAAACCCGCAAACCCGCAAACCCGCAAACCCGCAAACCCGCAAACCCGCAAACCCGCAAACCCGCAAACCCGCAAACCCGCAAACCCGCAAACCCGCAAACCCGCAAACCCGCAAACCCGCAAACCCGCAAACCCGCAAACCCGCAAACCCGCAAACCCGCAAACCCGCAAACCCGCAAACCCGCAAACCCGCAAACCCGCAAACCCGCAAACCCGCAAACCCGCAAACCCGCAAACCCGCAAACCCGCAAACCCGCAAACCCGCAAACCCGCAAACCCGCAAACCCGCAAACCCGCAAACCCGCAAACCCGCAAACCCGCAAACCCGCAAACCCGCAAACCCGCAAACCCGCAAACCCGCAAACCCGCAAACCCGCAAACCCGCAAACCCGCAAACCCGCAAACCCGCAAACCCGCAAACCCGCAAACCCGCAAACCCGCAAACCCGCAAACCCGCAAACCCGCAAACCCGCAAACCCGCAAACCCGCAAACCCGCAAACCCGCAAACCCGCAAACCCGCAAACCCGCAAACCCGCAAACCCGCAAACCCGCAAACCCGCAAACCCGCAAACCCGCAAACCCGCAAACCCGCAAACCCGCAAACCCGCAAACCCGCAAACCCGCAAACCCGCAAACCCGCAAACCCGCAAACCCGCAAACCCGCAAACCCGCAAACCCGCAAACCCGCAAACCCGCAAACCCGCAAACCCGCAAACCCGCAAACCCGCAAACCCGCAAACCCGCAAACCCGCAAACCCGCAAACCCGCAAACCCGCAAACCCGCAAACCCGCAAACCCGCAAACCCGCAAACCCGCAAACCCGCAAACCCGCAAACCCGCAAACCCGCAAACCCGCAAACCCGCAAACCCGCAAACCCGCAAACCCGCAAACCCGCAAACCCGCAAACCCGCAAACCCGCAAACCCGCAAACCCGCAAACCCGCAAACCCGCAAACCCGCAAACCCGCAAACCCGCAAACCCGCAAACCCGCAAACCCGCAAACCCGCAAACCCGCAAACCCGCAAACCCGCAAACCCGCAAACCCGCAAACCCGCAAACCCGCAAACCCGCAAACCCGCAAACCCGCAAACCCGCAAACCCGCAAACCCGCAAACCCGCAAACCCGCAAACCCGCAAACCCGCAAACCCGCAAACCCGCAAACCCGCAAACCCGCAAACCCGCAAACCCGCAAACCCGCAAACCCGCAAACCCGCAAACCCGCAAACCCGCAAACCCGCAAACCCGCAAACCCGCAAACCCGCAAACCCGCAAACCCGCAAACCCGCAAACCCGCAAACCCGCAAACCCGCAAACCCGCAAACCCGCAAACCCGCAAACCCGCAAACCCGCAAACCCGCAAACCCGCAAACCCGCAAACCCGCAAACCCGCAAACCCGCAAACCCGCAAACCCGCAAACCCGCAAACCCGCAAACCCGCAAACCCGCAAACCCGCAAACCCGCAAACCCGCAAACCCGCAAACCCGCAAACCCGCAAACCCGCAAACCCGCAAACCCGCAAACCCGCAAACCCGCAAACCCGCAAACCCGCAAACCCGCAAACCCGCAAACCCGCAAACCCGCAAACCCGCAAACCCGCAAACCCGCAAACCCGCAAACCCGCAAACCCGCAAACCCGCAAACCCGCAAACCCGCAAACCCGCAAACCCGCAAACCCGCAAACCCGCAAACCCGCAAACCCGCAAACCCGCAAACCCGCAAACCCGCAAACCCGCAAACCCGCAAACCCGCAAACCCGCAAACCCGCAAACCCGCAAACCCGCAAACCCGCAAACCCGCAAACCCGCAAACCCGCAAACCCGCAAACCCGCAAACCCGCAAACCCGCAAACCCGCAAACCCGCAAACCCGCAAACCCGCAAACCCGCAAACCCGCAAACCCGCAAACCCGCAAACCCGCAAACCCGCAAACCCGCAAACCCGCAAACCCGCAAACCCGCAAACCCGCAAACCCGCAAACCCGCAAACCCGCAAACCCGCAAACCCGCAAACCCGCAAACCCGCAAACCCGCAAACCCGCAAACCCGCAAACCCGCAAACCCGCAAACCCGCAAACCCGCAAACCCGCAAACCCGCAAACCCGCAAACCCGCAAACCCGCAAACCCGCAAACCCGCAAACCCGCAAACCCGCAAACCCGCAAACCCGCAAACCCGCAAACCCGCAAACCCGCAAACCCGCAAACCCGCAAACCCGCAAACCCGCAAACCCGCAAACCCGCAAACCCGCAAACCCGCAAACCCGCAAACCCGCAAACCCGCAAACCCGCAAACCCGCAAACCCGCAAACCCGCAAACCCGCAAACCCGCAAACCCGCAAACCCGCAAACCCGCAAACCCGCAAACCCGCAAACCCGCAAACCCGCAAACCCGCAAACCCGCAAACCCGCAAACCCGCAAACCCGCAAACCCGCAAACCCGCAAACCCGCAAACCCGCAAACCCGCAAACCCGCAAACCCGCAAACCCGCAAACCCGCAAACCCGCAAACCCGCAAACCCGCAAACCCGCAAACCCGCAAACCCGCAAACCCGCAAACCCGCAAACCCGCAAACCCGCAAACCCGCAAACCCGCAAACCCGCAAACCCGCAAACCCGCAAACCCGCAAACCCGCAAACCCGCAAACCCGCAAACCCGCAAACCCGCAAACCCGCAAACCCGCAAACCCGCAAACCCGCAAACCCGCAAACCCGCAAACCCGCAAACCCGCAAACCCGCAAACCCGCAAACCCGCAAACCCGCAAACCCGCAAACCCGCAAACCCGCAAACCCGCAAACCCGCAAACCCGCAAACCCGCAAACCCGCAAACCCGCAAACCCGCAAACCCGCAAACCCGCAAACCCGCAAACCCGCAAACCCGCAAACCCGCAAACCCGCAAACCCGCAAACCCGCAAACCCGCAAACCCGCAAACCCGCAAACCCGCAAACCCGCAAACCCGCAAACCCGCAAACCCGCAAACCCGCAAACCCGCAAACCCGCAAACCCGCAAACCCGCAAACCCGCAAACCCGCAAACCCGCAAACCCGCAAACCCGCAAACCCGCAAACCCGCAAACCCGCAAACCCGCAAACCCGCAAACCCGCAAACCCGCAAACCCGCAAACCCGCAAACCCGCAAACCCGCAAACCCGCAAACCCGCAAACCCGCAAACCCGCAAACCCGCAAACCCGCAAACCCGCAAACCCGCAAACCCGCAAACCCGCAAACCCGCAAACCCGCAAACCCGCAAACCCGCAAACCCGCAAACCCGCAAACCCGCAAACCCGCAAACCCGCAAACCCGCAAACCCGCAAACCCGCAAACCCGCAAACCCGCAAACCCGCAAACCCGCAAACCCGCAAACCCGCAAACCCGCAAACCCGCAAACCCGCAAACCCGCAAACCCGCAAACCCGCAAACCCGCAAACCCGCAAACCCGCAAACCCGCAAACCCGCAAACCCGCAAACCCGCAAACCCGCAAACCCGCAAACCCGCAAACCCGCAAACCCGCAAACCCGCAAACCCGCAAACCCGCAAACCCGCAAACCCGCAAACCCGCAAACCCGCAAACCCGCAAACCCGCAAACCCGCAAACCCGCAAACCCGCAAACCCGCAAACCCGCAAACCCGCAAACCCGCAAACCCGCAAACCCGCAAACCCGCAAACCCGCAAACCCGCAAACCCGCAAACCCGCAAACCCGCAAACCCGCAAACCCGCAAACCCGCAAACCCGCAAACCCGCAAACCCGCAAACCCGCAAACCCGCAAACCCGCAAACCCGCAAACCCGCAAACCCGCAAACCCGCAAACCCGCAAACCCGCAAACCCGCAAACCCGCAAACCCGCAAACCCGCAAACCCGCAAACCCGCAAACCCGCAAACCCGCAAACCCGCAAACCCGCAAACCCGCAAACCCGCAAACCCGCAAACCGCCGCAAACCCGCAAACCCGCAAACCCGCAAACCCGCAAACCCGCAAACCCGCAAACCCGCAAACCCGCAAACCCGCAAACCCGCAAACCCGCAAACCCGCAAACCCGCAAACCCGCAAACCCGCAAACCCGCAAACCCGCAAACCCGCAAACCCGCAAACCCGCAAACCCGCAAACCCGCAAACCCGCAAACCCGCAAACCCGCAAACCCGCAAACCCGCAAACCCGCAAACCCGCAAACCCGCAAACCCGCAAACCCGCAAACCCGCAAACCCGCAAACCCGCAAACCCGCAAACCCGCAAACCCGCAAACCCGCAAACCCGCAAACCCGCAAACCCGCAAACCCGCAAACCCGCAAACCCGCAAACCCGCAAACCCGCAAACCCGCAAACCCGCAAACCCGCAAACCCGCAAACCCGCAAACCCGCAAACCCGCAAACCCGCAAACCCGCAAACCCGCAAACCCGCAAACCCGCAAACCCGCAAACCCGCAAACCCGCAAACCCGCAAACCCGCAAACCCGCAAACCCGCAAACCCGCAAACCCGCAAACCCGCAAACCCGCAAACCCGCAAACCCGCAAACCCGCAAACCCGCAAACCCGCAAACCCGCAAACCCGCAAACCCGCAAACCCGCAAACCCGCAAACCCGCAAACCCGCAAACCCGCAAACCCGCAAACCCGCAAACCCGCAAACCCGCAAACCCGCAAACCCGCAAACCCGCAAACCCGCAAACCCGCAAACCCGCAAACCCGCAAACCCGCAAACCCGCAAACCCGCAAACCCGCAAACCCGCAAACCCGCAAACCCGCAAACCCGCAAACCCGCAAACCCGCAAACCCGCAAACCCGCAAACCCGCAAACCCGCAAACCCGCAAACCCGCAAACCCGCAAACCCGCAAACCCGCAAACCCGCAAACCCGCAAACCCGCAAACCCGCAAACCCGCAAACCCGCAAACCCGCAAACCCGCAAACCCGCAAACCCGCAAACCCGCAAACCCGCAAACCCGCAAACCCGCAAACCCGCAAACCCGCAAACCCGCAAACCCGCAAACCCGCAAACCCGCAAACCCGCAAACCCGCAAACCCGCAAACCCGCAAACCCGCAAACCCGCAAACCCGCAAACCCGCAAACCCGCAAACCCGCAAACCCGCAAACCCGCAAACCCGCAAACCCGCAAACCCGCAAACCCGCAAACCCGCAAACCCGCAAACCCGCAAACCCGCAAACCCGCAAACCCGCAAACCCGCAAACCCGCAAACCCGCAAACCCGCAAACCCGCAAACCCGCAAACCCGCAAACCCGCAAACCCGCAAACCCGCAAACCCGCAAACCCGCAAACCCGCAAACCCGCAAACCCGCAAACCCGCAAACCCGCAAACCCGCAAACCCGCAAACCCGCAAACCCGCAAACCCGCAAACCCGCAAACCCGCAAACCCGCAAACCCGCAAACCCGCAAACCCGCAAACCCGCAAACCCGCAAACCCGCAAACCCGCAAACCCGCAAACCCGCAAACCCGCAAACCCGCAAACCCGCAAACCCGCAAACCCGCAAACCCGCAAACCCGCAAACCCGCAAACCCGCAAACCCGCAAACCCGCAAACCCGCAAACCCGCAAACCCGCAAACCCGCAAACCCGCAAACCCGCAAACCCGCAAACCCGCAAACCCGCAAACCCGCAAACCCGCAAACCCGCAAACCCGCAAACCCGCAAACCCGCAAACCCGCAAACCCGCAAACCCGCAAACCCGCAAACCCGCAAACCCGCAAACCCGCAAACCCGCAAACCCGCAAACCCGCAAACCCGCAAACCCGCAAACCCGCAAACCCGCAAACCCGCAAACCCGCAAACCCGCAAACCCGCAAACCCGCAAACCCGCAAACCCGCAAACCCGCAAACCCGCAAACCCGCAAACCCGCAAACCCGCAAACCCGCAAACCCGCAAACCCGCAAACCCGCAAACCCGCAAACCCGCAAACCCGCAAACCCGCAAACCCGCAAACCCGCAAACCCGCAAACCCGCAAACCCGCAAACCCGCAAACCCGCAAACCCGCAAACCCGCAAACCCGCAAACCCGCAAACCCGCAAACCCGCAAACCCGCAAACCCGCAAACCCGCAAACCCGCAAACCCGCAAACCCGCAAACCCGCAAACCCGCAAACCCGCAAACCCGCAAACCCGCAAACCCGCAAACCCGCAAACCCGCAAACCCGCAAACCCGCAAACCCGCAAACCCGCAAACCCGCAAACCCGCAAACCCGCAAACCCGCAAACCCGCAAACCCGCAAACCCGCAAACCCGCAAACCCGCAAACCCGCAAACCCGCAAACCCGCAAACCCGCAAACCCGCAAACCCGCAAACCCGCAAACCCGCAAACCCGCAAACCCGCAAACCCGCAAACCCGCAAACCCGCAAACCCGCAAACCCGCAAACCCGCAAACCCGCAAACCCGCAAACCCGCAAACCCGCAAACCCGCAAACCCGCAAACCCGCAAACCCGCAAACCCGCAAACCCGCAAACCCGCAAACCCGCAAACCCGCAAACCCGCAAACCCGCAAACCCGCA
>OZ025820.1:600000-1020592 GCA_964019425.1 Flectonema sp. DT1601 | reverse complement strand
TTGCGGGTTTGCGGGTTTGCGGGTTTGCGGGTTTGCGGGTTTGCGGGTTTGCGGGTTTGCGGGTTTGCGGGTTTGCGGGTTTGCGGGTTTGCGGGTTTGCGGGTTTGCGGGTTTGCGGGTTTGCGGGTTTGCGGGTTTGCGGGTTTGCGGGTTTGCGGGTTTGCGGGTTTGCGGGTTTGCGGGTTTGCGGGTTTGCGGGTTTGCGGGTTTGCGGGTTTGCGGGTTTGCGGGTTTGCGGGTTTGCGGGTTTGCGGGTTTGCGGGTTTGCGGGTTTGCGGGTTTGCGGGTTTGCGGGTTTGCGGGTTTGCGGGTTTGCGGGTTTGCGGGTTTGCGGGTTTGCGGGTTTGCGGGTTTGCGGGTTTGCGGGTTTGCGGGTTTGCGGGTTTGCGGGTTTGCGGGTTTGCGGGTTTGCGGGTTTGCGGGTTTGCGGGTTTGCGGGTTTGCGGGTTTGCGGGTTTGCGGGTTTGCGGGTTTGCGGGTTTGCGGGTTTGCGGGTTTGCGGGTTTGCGGGTTTGCGGGTTTGCGGGTTTGCGGGTTTGCGGGTTTGCGGGTTTGCGGGTTTGCGGGTTTGCGGGTTTGCGGGTTTGCGGGTTTGCGGGTTTGCGGGTTTGCGGGTTTGCGGGTTTGCGGGTTTGCGGGTTTGCGGGTTTGCGGGTTTGCGGGTTTGCGGGTTTGCGGGTTTGCGGGTTTGCGGGTTTGCGGGTTTGCGGGTTTGCGGGTTTGCGGGTTTGCGGGTTTGCGGGTTTGCGGGTTTGCGGGTTTGCGGGTTTGCGGGTTTGCGGGTTTGCGGGTTTGCGGGTTTGCGGGTTTGCGGGTTTGCGGGTTTGCGGGTTTGCGGGTTTGCGGGTTTGCGGGTTTGCGGGTTTGCGGGTTTGCGGGTTTGCGGGTTTGCGGGTTTGCGGGTTTGCGGGTTTGCGGGTTTGCGGGTTTGCGGGTTTGCGGGTTTGCGGGTTTGCGGGTTTGCGGGTTTGCGGGTTTGCGGGTTTGCGGGTTTGCGGGTTTGCGGGTTTGCGGGTTTGCGGGTTTGCGGGTTTGCGGGTTTGCGGGTTTGCGGGTTTGCGGGTTTGCGGGTTTGCGGGTTTGCGGGTTTGCGGGTTTGCGGGTTTGCGGGTTTGCGGGTTTGCGGGTTTGCGGGTTTGCGGGTTTGCGGGTTTGCGGGTTTGCGGGTTTGCGGGTTTGCGGGTTTGCGGGTTTGCGGGTTTGCGGGTTTGCGGGTTTGCGGGTTTGCGGGTTTGCGGGTTTGCGGGTTTGCGGGTTTGCGGGTTTGCGGGTTTGCGGGTTTGCGGGTTTGCGGGTTTGCGGGTTTGCGGGTTTGCGGGTTTGCGGGTTTGCGGGTTTGCGGGTTTGCGGGTTTGCGGGTTTGCGGGTTTGCGGGTTTGCGGGTTTGCGGGTTTGCGGGTTTGCGGGTTTGCGGGTTTGCGGGTTTGCGGGTTTGCGGGTTTGCGGGTTTGCGGGTTTGCGGGTTTGCGGGTTTGCGGGTTTGCGGGTTTGCGGGTTTGCGGGTTTGCGGGTTTGCGGGTTTGCGGGTTTGCGGGTTTGCGGGTTTGCGGGTTTGCGGGTTTGCGGGTTTGCGGGTTTGCGGGTTTGCGGGTTTGCGGGTTTGCGGGTTTGCGGGTTTGCGGGTTTGCGGGTTTGCGGGTTTGCGGGTTTGCGGGTTTGCGGGTTTGCGGGTTTGCGGGTTTGCGGGTTTGCGGGTTTGCGGGTTTGCGGGTTTGCGGGTTTGCGGGTTTGCGGGTTTGCGGGTTTGCGGGTTTGCGGGTTTGCGGGTTTGCGGGTTTGCGGGTTTGCGGGTTTGCGGGTTTGCGGGTTTGCGGGTTTGCGGGTTTGCGGGTTTGCGGGTTTGCGGGTTTGCGGGTTTGCGGGTTTGCGGGTTTGCGGGTTTGCGGGTTTGCGGGTTTGCGGGTTTGCGGGTTTGCGGGTTTGCGGGTTTGCGGGTTTGCGGGTTTGCGGGTTTGCGGGTTTGCGGGTTTGCGGGTTTGCGGGTTTGCGGGTTTGCGGGTTTGCGGGTTTGCGGGTTTGCGGGTTTGCGGGTTTGCGGGTTTGCGGGTTTGCGGGTTTGCGGGTTTGCGGGTTTGCGGGTTTGCGGGTTTGCGGGTTTGCGGGTTTGCGGGTTTGCGGGTTTGCGGGTTTGCGGGTTTGCGGGTTTGCGGGTTTGCGGGTTTGCGGGTTTGCGGGTTTGCGGGTTTGCGGGTTTGCGGGTTTGCGGGTTTGCGGGTTTGCGGGTTTGCGGGTTTGCGGGTTTGCGGGTTTGCGGGTTTGCGGGTTTGCGGGTTTGCGGGTTTGCGGGTTTGCGGGTTTGCGGGTTTGCGGGTTTGCGGGTTTGCGGGTTTGCGGGTTTGCGGGTTTGCGGGTTTGCGGGTTTGCGGGTTTGCGGGTTTGCGGGTTTGCGGGTTTGCGGGTTTGCGGGTTTGCGGGTTTGCGGGTTTGCGGGTTTGCGGGTTTGCGGGTTTGCGGGTTTGCGGGTTTGCGGGTTTGCGGGTTTGCGGGTTTGCGGGTTTGCGGGTTTGCGGGTTTGCGGGTTTGCGGGTTTGCGGGTTTGCGGGTTTGCGGGTTTGCGGGTTTGCGGGTTTGCGGGTTTGCGGGTTTGCGGGTTTGCGGGTTTGCGGGTTTGCGGGTTTGCGGGTTTGCGGGTTTGCGGGTTTGCGGGTTTGCGGGTTTGCGGGTTTGCGGGTTTGCGGGTTTGCGGGTTTGCGGGTTTGCGGGTTTGCGGGTTTGCGGGTTTGCGGGTTTGCGGGTTTGCGGGTTTGCGGGTTTGCGGGTTTGCGGGTTTGCGGGTTTGCGGGTTTGCGGGTTTGCGGGTTTGCGGGTTTGCGGGTTTGCGGGTTTGCGGGTTTGCGGGTTTGCGGGTTTGCGGGTTTGCGGGTTTGCGGGTTTGCGGGTTTGCGGGTTTGCGGGTTTGCGGGTTTGCGGGTTTGCGGGTTTGCGGGTTTGCGGGTTTGCGGGTTTGCGGGTTTGCGGGTTTGCGGGTTTGCGGGTTTGCGGGTTTGCGGGTTTGCGGGTTTGCGGGTTTGCGGGTTTGCGGGTTTGCGGGTTTGCGGGTTTGCGGGTTTGCGGGTTTGCGGGTTTGCGGGTTTGCGGGTTTGCGGGTTTGCGGGTTTGCGGGTTTGCGGGTTTGCGGGTTTGCGGGTTTGCGGGTTTGCGGGTTTGCGGGTTTGCGGGTTTGCGGGTTTGCGGGTTTGCGGGTTTGCGGGTTTGCGGGTTTGCGGGTTTGCGGGTTTGCGGGTTTGCGGGTTTGCGGGTTTGCGGGTTTGCGGGTTTGCGGGTTTGCGGGTTTGCGGGTTTGCGGGTTTGCGGGTTTGCGGGTTTGCGGGTTTGCGGGTTTGCGGGTTTGCGGGTTTGCGGGTTTGCGGGTTTGCGGGTTTGCGGGTTTGCGGGTTTGCGGGTTTGCGGGTTTGCGGGTTTGCGGGTTTGCGGGTTTGCGGGTTTGCGGGTTTGCGGGTTTGCGGGTTTGCGGGTTTGCGGGTTTGCGGGTTTGCGGGTTTGCGGGTTTGCGGGTTTGCGGGTTTGCGGGTTTGCGGGTTTGCGGGTTTGCGGGTTTGCGGGTTTGCGGGTTTGCGGGTTTGCGGGTTTGCGGGTTTGCGGGTTTGCGGGTTTGCGGGTTTGCGGGTTTGCGGGTTTGCGGGTTTGCGGGTTTGCGGGTTTGCGGGTTTGCGGGTTTGCGGGTTTGCGGGTTTGCGGGTTTGCGGGTTTGCGGGTTTGCGGGTTTGCGGGTTTGCGGGTTTGCGGGTTTGCGGGTTTGCGGGTTTGCGGGTTTGCGGGTTTGCGGGTTTGCGGGTTTGCGGGTTTGCGGGTTTGCGGGTTTGCGGGTTTGCGGGTTTGCGGGTTTGCGGGTTTGCGGGTTTGCGGGTTTGCGGGTTTGCGGGTTTGCGGGTTTGCGGGTTTGCGGGTTTGCGGGTTTGCGGGTTTGCGGGTTTGCGGGTTTGCGGGTTTGCGGGTTTGCGGGTTTGCGGGTTTGCGGGTTTGCGGGTTTGCGGGTTTGCGGGTTTGCGGGTTTGCGGGTTTGCGGGTTTGCGGGTTTGCGGGTTTGCGGGTTTGCGGGTTTGCGGGTTTGCGGGTTTGCGGGTTTGCGGGTTTGCGGGTTTGCGGGTTTGCGGGTTTGCGGGTTTGCGGGTTTGCGGGTTTGCGGGTTTGCGGGTTTGCGGGTTTGCGGGTTTGCGGGTTTGCGGGTTTGCGGGTTTGCGGGTTTGCGGGTTTGCGGGTTTGCGGGTTTGCGGGTTTGCGGGTTTGCGGGTTTGCGGGTTTGCGGGTTTGCGGGTTTGCGGGTTTGCGGGTTTGCGGGTTTGCGGGTTTGCGGGTTTGCGGGTTTGCGGGTTTGCGGGTTTGCGGGTTTGCGGGTTTGCGGGTTTGCGGGTTTGCGGGTTTGCGGGTTTGCGGGTTTGCGGGTTTGCGGGTTTGCGGGTTTGCGGGTTTGCGGGTTTGCGGGTTTGCGGGTTTGCGGGTTTGCGGGTTTGCGGGTTTGCGGGTTTGCGGGTTTGCGGGTTTGCGGGTTTGCGGGTTTGCGGGTTTGCGGGTTTGCGGGTTTGCGGGTTTGCGGGTTTGCGGGTTTGCGGGTTTGCGGGTTTGCGGGTTTGCGGGTTTGCGGGTTTGCGGGTTTGCGGGTTTGCGGGTTTGCGGGTTTGCGGGTTTGCGGGTTTGCGGGTTTGCGGGTTTGCGGGTTTGCGGGTTTGCGGGTTTGCGGGTTTGCGGGTTTGCGGGTTTGCGGGTTTGCGGGTTTGCGGGTTTGCGGGTTTGCGGGTTTGCGGGTTTGCGGGTTTGCGGGTTTGCGGGTTTGCGGGTTTGCGGGTTTGCGGGTTTGCGGGTTTGCGGGTTTGCGGGTTTGCGGGTTTGCGGGTTTGCGGGTTTGCGGGTTTGCGGGTTTGCGGGTTTGCGGGTTTGCGGGTTTGCGGGTTTGCGGGTTTGCGGGTTTGCGGGTTTGCGGGTTTGCGGGTTTGCGGGTTTGCGGGTTTGCGGGTTTGCGGGTTTGCGGGTTTGCGGGTTTGCGGGTTTGCGGGTTTGCGGGTTTGCGGGTTTGCGGGTTTGCGGGTTTGCGGGTTTGCGGGGAACCGCTCGGCATTCTCAGTGAAGTACTGTTGAAAAGGAAAAGTCATAAAGGAGAGTCTGATAAAAACAATCACACGAATTAACCACATAACAAGATACTAGCATCATAAGCCTCATGTCGTCTTAGCTTTCCCATTTTCTCAGCTGAATAAAATGATGATGAGAAAGACAAAGGAGAACCAAGTTAACACGAAGCAACTCATTCACGAAGGGGTAATGGGAAAACGGCACCGCATGCTTGTACAATTGCATGTTCGACCACGGCCTAAAATCGGCCGGGGGAAAGGTTGGCACCGTCACAGGGGTAGGGCGGGTGGGAAAACGCTTTGCGTTAAGACCCCTTCCTAGCCTGAATAAATGAGTACAATGAAATAATGATAAGAGAAACAGTGAAATGATAATTCTGAAATAAAGACAAGAGAACAGAAATAATACTTAAACAACATTTAATATTGATCAATGAAAAGGAAAATATTATAAGAGTATATCGTACTTCACTTGCCTTTTGTGCAGTTCCCAGTCTGAGTGTTGGGAACCGCTCGGCATTCTCAGTGAAGTACTGTTGAAAAGGAAAAGTCATAAAGGAGAGTCTGATAAAAACAATCACACGAATTAACCACATAACAAGATACTAGCATCATAAGCCTCATGTCGTCTTAGCTTTCCCATTTTCTCAGCTGAATAAAATGATGATGAGAAAGACAAAGGAGAACCAAGTTAACACGAAGCAACTCATTCACGAAGGGGTAATGGGAAAACGGCACCGCATGCTTGTACAATTGCATGTTCGACCACGGCCTAAAATCGGCCGGGGGAAAGGTTGGCACCGTCACACCACCACCACATCGCGAGTCAGAAAGGCCCTCACCGCAAGTTCAACTTCCCGCTGATGCTCCGATGAGCCTATAACTCCTGGATCCACCCTCGATGGCAAGTCTGCTGGGTTCAGCGCTGACTTCACATAAGCAATACAGAAACTAACCTTTCTGTCTGCCAGCACATCGATGGCCTGCACGACCGCATCGTTCAGCCGTTGCGATCGGACTGACATCTTCTTCCGTGCTACGCCAATGACTGACGTGTTGTCGATCCAGATGGACATTCGCTTGCCATCACAGCAAACCGGCATCCCCGAGACCGTGTTCCTGAACGCCATCCCCTCGAGAACATTGATGTGGAGCGACTGTTCCGAAGGACCCCACGCATCCCCCAAGACAGTAACCTCGGCCGTCCTGTCGTTCACAACCACTCCACCCCAACCTCTCAACGACGCATCCACGAACGTCGTGAACCCATCTTGATCTGGCTCCCGCGCAACCACCCTCCTCGTCACAGCGGCAGCCGACCAACTGCGCAACTCCATCGCGACCGAAACAGGGACCGACACTACATCATGCACCTGCCTCACCCCGCGGTTCAAACCGTTCGACAACCTCCGCAAGAACTTCAAGGCATACCAGTATTTCCCCGGAGACGCCGCAGCGATCGCCGACGCATGCATCAGCCTCCCAGCCATCGACTCCAACTGACTCGCCGTCACAGACGACAAGTCCACCGCCGCCAACTTCCGCCGGATCTTCGCTGACGGCATGACCGACGACGCCTCGTGGTCAAAGTCCACACCCAAAAATGTGTACTTGCTCACCGCCGTATTCGAGTCAGACGGCTTCCATGTAAGACGGAAATCCGCCGCCGCAGCATCGAGATTCACCGTCGCCGCCAACACCGCGCCTTCCGTCCCCGTGTACCGAATGTTGTCGATGAACACGTCAACGCCAACATCCCTGGCAGCCCACTGACGTCGCACGTAAGCTGGATCCCCCGCAGCCGCCGCTGCCAAAGAGTGCATCAGCTCCGGCGCGCAGACATGCCCCATCGGTAAACGGCACAGCTCGAACCATTCACCCTCCGTCGTCTTGAATCGGAAGAGATCTCTCGCTTCCTCCGGGATTTCAATAGCATAAAAACCTGTCTTGAAATCCCGTGTCGAGCCAACCTCGGTCAGAACCCGATCCAAATATTTTGAGATGTGGAACAGCGGGACGTGAGCTTCGTAAGCTTCTTCGGCCCAACCATTCGCATCCCTCGTCCAAAGGATGAACCGCTGCCGCAGTCCCTCCGGCTTCTCCTCCACCACGGTGAATGGAACGTTCACCGCTCTCCCCGGTCCACTCGCAGCTCGCGCGATCCCGTTCCTCAGCAACTCCGCAGCGTGCCTCCCAGCGAAAGATGAAGTAGACGACGAGCGACTCAACTTCCCCACCTCCGGATAAAAGGTCAAGTTCCACACCTGATCGAACCTATCCCTCGCAACATCAGTCATCCTACGTCTGAGTCCGTCAACATCCATCGTCTCAACGCCACTCACATGCAAAGGCGACGAACGTTCCTCCGCCGTCGACGGCAGTCTTGTCCGCTTGCCCCTCCTGATGATGCTGTGCGTCGTGCACGGAGACAGCCGCGCCACCGCTTCCATCGCCTCACCTTCGTCGTCAACGTCCTCCGCAACTACAGCAGGATGGTGACCTTCCACGTTTGCAGCGCTCGGGCGGTGTCCACGAAATCCGACGAATACCTGATCGTTGTTGCAGAGATGTTGGTTCCGTCTTCGGCGTGCTTCAACAGTCGTGATACCAGGTACCCTTCTGTGAGCCTTCCCTCGGCCATCGCTCGCATCAAAGCCGCGGCGGCGCCTCGTTTTATCGAGTGGCCCGTAAAACCCCGCATTCCCGGAGTCCCCCGCCACAACTCTGCCAACCGCTCGGTGGTGACATCCGTCAGCCGATCGAAAGGAGCCAGCTCCCGAAACAAGCTTGCGATCTCCCCGACCAGATCCCCCCGCAAGACCGCCCAACGGGACGGCACGAACGGGTTTGCTCTCCGGTGTTTTGGCGACGTCCCCCAGTCCACGATCACTTCCGCGTCCTCCACCAGAACGAAATGCGCCGACGTCAGCACGTGCACTTCTCCCCACCGGGAAGCCGACTTCCAACACACCAACGCCGCGAGCCTCAAACGTCCCGTTAGACTTCTCGCCCAACCCAACAGCTGCTCCTTTGACATGGGAACTGCTTGCGAACGCGGAACGGCCGCCCCTTTTGCCCTCAGCGCGCTTGCCAGGCTGAGGAGCGGTTGGTTTTCCAGACCAAGGTGCCGGTAGATCCCGGACAGCGCCTTTGCGTATTGCAGCTGTCCCTGCGGTCTCACGTCTGTGGCCAGCACGAACAACGCAGCTGTTTCGGCAGACATTGGCAGACGCTGAGCCAACGCCCATTGTTCCAACCGACCCCAGAGGTTTCTGCGCTTCGACGAGGTTTCGTCCGCCCACATCGACGCGACGACCACCCCCAGACGCTCCAACGCTGTGTCGTGGTCCACCCTTACTTCCATCGTGTCTCCACGGTGTCGATCGTCCCTCCGGATGTGTTCGAGGACCACCTTCCCGAAAACCGACGGAACTTCCACCTGCGCAGCGCATCTTCGTTTTCGGAATCCCTCTTGCGTACTCGCGCAAGGTTCCGGTGCGACGACACTCGTTGACCCACGTCGCATTCCAGCTGGCACCGCGCCGACCAGGAGAGGCCGCGGCCCACTTGCCGCCCCTCCTCCCGCGACGCCCTCTACGGGTTTGTTTACGGCCAGGATTCAATTCCCCCGACCACGCCCCCCGTTTTTTGGAAAGTGTTGTGGCTGTTGTCCGGTCGTTGTCGTCCCCCTCACCAAACCGGCTGGCCTGCTACCCTTCAACGCTACCTTCCTCGCCGCAGCGGTGGTGGGGTCCTCCCAGCTCTCAGCCAGCGCCTTCAGGTACAAGTCGCCACTCCTGCTCCCGTGCTCCCCCCGAATCAGTTGGAACTCCAGCATCTCGTGAAGCAACCCTAAGGTCACTTCCTCCCCACCGTTGATGGTCGCCTCCACCGTCTTCGCCAACAGACCTACCATCTGCTTCGCAACTTGCGAACCACCCTCTCCGAACTTCTCCGTGATCGCCCGCCGGAGGAGGGACATCTCCACGTCACCTCGCCCACCGTAGCCAGCCCACAACGTATGCTGCGCCGCTGCCTGTTCCAATGGCACCTGCACCGCAGGCACCTCCGCATTCCAATGGGCCAACAGCCAACCTTCTTCTTTAAATTGTTCAGGCGTGAGCACAAAGAATGACTCCCGCCTACCAATCAATCCCAGGACCACCTCCCCGGTCACACCGTCGAGATCCACCACGAATCCCTTGTCCGACCCGCGCTTCACCTTCGATCCCCTGCACATACCTGCCGGGAAAGCGACCACCTTCGTCTTCGGTACTAGGTGGTGGAGCGTTGTCGCCATCTGCGATAACACCGTGCTCAGCCCGTCCTGCGCTGTCGGTGCTTGCCGTTGTTGAAGCAGCAGACCCTGCTGCTGTAGCGCCTGCTGCTGCAGCGCCTGCTGTTGTTGAGTCATCTGCTGTTGCTGTGCGTTCAGACTCTCCTCCAACCTCCGTTGTTCCTGTTGCTGAAACTTGTTCTGCTCCTGTTGCAGCAGCTGCTGTTGCTGGAGCTGCTGCTGCTGAAGCTGCTGCTCGTTGCTCTTCGCTTGTTCCGCCAGCTTGTGCTGGTCCAGCTGGCGTTGCTGTTCCTGTTGTTGCACTTGTTGTTGCTTCAGCAGCTCGTCCCGAAGCCTTAACTGCTCCTCCAACTTCCGTTGATCCTCTTGGAACTGTTGTTGCTGAGCTTGCTGTTGTTGAATCTGCTTCTGTTGCTGTTCTTGTGCCAATTGACTCTGCAGTTCTTGCTTTTGTTGCTGCTGCTTCTGTAATTCCTGCTCCTCCCTCTGTTGGTCCAGCAGGTTTTGCTGCAGCTCGAGTCGCTGCCGCAACTCCTCCCGCTTCTGCTGCTCGGTCTTCAGCACCCCGTCCTGTCTGGCCTTTTCCTTCGCCATCTGCATCACAGCCTCCCCGAGCTCTTCCTGCCTATCCGCTACGGAGTTGAAAGCCTCTTCGGCCGCACCTTCAACCATGGCGGTGTGTTCTTCCGCCTTCACCTGCCTCCGGGCTTGCTCGTTGATCACCTGGGCCACCCGGCTCACGGTGACTTCCAGGTTCTCCCCGGCCGTCGTGTGTTGTGCTTGGCGAGCAGCCAACTGCTCCGTCACCGATTGGTGGGCCACAGCCTGACCCTTCAGCTCCCGGTAGGCCATGCCTCCCGCGCGAGCCAACCCCTCCAAACTGGGGTTCGTTCCCGAAACCGGTTCCGCGAAAACCGGCGGTGGCACCTGTTCCATCGAGTCCACCTCCATCACCATGAGGGTCGACCTCCCCCCCGTCATCGGCGACGGAACCGAGGGTGCCGAGCCCGTCATCGTCCCCAGCCTTCTCATCCTCTCCTTCACCGCATCGGCGTTGACCTCGACCAGGCCCGTCAACAGCACGAACACAGTCCGTGCCGACAGCGTTCTCGCCAACCCCACCGGGATGTCGAGACACAGAGCTAACAACTTGTCGTTGTCAGCTCTGCGGGATGAATTGCTGTCCTCCCGACAGGTGGGCATCCAAATGCTGTCCCCACCGGACAGCCCCATCGCTTGTTGGAACCTGCGGTTCCTTGCCTCCAGGGACACCTTCATGCGCCCCACCTCCCCTAGTATCGCCTTCGCCTTCCCGGCGATACTAGCGGGCACCGAAAAATCATAATAATGATCCGGCATATTTTCTTAAAACGCTTTGCGTTAAGACCCCTTCCTAGCCTGAATAAATGAGTACAATGAAATAATGATAAGAGAAACAGTGAAATGATAATTCTGAAATAAAGACAAGAGAACAGAAATAATACTTAAACAACATTTAATATTGATCAATGAAAAGGAAAATATTATAAGAGTATATCGTACTTCACTTGCCTTTTGTGCAGTTCCCAGTCTGAGTGTTGGTTTGCGGGTTTGCGGGTTTGCGGGTTTGCGGGTTTGCGGGTTTGCGGGTTTGCGGGTTTGCGGGTTTGCGGGTTTGCGGGTTTGCGGGTTTGCGGGTTTGCGGGTTTGCGGGTTTGCGGGTTTGCGGGTTTGCGGGTTTGCGGGTTTGCGGGTTTGCGGGTTTGCGGGTTTGCGGGTTTGCGGGTTTGCGGGTTTGCGGGTTTGCGGGTTTGCGGGTTTGCGGGTTTGCGGGTTTGCGGGTTTGCGGGTTTGCGGGTTTGCGGGTTTGCGGGTTTGCGGGTTTGCGGGTTTGCGGGTTTGCGGGTTTGCGGGTTTGCGGGTTTGCGGGTTTGCGGGTTTGCGGGTTTGCGGGTTTGCGGGTTTGCGGGTTTGCGGGTTTGCGGGTTTGCGGGTTTGCGGGTTTGCGGGTTTGCGGGTTTGCGGGTTTGCGGGTTTGCGGGTTTGCGGGTTTGCGGGTTTGCGGGTTTGCGGGTTTGCGGGTTTGCGGGTTTGCGGGTTTGCGGGTTTGCGGGTTTGCGGGTTTGCGGGTTTGCGGGTTTGCGGGTTTGCGGGTTTGCGGGTTTGCGGGTTTGCGGGTTTGCGGGTTTGCGGGTTTGCGGGTTTGCGGGTTTGCGGGTTTGCGGGTTTGCGGGTTTGCGGGTTTGCGGGTTTGCGGGTTTGCGGGTTTGCGGGTTTGCGGGTTTGCGGGTTTGCGGGTTTGCGGGTTTGCGGGTTTGCGGGTTTGCGGGTTTGCGGGTTTGCGGGTTTGCGGGTTTGCGGGTTTGCGGGTTTGCGGGTTTGCGGGTTTGCGGGTTTGCGGGTTTGCGGGTTTGCGGGTTTGCGGGTTTGCGGGTTTGCGGGTTTGCGGGTTTGCGGGTTTGCGGGTTTGCGGGTTTGCGGGTTTGCGGGTTTGCGGGTTTGCGGGTTTGCGGGTTTGCGGGTTTGCGGGTTTGCGGGTTTGCGGGTTTGCGGGTTTGCGGGTTTGCGGGTTTGCGGGTTTGCGGGTTTGCGGGTTTGCGGGTTTGCGGGTTTGCGGGTTTGCGGGTTTGCGGGTTTGCGGGTTTGCGGGTTTGCGGGTTTGCGGGTTTGCGGGTTTGCGGGTTTGCGGGTTTGCGGGTTTGCGGGTTTGCGGGTTTGCGGGTTTGCGGGTTTGCGGGTTTGCGGGTTTGCGGGTTTGCGGGTTTGCGGGTTTGCGGGTTTGCGGGTTTGCGGGTTTGCGGGTTTGCGGGTTTGCGGGTTTGCGGGTTTGCGGGTTTGCGGGTTTGCGGGTTTGCGGGTTTGCGGGTTTGCGGGTTTGCGGGTTTGCGGGTTTGCGGGTTTGCGGGTTTGCGGGTTTGCGGGTTTGCGGGTTTGCGGGTTTGCGGGTTTGCGGGTTTGCGGGTTTGCGGGTTTGCGGGTTTGCGGGTTTGCGGGTTTGCGGGTTTGCGGGTTTGCGGGTTTGCGGGTTTGCGGGTTTGCGGGTTTGCGGGTTTGCGGGTTTGCGGGTTTGCGGGTTTGCGGGTTTGCGGGTTTGCGGGTTTGCGGGTTTGCGGGTTTGCGGGTTTGCGGGTTTGCGGGTTTGCGGGTTTGCGGGTTTGCGGGTTTGCGGGTTTGCGGGTTTGCGGGTTTGCGGGTTTGCGGGTTTGCGGGTTTGCGGGTTTGCGGGTTTGCGGGTTTGCGGGTTTGCGGGTTTGCGGGTTTGCGGGTTTGCGGGTTTGCGGGTTTGCGGGTTTGCGGGTTTGCGGGTTTGCGGGTTTGCGGGTTTGCGGGTTTGCGGGTTTGCGGGTTTGCGGGTTTGCGGGTTTGCGGGTTTGCGGGTTTGCGGGTTTGCGGGTTTGCGGGTTTGCGGGTTTGCGGGTTTGCGGGTTTGCGGGTTTGCGGGTTTGCGGGTTTGCGGGTTTGCGGGTTTGCGGGTTTGCGGGTTTGCGGGTTTGCGGGTTTGCGGGTTTGCGGGTTTGCGGGTTTGCGGGTTTGCGGGTTTGCGGGTTTGCGGGTTTGCGGGTTTGCGGGTTTGCGGGTTTGCGGGTTTGCGGGTTTGCGGGTTTGCGGGTTTGCGGGTTTGCGGGTTTGCGGGTTTGCGGGTTTGCGGGTTTGCGGGTTTGCGGGTTTGCGGGTTTGCGGGTTTGCGGGTTTGCGGGTTTGCGGGTTTGCGGGTTTGCGGGTTTGCGGGTTTGCGGGTTTGCGGGTTTGCGGGTTTGCGGGTTTGCGGGTTTGCGGGTTTGCGGGTTTGCGGGTTTGCGGGTTTGCGGGTTTGCGGGTTTGTGGGTTTGCGGGTTTGCGGGTTTGCGGGTTTGCGGGTTTGCGGGTTAAAAAAAAAAAGAAAGTTTACATCGGGAATAGGGCAGGAGCTAAAAGCCCCCAGCCCGTTACTTCCCACCTTTTCGAAAACTTATTTATAAATAGAAGTTGCAGAAAAGTAATAATAATAAAAAGTTGCGATATCCCAGGGGTAGTGGTATAACCCTCGCCCTGGGGCTGGGTGATCGCTGGTTCGACCCCCTGCCACTGCAATAACCCACCGCGCCCGTACACGCAATTAGTTCAAACCCCGCGCCCGAAGGGCGTCCAGGGTAGGCACCTGGTAGACTCTCCTACGTTAAGACTGGGGGGATGGGAAAATGGAAGGATTTCCATAAAGAGGCTAAGAACACACAAATAAATAAATAAAAAAAAAAAAGAAAATCTCAGGGCTGCACAGCCGAGTGGATACCTTAAATCTCTTCGGTAGCCGTGGCAAGGGTTCAATTCCCAGGCACATTTTTTGTGTTTTTCAACCAGAAAAATTAGTAAGAAGAAAATAGCAAGGAAAAGGGTACAAAATTGGACTTAACTTAACGCGAGCGAAGCGAGCGTAAAGTTAAGTTCAAATTTGTACCCTGGACGGGTACCTAGCCAGGGAATAAAAACAGACGTGACTTGGTTGTAAAAATAATGTTTGTTCAGAAAGCTTAAAAAAAAAAAGTTGTGTGCGAGCAACGCGAGCCTGGAAGGGGTATCTCTAGTGCGGGTTTGCGGGTTTGCGGGTTTGCGGGTATCTCTAGTTGCGGGTTTGCGGGTTTGCAGGGTTTTTTCATACTTTTACATTAAAGTTTTGAAATTATGGCATATGAGAAAAGGGTAAAAGTTTATCTGATTTTTAAAAGGGGCACATTTTCCTGTTGATAGTTTGCTGTGACGCAAACTTGTGACACGCGGAATTTGCACATCTGAAACTCACAATCTATTGTAAAATAAACATTCCCTATATAGAGACCCGCAAAAGATCAGTGCAAATAGTGTCTGCTGCCAAGTCGGCGCGACACTATTTTCCCATGACCCAGGACTCTTCTAAATTGAGGGGAAATGATTGAAGAACCTTCAACTATACACTAGAGCAGAAAAGACAAAAGATGATATTACGTAATTCAAAACTGCCATTTGCAAGGTTCCCAAGGTAAGGTTTGCGGGTTTGCGGGTTTGCAGCGAACCGCACTGCATTTATTTAAGTTAAATTGTACTTTTTGGAAAGGGAAATAAAAAGAAACGAAGGCAAGAATAAATAATGCATCATAATTGTATCCGAACTGAGAGAGAAAAAAGGAGTTACGCCACAAGACTAACAGACAAAGAATTCCATACATTCACAACAGGGTAGGGGGGCGCCTGGTCCACACCTTGTGGAGAGGCCCGGTGAAAAAAAAACCGTCACAGGGGGTGGGTAAAGTCTGAAAAACCCTGTGATAAAGCTAAAAGAATGATATTGTGAGGAAAAATAAATCTTAAAAGTAATCTGATTTCTTTTCTGGACTTGAAAAGCCTAAGAAAGCTGTTTTAACACAAACAGCTTGAATGCACTCGGAATCACAAAAATAGTCTAGGGGAAGTCCCTTTTGAAGAAAGACTGCTTGTCTAACAATCAGTGTCTGCAACCAAGTCGGTGCAGCAAACTTATTGTCAATGAGCGGACCCTTCGGAAAACAGAAAAAACAATTGAAGTTGAGAACTCGAACTTCTTTTGACACCAGCGATAAATAATGAAATGAAAACAAGAGAAATGATATTAGATAAATTAAACACTGCCATTTGCAAGGTTCCCAAGTGATAAGGGTTTGCGGGACTATAAAATAACTTTCGTTTGATGTATTTTACAAATAAGTTGCAAATACTTTCCGTCCCGATATCGAGAAAAGGGGAAAAAAAGGAAATGGCTTTAACTGAAACTAACACGGAAATTGCGAAACATAAAACTATTTTATTGTTTTCCCGTCCGAACAATATTTTTCAGTACCTTACCAATACTTCAAACAAAAATACAAAAAATAAGAATCAATTCAACACTTTACATTTAACAGACTGTTCAAAGGGAAAAAAAGGAAATGGCTTTAACTGAAACTAATACGGAAATTGCGAAACATAAAACTATTTTATTGTTTTCCCGTCCGAACAATATTTTTCAGTACCTTACCAATACTTCAAACAAAAATACAAAAAATAAGAATCAATTCAACACTTTACATTTAACAGACTGTTCAAAGGGAAAAAAAGGAAATGGCTTTAACTGAAACTAATACGGAAATTGCGAAACATAAAACTATTTTATTGTTTTCCCGTCCGAACAATATTTTTCAGTACCTTACCAATACTTCAAACAAAAATACAAAAAATAAGAATCAATTCAACACTTTACATTTAACAGACTGTTCAAAGAGAGCTCTATTATTTTGAGGCAGCTGAACAGTTTTCAGGGCGCTGCATTTATTGAGGAAGCGCTCACCAATTTTCTTCACATCACTAAGACCTGAAAGGTCAAGAGAAGTGATTTCTGAACACCCAGACAAGAAATAATTTCCAATACTGGTGACACTACTAAGACCGGAAAGGTCAAGAGAAGTAATTTTTAAAAACTCAGACAAGAAATAATTTCCAATACTGGTGACACTACTAAGACCTGAAAGGTCAAGAGATGTGATTTCTGAACATTCAAACAAAAAGAAATCTCCAATACTGGTGACACTACTAAGACCTGAAAGGTCAAGAGAAGTGATTTCTGAACATTTAAACAAAAAACAAAATCCAATACTGGTGACACTACTAAGACCGGAAAGGTCAAGAGAAGTGATTTTTAAAAACTCAGACAAGAAATAATTTCCAATACTGGTGACACTACTAAGACCAGAAAGGTCAAGAGAAGTGATTTCTGAACATTCAAACAAAAAACTATTTCCAATACTGGTGACACTACTAAGACCTGAAAGGTCAAGAGAAGTGATTTCTGAACACCCAGACAAGAAATAATTTCCAATACTGGTGACACTACTAAGACCTGAAAGGTCAAGAGAAGTGATTTTTAAAAACTCAGACAAGAAATAATGTCCAATACTGGTGACACTACTAAGACCTGAAAGGTCAAGAGAAGTGATTTCTGAACATGCAAACAAAAAACTATTTCCAATACTGGTGACACTACTAAGACCTGAAAGGTCAAGAGAAGTGATTTCTGAACATTTAAACAAAAAACTATTTCCAATACTGGTGACACTACTAAGACCGGAAAGGTCAAGAGAAGTGATTTTTAAAAACTCAGACAAGAAAAAATTTCCAATACTGGTGACACTACTAAGACCTGAAAGGTCAAGAGAAGTGATTTCTGGACAATTAAACAAAAAAAAATCTCCAATGCTGGTGACACTACTAAGACCTGAAAGGTCAAGAGAAGTGATTTTTAAAAACTCAGACAAGAAATAATGTCCAATACTGGTGACACGACTAAGACCTGAAAGGTCAAGAGAAGTGATTTCTGAACACCCACACAAAAAACTATTTCCAATGCTGGTGACACTACTAAGACCGGAAAGGTCAAGAGAAGTGATTTTTAAAAACTCAGACAAGAAATAATTTCCAATACTGGTGACACTACTAAGACCTGAAAGGTCAAGAGAAGTGATTTCTGAACACCCACACAAAAAACCATGTCCAATACTAGTGACACTACTAAGACCGGAAAGGTCAAGAGAAGTGATTTTTAAAAACTCAGACAAGAAATCATTTCCAATACTGGTGACACCACTAAGACCTGAAAGGTCAAGAGAAGTGATTTCTGAACAATTATACAAAAAAAAATCTCCAATACTGGTGACACTACTAAGACCTGAAAGGTCAAGAGAAGTGATTTTTGAACAATTACGCAAGAAGTCATCTCCAATTGCAGTAACCTGTGAGGTGACCGTGCTATTGCAATTTGAATGGCGGAAGGAAATCCGTTTGGCATCTGAAGGAAGCAACCCCTCGTCAATAGTGAGGCAACCATCCACCGAGAATGTGGGAGTGTCCAGACATAAATCCTCCGTAATGTGGTCTCTGATCCAAAGAAGCAGCTTCTCCCTTTTTCTATCGTCAACAAACCAGCATTTACCGAAGATCCGAACCAGCTTCTCCCATATTTCCAACTCGCTGTTTGCACCCACTCCATGATCTGCTAGCCGATCACTGTCGCAAAGGGCATCACCAGCTAACAACAGTTCAACTTCCTCCAGATCGACATCCCACTCGCCAGCCGCTGCCGTCAACACGTCGCTCACAACAGAATCAGCACCAACTGTGACTGACACCGCAGGGAATCCTAAATCCGGACACGTCACGAAAACTTGCATTGTTGTTTTTTTTGCTTTTTTTTTTTAGTAATCTACTGAAAGAAAAAAAGATGTACTAATCTTGCTGAAGTGCTCCAAACGGTAAAGTAATAAGGAAAAACTGAAAAGCAGCTTCCATTTCTGAACAGTGCAACATATTCTGTGGTTGTAATTTCCTATAAAATACTATTACTGCTCTACCCTGTTTGTAAACAATACAGTATAAAAGAAAGACAAACATAGAAGTGAAAAGAACAAAAACAAAGAGTCTGGAAGCACAGACGAGTGTAACCAAAAAAAAAAAAAAAAAAAAAAAACAGAAGCAGGACACTCGCCTTACACATGAGGGATCCTCGGTTACGTGTGCAGAAGGAGTTCAACAGCCCGAAGGAAAGAAGCATTGGAGGTGGAGACCCTAGGGTAGCTGCCCAAGAAGCTGCTATTAAAAGAAGTGTTGGTATGCAGTTCCCCAATTCACATTTATATTAGACAGGTATGCAAGTTTGCACCGAGTTCGCAGCAGGTACTTCAAGGTAGTGGAGGGAAGCTTCGATAACTTGCACTTAAAGGCAGTGGAGCGAAACTTCGACATCTTGCGGGTAGCTGCCCGAAGAAGCTGCTGTTGAAAGAAGCGTTGGTGATGAATAAAAGAAGGCAAAAGTTCCCTGTTTCTTGTACCAGAATGGTGACAACCCCTCAATCCCAGGTTCATTGTCATGGTGCGAGAAGACGAAGCCGCCATCACTGAGGTGACTAATCACATCAGCCACAACGTCGTTCAAAACACTATCGTTCGTATCCCCCAAGGTATTTGATAAAAATCTTCTGAAGGCAAACTCGTTCCATTAGGGGGCAGTTTAGATATCATCCCTGAGAATCCCTTACTGATGTGACCTCCATTGAAGTAGCTCTTCACTCCAGCCTCTCCGTTGTTGCCTGTCTCGCCGCTTCTTGATACAGCAAAACCTTTTCCAACAACTTCGGGGAATCCTTGGTCACTTGGAGGTCTGCGTTGTAGGCAAGGAGGTACCCCAGTGATCAAATGTATACCCACTTCCCACATGTAAATGTGCCACGAACGTCCCAACTGGTACATATATCAATGCTGTGAATGATAACAATGCTTACGCTATTCCAAGGAAGGTTGAGGACCTTATCTCGGACGCACACGAGAACTTCCGCTGCTCCTAGGCAAGTTTATTAAAGATTGCCAGTGGACCATATTTTTTTTTTGCTAAAAATAAGGTTTGTTCAGAAAGATTTAAAAAAAGAAATTGTGCGCGAGCAACGCGAGCCTGGAAGGGGTATCTCTAGTGCGGGTTTGCGGGTAGAGTCCTGACTGTCTAGACTACAATCCGAATCATCGTCACTCTCAGATTCGGGATCCTTACTCTTCGCACCTTTTTTGGTGATTTTTTAGTTGCAATAATGTTGCGATAACATACAACAGTTATGTACATTGCCTTTCGCGAAGTGTCGCTAAGTGTGGCGAAAGGCGTAAAGGCGCGAAAGGCATAAAAAAGAGAGATAAGTAAAAGAAAAGCATTAATTTTGCCATTGTTCGTTTTTGTAGTTTCTATACGAATAATTAGTTATTAATAGTCATCAATTCAATCAAAAAACTAGTTAGTTAGCATTCATCAGTCAACTAAAAAAAAAAACAATAAAATTTCAATCAAAATGCAAAAAAAATCGTACGTCAACAAACAAATAATTGTTTGGATTCGGGAAACGAAAATTAGAGAGTTAGTGGATACAATAAATGTTTAACTTCGATTGTGTGTCTCACAAAGGATCACCGAGAACAGTCTCACAGGATTAGTGGGCACTCACTTGTAATATGAAATGATTCACAATTGTTATTACACAAAAAAACCATTCTCATTATTACCGTGAACACTTTCTTCGAGCAACCGATTGAGGAGGATGACCATGTCAGCTCCGAAATGAAGGAAGGAGATAGGGAGATTCAGGAACGAAATAGTGTTTTTAATTAACACATGTTTTGAATATTTCGGGGATTTAAAAAAAAAAAAAAAAAATTGTTTGTTCGTGTGTTCAACATTCCCAAAGTGAACACTAATTTCAGTCACCATAATTCTTATCATGTGCTGTGTTGGGATTGTTTTGTGTACAAAATAATCAAATAGTTTAGTTTAGTTAGCAAAATACAAACTGACAAAATGACTACGAGGGGTCAAATCAATCAATAAATCGTAAGGATTACATCAAAACAAATAATGATCCGGTTTCGGGTTTCAACCTCGAAAAAATAAGAGAGGGAAGGTTCTTCATGCGCTTGTCAGTGATAAGGCATGGCGTCATCCATCCAATTTCATGGATGAACGATCAAAGATAGAAAATAAGATAAAAAAAATATTTTTAAGAAGTTGGGAATCAAAAAAAAAAAAAAGAATCCAACTATTTTGTTATCACACAAATGTGATAACGGAGAACGTTGACAACGGAATAAGGATTTGATTCTTTTTTTTTCCCTTTTTATTCAAAACAGAAATTCAAAGACACACACGACAAGAACTGCTAGTTCACTTCCAGACGTTATAGCTGTCTGGAAGTGAATCAATCCTCGCACACTAGAGTGATAGAGTTAGAACAGTGAAGTCTTACTTTGCGTTTTGTGCATCGCAACGAGGCAATTGTCGGACAAACAAAATAAATAATGAAAGCTGGTTCTCCGTAGAAAAAGAGGCAAAAAACTCTTTTCTTTGAGAAAAATTGAAAAAACTGACAAGGGAGAAAAGGGGTGTGAGGAGGTACCAGGGTTTTATGTAATACGGCAGAGAGTAGGTTTTCTTCCAATAAATTAAATCAATAATTCTTTGAAAAAAATATGTTGCAAAAATTGCTAACATATGTTTGCGTTAGAAAACACGAGGAGGTTGCATAATTCAACAAATAATGTTGGGGAGTAGAGGTTTCCAAAAAGAAAACAAGCATCCATGTCAGACTTTCATTGTTAAGGGTTACCTCAGTGTTTGCTACCTGAATTCCAGGAATGTAATTTCTTTCGATAAAGAAACAAAATGACGTAAGACAGTTTGATTTACATTATTTGAATTATACGAATTACAATAACGTTTTTCTCTAAATGTTGTCTTAATTCGAAGGAGATACCGACCAACTCAAGGTAACTAGCAAAGATCTTATCAAGTTTATGCGTCCTTTGAAATCGTTCTTGAAAAAACATTTCTTCGCAAATTATAACTCCAGGCGTGTTACAGGTTGGACATTATCAAATTGAACATCATCACAATCCCCATAATCACTTTCATTAAACTTACAGTGAAGCAGGTTGTACTTCATATTAATAAATGAAGGATCTGGTTGGCTACTTACTTCATAAGAATGTTGATATAATAAAGGCATTGTGTTTTCACTCACTGAAGTACAGCTAAGAGTTTCGTTTTGAAAGTGAGGAGCATCGCTGTGTGATTCTCGAATGAGTAATCTCTTGTAACCAGATCTCACATCTACGACGTATTGAAGACAGTCATAAGTGCAGCGTAAAAGAACTAAACTGACACTGGCAGACATTAAGTTTGTGCTTATTGAGTCAGCCCAATTATTGCTGTCACCATAACCATGAATAGAAACAAGTTCCAACAACAATGCGGAACTAATTAAAAAGTTTGTCAGCACATGTAGATGAGTTAGTAAGGGGGCGATGTAAACTTTAAGTCTCCATACGTAAATTAATTGAACGATCGTCGCAATGAATAAAATAGAAATCCGAATAGTGCAATGCCACACATTGTTCGTTGATATCCATGCTGCTCCCACCAGCAGTGGGATTGGACCGTATTCGATGGCGATGTAGTTACCACGTAAGTGTTTTATATGGCAATAAATATCAAAACCGGTTCCTCTTTTTTCCACGTAGTGTGAACCCTCATCAGATTCCCAAGCACCACATCCAAGAGCGTAGGCTACGAATGGTGTGAAATGCTCTTTTGAACGTACTCGATATGTGCACTTTTTGTGATCACATCTGAATTTCGTCATCACGATAGCTATAAAAATAATAGAAAACAACATCCCCATCGTTCCAGTAAGCTTCATAGCTGGTGTGTGTGAATATATCAACAGCAAACCAGAATATTGCAAGATTGACGGGAATAAAATTAACGAGATTGGAATCAACACACCAGGATACCTCATCGACAGAGTAATGTCTTTTTTTGGATTTCTTAGCATAATAATAGAATATAAAAATGCATATGAGAATAGGCACAATGAAATATTCCCAATCACGGCACCAGCCCAGTAGTTTCCTTCTATTGCGAAGATCAGTGGGTGAATTACAAATGGAAGGCGGTCTGAGGAGATACCATCAGAGCATTTCATTTGATTAGCGACAAGCATTGTTTTTGATAGAGTTCCCCCAACTCCAGATCCTGCAATAAGAGAACCAACAGATGCGGTAAAAGCGACCCCACCTCCAGTGTCACCCGTACCAAAGGAATCCACAGCTGGAGTAACTGCAGTTGGTACTGCGGTAAGAACAGCCGTCGGTATGGTTGTTGGAGTTGCAGTAGAAATAGCTGTTGGCACCGCAGCAGGTACAGCTGTTGGTACGGCCGTTGGCACCGCGGTCAGCAACCCAGCAGGCATGGCGGTGGGAACGGCTGTCGGAACTGTGGTAGGAACAGCTGTGGGTGCTGTAGTTGGCACTGCAGTAGGTGCAGTCGTTGGCATTTCAGTAGCAGGAACGGCTGTTGGTGACGTGTAGAGCGTACACCTACCAGTTGATTTCTTGAAGGTGTAAATATAGTCTGAGACTGCAATAATTTCATCAGCATCATTCGCTACGGTATCGACGATTCCACCGTCGAAGACTTGAAGAGTGGCGCCGATACCATAAGCTACTCCTGGAGTGTCTCCATGTTGACAGGTTATGTCTGACATATTACCAGGGCTAGCATTTATTTGGTCGGGCCACAAAGCAATCAATGCACCGAAGAAATCATTGTTTCCCACGGCAGAGATATATCCGTTACAGGCAACAATGCGTGTGAGCTTGTTTGTGCCGCGATAACGTATTTGGGCGGACATTCTGCTTGTTAATTGGAAGATATCTAGAGCCCTGGTGGTTGAGTATTTATAAAGGAAAAATATCTCTCCAGTAGACTCATCTACAGAAATCGATATGATGTCCTCTAGAGTTCTTAAGTAACTTACGGAGCTGTCTACAGTTCCCATGGCAATGTCTGCCATTTCGAAGTATATTATCCCGTCGTTTTGACATGCGCCATAGACAGTAGTTCCACTAGCAGCGAGATCAACACAATTGCCATTGTATACAAATGACAACGCATTCGCAATGTCAAGTGCACCACCACCAATAATGGGAATTACATGCAGCTTACCAAGTTCAGCAGCAACCAAATAAGGTGTTCCTCCGATAGTTATTGAAGTAGCAGTAATAATAGCGTTTGAAGTGTAACTCTCTGTTGAAACCGTTGAGCACTGAGTAGTTTTAGGATCAAACTGACTGATTTGAGTATCGAAAAATACGTACACCCACTTGTCATAAACAGCCGCTGTTCTTAATGCAGAAGTGTATGTAGCAGTGTGTATAGAAACTGTTTTGTAGCATGTTGCCAATTGCACCACAGTCAGCAGGATGAAAAACGCCCCCACATGCCAAAAGGTACTTGCCGCCATACTGTGTGGTAACTATCAAATAACTTCGTCAATCAATTCCACTCTGATGATCTTGTCAATTGAAACTTCTGCATATTATGATAACTGATACAACGATAAGAATAAGAGTACCCATGTCTTCAACAGAGTTAGAAACATTGGGTGTAGACTCCCAATAATTACTACTGGGAATCAGTTGTGTAGTACAAATGAATAAAATACCCAAAATACCCAAAATAAAATACCCAGCACCGCGTTGGATCTCCTCCTCGGACTCCCACGGCGTTAACGTTGTCCAGAACATGATTTAGGTTTAGAACTTTTCGATACGGCTGCCTGTGGAAATAAAAAGATAATTACAACAATACACCAACCACTCGTTCTCAGGGTCCCAATAAAACAAAACACATTATTCCCCCCAACCACCCCCTCCTCCCTGCTGCTCTCCATCATTAAAAGTGCTGAACCTGCAGAATACAATAATCTGAACAACATCAACAAACGTTTTGAGGCACATCAATTATTAGGGAAGTGGAACCCTTTTTTTGTATTTTTTTTATTTTATTTTCACAGGGAGGTTCCCCTGCTATTTATTTATTTTGTTTATTATTATTATTATTATTATTATTATTATTATTATTATTATTATTATTATTATTATTATTATTATTATTATTATTATTATTATTATTATTATTATTATTATTATTATTATTATTATTATTATTATTATTATTATTATTATTATTATTATTATTATTATTATTATTATTATTATTATTATTATTATTATTATTATTATTATTATTATTATTTTTTGGTTGTCTTTTTTTATTTATGTATTTGTTTGCTTTTTTTTGATTAGCGGGGAGTGGAACCCCTTTCGTTTATCTAAATCTTCTGCACTGGTACAGTGGTGTATTTCTAAGGACAGATGAATCTTAATTGTCTCATATATGACTAATTGGTAAAACCATCCATCAGGATTAAATTGGAACATCTCAACCAATCCTAACCACTTCATTTCTTGTGTTGCCATGCTGACATCGAATCAGTCAACAGGTGCGTCGTTGTTGTTCATCCTCCGCCACCTGAACTAAATTTTCCAACGCCATTTTCACTGCAATCTGCTCGGTCCTATAAGAGACCCGCTACTGGTATTTTATATCCAAGCAAGACGCATCTTGCTTTCTTTTACCACTAGGGTCTGCAACTCCCTATCGGACTCCAGCAAAGCCAAGTCAATTGGTATTGGCACAAGCTTTACCAACTTCACCAAGTCAACATGCTGTCTTTGCGGAACTTCTCTGACCCTCTGTCCCCACAGCCTCAGCTAATGCTGAAGGGAACTCGAAATCATAGCTTTTTGCCATTTAAAAACAAAAAAGTTGTTTTCTTTAAAGCAAAGCCAGCCAAACCTGAAAGTAGAAAGAACAATATTCACCAGAGAATAACGGCGGAATAAAGTAAAATCTCTTTACAAGAACTCGGCGCCAAGCGCTAAATCAAGGCTGTGATATCGTTATGCCATTTGAGCTGTTCCCGGTTTGCGGGTTTGCGGGTTCGAGCCCACCGATAGGTAGACCTCTTCGCAGCATCCTCCAAACTCTTCAAGATCCTGTCGATCTTTTTATCCGGGCTACAGCCATTTCACGATTTTCGGTGATGGCCCCGCATCTTCGCCATCCCTGAATGCTGATCCCTGACCGCTGAAAGTCATCACAACCAAATTGCTTGTATTCTGCCCTTGTCAGCAATAATGGCACCCTGCTCCAATGCCTGTTGACAGTTTCTCAACAGTTTCATGCTCCAATACGGTCTGCCTCTGCCCGCTGAATTCAAAGCCTGTGAGGTTGCCTGTTCGAGTACCGCCTGCCTCTGCACAAACAACGTTTAATGTAGATCAATGAAAAGGTAAATATTATGAGAGTCGTAGCCAACCAAATAATATCTGCCTCACCCAGGCACCTCACCAACACCCCCTACCTTCGTCCGGGTCAGTTGTCCCAGAATCGGTCGCAGGAACTTGGCACACTAAAGTCATAATAGACTTCGGCCATTCTTTTTCTTTATCCTGCACCACAAACTACAGAAGAATGAACATTAAGAGAGTGAACGCAAAGCAAACACAAAGCTAAGATGTAAATGGACAACGCAGAACATCAAAGGCGCCAAATACCGTTGAGCAGTTCCCTGTGAAAAGATAGGTTTGCAGGTTTGCGGGAATTTTCCACCCAATGAACCTACTGTATTGCAGTCTCTTTGAAGGTTGTTTACCATTTGCTGGGCTCTTGAACTAGTTTTCTGCTTCTTCCTTGTTTTTGATGTCTTTTGCAAGTCATTTTCTGGAGACTTCTTTTTCTTCGTCAACTTCTTTGCTTTTATTAATCACTAGACTCGGTGTCTTCATATTTGTCCACACGCCGTAACTTTACTTTTTCCTTTTCCTTCATCATAGTCATCTTGTCATAAATAACTTCACACTTCTTTCCTCCAATAGTTGTCACTTCCAATAGTTGTCACTGAGGTCTTCCCCGATTTCCTTCGTTTGTTGGCGGTGCCAGGTAGCCCTCACCTCCCGCAAACCAAACAACTGACATCTTTTGCAACACACAAGCTGAGGAAATAGGTGGTACATCTTTCGTGAGTTATATTAATTCTCAATACAATACAAATTCAACTATTCCAAAGAACTAAAGGAGAGGTTCGGCAACCGTTTCAATCGTTTCTTTAAAGTATGAAAACTGAACACAAAGTTAGGTTCAACATTATAAATTAGAAGTAAGGAGAAACAGGTGAATGCGGATTATGAGTACGTGGAGACACTGCGGGGTAAAAGGAAGCAGGTTGCTCATAACCGTAGTGCAACTTACTCTGAGACACAGTTTGAGGGGTGTGTCTGCCTGGAGACCTTCCATGCTGTGCTTCGAAATGCCGCTTATTACGTTTTAATTCATCCTCTTCGGTTGACAGGCGCTGGTTCATTTGTTTGAGACGAGCTTCCTTCGCTAACAAGATACGCTCCTGCTCATATTCAACTTTTGGTGTATCTGATATAACGTGTTTTTGAACTCTGACATACTCTTCCAACTCGCTTAGTTCGTGTTGAGCTTTGAGCAGAGCATCGCGAGCCTGTTTTTCACGCGTTTGGTGATGTTGTATTAGTTCAGATACTTCAGTTGCCTCGCGTCTATTTCGTAAATCAGACCAATACGTTCTTGTTCTGTAGTAAACCGATTCCATCAAGTTGGGATGCTTCGCGAAGAACGGTAAAAAGTCATCCCAAGTAACACGACCTTCATTGGAAACGTCAGCGCTGTGATACAGGTCGTAAACAATTGCATCAGAAAGTCCCATCTCGTTGGACTCAAAGACTCGCGAAAAATCAGCGAAAGTGATGTATCCTTTTTCTGTGGTATCAAACTCTTCGAATACACTTCTTGCCTTAGCTTGGACATCTGTACTGTAAGTCCATTTTGGAACAGATGGCAGCTTACTTGAAGTCCACTGACCATGAGAACGAGGCAATCTGCTATTCATCCTGCCAGAGGTTGGATAGCTTTCCAACTCGTTACCTGAACCTACCGCGAATATCTGAGCGTTGTTTGTTAGCTGCGTAGGACTGACGAGTTCTGCCCATCTCCCTCTAGTGTGGTTAAATATATTTAGTTTCGCTGTTTTAAACTCTTCTACGTAACTCCCAGCTTCTGCCTTCATTTTTCTCTGCACTGTGAACCCTTCATCAATTCTTTTCGCTAACTCCTCGAGTGTTGGAAAAACAGGAAAGTCAACTTCAAGATTCTGTTTATCTCCATAAATTTCAGCAGCAACATAGAGTGTCAGCATTATTGTTGTGCACGTTAAACTAAAACCTTAAAAAGATGAATTCGATTTGGATCGTCATTCACACTTGTAATAACGCTTGTCAACCATCTAAACGATACGTTAATTAGATGTCAACCTAAACTCGGTGAAGGAGAAAACGAATAGGGGAGGGAATTCAGATTGAAGGAGCTAAGATTGGGCGAAGCAAAAAAAAAAAAAGAATTGTTCTTTTCTGGATAACTTTCTTTCTGAGATACTAAGAGCCAAGGGCTCCGTTCAGGGATCCGTTCAAGGTCAAGTAAATAATATTAAAACTCCTAACACGCTACAGCAACATCTTTTGACAGCACCTGCAGAGTCATGTCCGTCATCTTACAGAGCTCTTGGGTACACGTCGATGCCTTTTCTTGCACGTCATTCAAATTAAATGACGGATCGTCAATGAAACACTGAAGATTCGAAATCGTTTTTGATAAGTTTTGCAAGCTCTTTTGTATAGGGGCTGCTGCATTAGCTTTATTCAGTGTAAAGTGGGCGATGGCTTTTCGAGCTTCATTCTCGACACCACCGCAGGTACCTATCAGGTGGTTGGCACTCTCCTTTGTATATTGTGAAATAATAAAAGGTGAAGCAATGTCCTGAATTTCGTGAGCCTTGTTACTGAGAGCAGAAGCAATTTCAACGACAGCTGCCAGACGTTCGTCCATTGTCAACTTCGGGCGATTTAAATCAACTGTCAAATCAGGAGCAAAGAAATTGGAAACAAAATCATCAGGTAAGAGCATTGGCTTTACAGGTATGTGAATATCTGTTTCGCCAAAGATATCTTCTGATCCTCTAATAAGAGCTTCGTTGATTCGATAGTCAATCATTCTCAATCTTGAGGTTACAACTTTCAGTAGCTCGCGTATTTTCTGCAACCTTCCTTCGTCTACCTGTTTGTCTTTTATGAAGTCATCGCTCAGTATTCTCGATAAAAATACGGCCGCTCTCGACGATTCACTCAAGATGTGTTTAAACTCATGTCCTTCTTTCATGTGTGCTCTCATCGCTCTCAACTGACCCTCGATTTGCCCTGCTAGGTTGTCGCACGTTGCGATCTCAGGGTGTTTCAGACTGACCATACCCTGCGTGTAGTTTCGCAGCATGTGGGCTGCCTTCCCAGATTCAAGTGCCAGGCGGTCGATCTCAGTCCTAACTTCGGAAGAGAATTGGTAGTGTGACATTTTTACTTGGGTTACTACAAAATAGAGAAATAAAGACAGCGTCGAATAATTGAAGACAGCGCATCGCCCAGCTAATCAGATTTTCCCGCGTTTTCAATGTTTTCTTGTTCAGTGCATTCCCTTAAAAAAAGAAATGTGATAATTTACTGAGGAACATGAAGCCTAGTCAGTAACCTACGCACTAACGATTGCGTCTAATAATGAAAAAACCCGTTGCGCATAGGTCAAACCACTAGAAATGTTCGTTATTTGGTTACTGTGAAACACCAACGAATAAAGAGAGAGAAGAAAGTTTAAGGGTGTTGATAAAAAGAAGTTAGTATATGAGATTATTAAATATTAGTTAGTTAGGAAAAAGAAACAAAATAGAATATTATTTATTTTAAAGAAATAATATTTTGATGAAAGAAAAGAACTGCAATACGAGAACCTTGTTCTCGTATTGCAGTTCCTTATTAGTATGGAATGACAAGTTAGAAAATGAGATTATTAAAAAAAAATGCTTTTGAGAAAATAAGATACTGAAAACATTAAATAAATTGTTCTGCTATTCCGCATAACACCGTGGAAACATGGCTTCAGAACACATCTTATTATAAGTTGTACTACTTTTCCCTTTTTTTGGCCTTCATCAGTGAGTGCTTAGGGACTTCATTCCACATTTCTTGTTATAAGTTTCAAAAGTGGTTCTTATCGTAAGAAAAGGGTGCTTAAAAGAAGTCAAGTGAGATTATTATTATTATTGGGTAGGTTATCATTTAATCAAAAAAAGAATCAAAAATTCGTAGGACAACAAACAAATAGTTCGGACTAAAATTAAGAAATCCCCAGAGACCTCTTACTGCTGAAGAGGGCCGGTTAAATATTAGTTAGCCGGGAAAAAGAAACAAAAAATAGAATATCATTTAAAGAAAAATATTTGATGATTAGAAAGGAAGGGAAAAAATGCAATACGAGAACCTTGTTCTTGTATTGGATTTCCTCATTAGTATGGAATGACATATCAATTGTAATTCAGTTCAGGAAAGAAGTGATTGTAAAAATATTTTTTAGTTTGTTCTTCACAGTGTTCGCTAACTCTGGTGATCAGAATGGCAACTTCCTTTTCACTTGTGAAGGAATGGAAATCAATAGTATTGAACGTTCATACCATGTGGATCGAGAGAGATTTGATTCAATAATAGAAACTAATTAAGTCGTACGGTCAGACAACTCTTCTCAGTGGGGGGGGTGTTATGTATTAAGGATAATAAACAACACGTCATAGACAACTCAAGAAATAGATAACCAGAGTTGGTGCATACTACGGTTTAGTGTGAATGGGAAACGAGGAAGATGGACTCACTGCGATATGTGAAATCGCAATGGATGGATGGTAAATCCAAACGCAGTCACAAATAGAATTAAAAATAAAGGAAGAGAGTAGTCTTGAATTCCTTGTCATAAAGGATCTCAGACAACTTTGATAGTAAATATTACTTCATAACAACTCGTAAAGCCTGGCAGAAAATTATGTGCCAACAAACTCTTCAAATGAAGTAAAAGGTGCAAGAGGACGGATTTTTGTTAGTTAGCAAAATACAATTTTGAATCGAAGGTGATGACAAATAACGATTAATTATTTCAAATAATCATTTGTGCCAGCGTGCAAATAATAGAAGAGAAGATGATTGCTAACGGATTAGTGTCCGAAAACATGATACCAATATTGGTTTCAATAGGAAAGGAAGACAGTTCATATGCACAGACACCGAAAGAGGACAGGTGTTTAATCATTCTAAAGGAACAAGTTAAACTAAAAAAACAGACTAAGTGACACATTTGTTCTGATAAGAACTACCAAAAAAAAAAGAAAAAATTAAAATTAAAAAGTTGTTTGTCTCTGTGACAGAAAAGGAATCAGATGGTAGGTAACAAACCCGATCAGCCATTCATTGTTTAAGAAATGAAAATATTACTTAGCTTGTTTACATTGACCCTTTTCGCGAGTGGGGATTTATATAAAGAAGATAGGTTAAAGTTTTAATATTTAATTCGTTCTTTCGACACCTCGTCAAGCAGAGCATCCTCCAGCTGGAGTGCACTCATTTTAAAGATGCCCAATGTGTGTGAGGGCAGTGAATGGATAACACTGCAGGTTTTGAGGTTGGACAACTTGCAATAAATGAATAAGTTATTGAACAACCATAACATACAAACAGAAGAGGGGGGTTGCAGAATGGGAAACGACTCAGAAAATTCACTTTCTGGAAGGTCAGAACCATTCAGATGAGTCTCATTTTGCTGATCACTCGTGAGACAGCAAAAAACTGACGTACAGGGAAATAACATGCATGAGATAATAATGACGGCTCTTAATCTGAATAGTTTTCCGATTTCGTTTGTTTTGTGCACAAAACCCGTGAACCGACTTAACTGATAAAGCTAAAGGAGGTTTACGTGTGATGCCAACATTCTTTTTCGTTCTTACAATACTTGTAAAAAAAAAAAAAAAATTAAACTTCCAACTCCCGAAGAACTTGTTGTTCAATCAATAGGACGGAATGTTAATATTTATTTATTATTAGTAAGAAGTAAAATCACTTGTTGTTAATATTTTTTACCCTTCGACCAAGCAGAAATGTCTCAAGGAATGTTGTTACTGAATGAAGAAAGACAGAACAAAACACATATTGAGAATTGATTGCAATATTAAAAAGAAAATCCGAATTATGGAAGTTGCTTTGAGTCTATTTGGTATTCGACAGAACGATCGTTACAATGAAAGTGACCTCCCATGATATTCTGCTGTTGTTATTTTCTTTGTTAACTATCAAGCTACTTTCAAAACACAACAGCCAATTAGAATATTAGTTTCTTAAGATATAAAAAAAGAAATGTTATAGTTCCATAAAACATGTGTGGAAACAGCCAGCTAGTTAGAATCTGAGTTTTGTTATAAAATAGTGAACTAAATCAAAGATAACATTTAAATATTATTATAATATAATTTATTAAAAAAAAAAAAAAAAAAGAAAACCTAAATCTCCCCTTTGAGTAAGTTCCGGGATAACTTCATTTCAGTTTTTTTTTTTTGATAATTCGGATTTATATCAACATTCTGTTTCAAAGACCTGAATTCTTTTATTCATCGGAGCTCTCCAGGAAGCGCTAGTTTTTATTTGCTTTTTTGATCAGCTGAGTTCCATCCCTTCAACTGCGGCTCTCTTAATGATGAGTCTCAGAGACTTGAATTACGTTGAAAATAAAAAAAAGAAATGATGCGGAAGAGAGATCGGAGTAATAAATTACATTTGAAGTAGTATTTCATTCATAACCATAACACTTTACTCACCAAATAATAACATGTGTCGAACGTCGCCTTTACCACGAAAAAAAAAAAAGAAAGAAATCGGCAAAAACCTCAATTTTTACTTTCTTATGTTCGCAACCAGGTAAATCCTAATAAAGGAAAGGAATAGGTTAGTTACGTTTCTAAAAATCTCTTTCTACCAACAACGGGTTTGTAGGTACAAAAAAAAAAAAAAAAAAAAAAAAACAGGCAAGCCGGTCCCTCGAAGACAGCTCATATTTCTCACCTTTCTTGGAATAAGAAAGTGTAGACATTTATAATAAGTACAAAGGAAATGGAAACAAGTATGAAGATTTTGACTGACACCGATTCGCATCTGACTTAGTTAACACTAATTAGAATCTGTAGCCAATCTACCATCTCTCATAAACTAGTTGAGGGGGAAAAAAACAAAAGATAAAATCTTAAGGAAGTTAGTTAGTTAGCAAAATACAGAAGTTTTATAACTCCGGCCGGAAGTGCTCAACCCCCCCTGCCCAGAAGCTAACAGATTAAAATAAGAGAGTTGGTTTGTTAGTTAGCAAAATACAAAACTGATGACTACGAGGGGTTTGGGAAGCCCGCATCAGTAAGGACCCAATCGCGAAGATTGTAGTTTTATAGCTTCGGCTGGAAGTGATCGACTTCCAGCCTCCACCTTGCCCAGAGGCTAACAGGTTGAAAACAACTAAAGAAAATAAAAGAGAAATGATCTGGGAGTAGGGTGAAAAGGTGAAAAAAATTAAAAAATCTTTTTTATTTTTCTTTATAATACGACCATGTGCCATACGCCCACATACAACGCAAGAAAATAGAAAACCCCGAAACATTACCGAGGATCGTTCACCCCCAGTTACTCAAATTGTACTTTGGGCTTACCGAAAGCTTTACAAAAATTGGGCAGCACATAGCCATATCACTAAGCAATAAATGAAAATAAAAGGATCAGGTAAGTTAGTTTATGGTCATAACTGCGCCGGACCGGAAGACAGAGTCAAATAGAAATGAACAGAAAAAAGAACTGCAGTAGAAATGCTCCTCACTTGAAAAGGCTAACTGTAGAAGAGGAACTAAAAACAAAGATGTCGAATCACAGAGAAAAGCAAACATTAGAGAGAGAAAAAGAGGGAAGAAATAGTTTGCAAATCTAAGTGGTCGTGAACTTTGCAAGCCGCAATAAAAGCCTCCTGCTCATTTGAGATAAAAAACATACAAATTTATTAAATAGATAATGATCACTATTAGCAAGTGATGCAGCACATGCAAAAAGTATTACTTCACTCAAAAGGATCTTATCCGAAATAGAATCTCAAAACAGCAGAAAGCTTCAATATAGACTAATATAGGAGGATTATAAAAAGGTTGTAAAATTAGACAAGTTATAAAGTTAAACAATCAAATGCTTTTTGCGACAAGTAACATACTTTCAGTACTTTCAGTAACGAAAAGTCGTTGGTCGCCAAAGCAAAAGTTAAGAAAAGGAAGCATAAAGATAGATGAAACGAGGAAGGTTCGCCCCATCGTGCTCTATTTATTTGATTGGAAATTGTAGAAATGTAAGAATAGTTGGAGCAATTTAAAAAGACATAAATTGCAAATAAATGTAAAAAGAAAATGAGTTTAAATTTCTCTCTCAGTCCGCTATCTGCAAGTAGCCAACGAAACGGAAAGACACCAACTGCCACAGAGACTATCGTAGGTCTGATTCGCAAGTCAGTTAGAACTTCAGATTAAAACACTTCTTTAACAAACTTGAAGGAAACTTCTCTGGTCGAGTAATCGTTACACGTTTTCTGAAGGATTTCTGTAACCTGATCTGGTCCGCAAGCAAAGACACCAATTTGACCGGCAACCTTGTCTTGTCGAGCAGAATTTAGCAGATCGTTCCAGTCTGGTCTTCCAAAGCGAGTTTCGACATTGAATCCAGTTAGAATATCCTTTCCTGTTTTTGAATACAATGACTTGTGTCCAAAGTTGAAAAATTGACTTCCCGGAGTATTAGATCCGAGTAAACCTTTTGCACATGTTAAGTAAACAGAAATTGTTATGTCTATTTTTTCAATTCCTTCGAAATTTAAATTATTCAGACCAGTTTTGAGCCAAGCGATTGAGGGGACGTCCTGAGACACTAAAACCATGTCTAACTTTGTAATATGAGTGTTGCGTTTTCCATTTGCAGAAAAAAGAAGCGACCGAGCTGCGGAGACGAACGGGGTACTTCCGATACCAATTCCAATAAGAATGCATGAACTGAATCGAGAATGAATGTCCTCAGCTGGTGCTGCAAACGGGCCGTCAATACAAATACGACCGCAGGTTTTCGGTTCATTTTCGAAGTTGGGAAGACAGCTTTTTTCCCAATACTTCTGAAGCAATGCTGACGTCCAATCTCCGGCTGGTTTTATGTGAACCATCAGAAAGTCATCTTCTGGACACGATGTTAATGTAAAAGGATGCCACTCTCCATTAATAGTGTTGTCCCGAAGTAATATATATTGTCCGCACTTTGGAGTTGCAAACCATTTCGGTTTGCTCAACTTTAATTCCAAAACCTTCTTGCTGTATACTTCAAAAGAATTCACCTTTACAGGAAACTTCCCGCGGATGAAACGAGTAATTCGTTCGTGAAAATAAAGCATAAGTGGGACGATGAGCCACCACAATGTGTTGGCCTTTTGATCAAAAAAAGCACCATTGTTTGAAAATGGAAAGGCTGGAAGTGGGTGGACACAGGCGACGATTAGAAAAATGATCAGCAGCTGGTGAGTGACTGCAAACTTATCGTAGCTCTCAAATATTTTGAATTTCGTGGCGAGGTAGCTATTTGGGAGTGAAACGGCGAATGGAACAGCAATGAACAACAGAAGAAATAAAACAATACCCGTAATCGATACATAGCTACTGAACATGTCGCCGACTGTTGGCTGCTTCTTTCCCGGATTTACCGAAAGCCACTCAGAGAGTCGTGAAGTATCAGTGACATTCTTAATATTAACAGCATGACAAATAACATGAATGAGTGAAGCGATGCAAACAACAATTCCTAAATACTTGTGAACTGTAGTAAGATGATTAGATGGCAACACCGCAGTAAGACAGGATACGTTTCGAAGATACGTCACAACGCGTTTGGTCCCTGTGAGGGTGAGAAGAACAAGACACAACTTTATAACCTGCGCAGAGCCTTTTGCAATAGGGAGTGACCACGAGTACAATGCAACGCTGTTAGTCTTTTGCCCATAAATGGCAAAGTACCAGACGAAGGCCGCAATCATTAAGATGACCAAGAAAACGACAAAGCGAACCAATTTCTTGTTGAAAAAGTAAAACGAGAGATTCTGCTTGCGAAGTTCCTTTTCGGGTGACTTCATTTCCAAAATATTGGAATCGATATCATTCATAATTGATGTGAACTGTTCAAACGTCAACAAGTGTCTGTCGCTGTTCAAGTTTGCCGCTTTAAATATCTCTCTCGTCATCTCCGTTAGTATCTCATCAGATAACTGATCACTAATCCCATTCAGGTTTGTAATTTCTCTGATTTGATTAATTAATTCTTTTTGATCAACTCCCTGTTTTCCCTGTTCCTTCAGTCTCTCAGTTCTACTCCCCTTTAGCAATGACGGATTGGGAGCTAAGTGATTCTGCGCCATTTGAGTAACATTCGAGGGAGGCTCAACTACAATAGCAACCCCGTCTACAACCACATCTACTGCAGGAATTGATTCGTCTTCTTCGGATGTGTTTACCTCAGTTGTGTTTACCTCAGTTGTGTTTACCTCAGTTGTGTTTACCTCAGTTGTGTTTACCTCAGTTGTGTTTACCTCAGTTGTGTTTACCTCAGTTGTGTTTACCTCAGTTGTGTTTACCTCAGTTGTGTTTACCTCAGTTGTGTTTACCTCAGTTGTGTCTTCTTCAGTTGTGTCTTCTTCAGTTGTGTTACTCTCACAGGAAGCCCAAGTAGATGTGCTCTCAGTATCCATTTTGTTAAAAATTAACTTTGTGAGGGTTGAAGTGATTTAAATTGGTAACTTGAACGTTTCGTTTTGTTGCATTCGTAGAACAGCGAGAGCACACTTGTTGACTAAAAACAGTCTTCGGGGTAGTAACTACCCACACTTTTTGTTTTTTGATGTGGCTTCTTTTTCGAATGCAAAAATATATTTATTATTTTATTTATTTTAATGAGAGTCAGAGCTAAATAGTTTCGAGAATTCGTTAAGTTACCTCCCGTTGCAAAAACCAAGGACTTTGGTCCTGCACTTTGTGTTGAGATCTGACATTTCACAAACTGTCGTCACTACGTAGAATAGAATCTATCTCTCGATTGTTATTGACATCAGCATTAAGTAATTCCTGTAAAGTAAATTAAAATATTTATCTGTTTGCGTGATCAATTAATTATGAGAGGGGACAGATAAAGCAACTGACAAATACGACATGAAACAACAGCAGACCCACAAAGGGTGGGTTCGCAGGAAAGCACCTACGTAAAGAATAAACTAAAAGAATGGCAACATACCTGAAAGAAAAAAATGGAAAGAAAAACATCAATAGCCCTACAATGGACTAAAGAGTACTTGCCAGACAGACAAGGTCTTCTTCTGTTCAAAAAAGGGATCAAAGTATGACTTTCGTCACCCACAAGAGTCGCACGAACACAACGAATGTTCGGACTGACGTACGGAAGAACTGCAAATAAAATTCTCGCAAAAGCAGACGTTGAAAGAAAGAATGTCTGCAGTTACTCCGAAGTTGATATTCTTGGAGAAATATCAGAAGGGAAAACAAGAAAAGAAAAACTGATAGTTCTGTGTCTTGCTTGAGGACTAAAACTCTGCAGTTCTTTTTGGGCTCGCAAACAGCGAAGGGAAACGAGTGAGTCGTTCCTACTCCACAAAGAATAAAAGAAAAAAAAACAGAACGACAATTTGAACTACGCACATGGTGGCTGCCATGCAAGAGAAGTATGAAGTATCTTACAACTGTTTTCACAACCGGAAGATATCTGAACTTCTAAAAATAACAAATAACACGAACGACACAAATACCATTCACTGAGTTCCATATCAAACAATTCACAGACTGAATAAATACTTTCTCAAATAATTTAACGCAACCCTGAGTCGCACTAGTTCAGAACAGTTGCCTCACAGTGAGATTTGTTTAAGCAGTCATTGGATCCAAATGTACAACTTCTTCATCAGCCCGAAGCATTTTGAGTATCGCGGAGCTAAAAACACCGCTCCTGTGATCCCTCTCAGCATACATCAGAGCAGTCATTCCACTGCTACACTTAACTGAGATATCAGAGCGATAATTACAAAGTAATTCAACAACACGAGGGAATCCCCCAGCACACGCATCAATTAGTGGAGTCCTACCACTCGTACTAATTGTTCTAACATTTGATTTCCCTTTTAGTAGTTCCGTAACGATCTCTGTAAACCCTTTCTTAGCAGCGATGTGTAACATTGTATAACCATTCTCATCTGAAGTATCGATGAGTTCAGGAGATCCGGCACCTGCGGCTAACAAAAATTGAGCCATTTCGAGTCTTCCAGGTTCTGATGTAATAATTTTAAAACAGGTGTGAATATCGGCACCTGAAGAAACTAAATGTTTTGCGATATTCAACCACCGGTGTTTGCAAGTCAGAGAAAGAGGAGACACCTTGTGATTAGTTGCGTTAATGTCAGCCCCATAACGAAGTAGCATTGCAGTCGGTTCAGAATGTCCTGAATCGCATGCGATCATTAAAGGAGTGTAGCCGCCAATATCAACAGCGTTTACCCGAGCCCCAGCATCTAACAGGACTCGCAGACTTTCGATACAAATCTTTTTTGAAAGTACTAAATGATGAAGAGCTGAACACCCACCGTGACATCTTTGATTAATTAATCTTTCTGATGCTTCACTGTCATAGTTACCTTTACGGACAACATTCAAAAGTCGAGAGATTACAATATTTGGTGTCAGTGGTCTCCCACACGCTAACATGAGTGGAGTTCGACCTCTGCTATCAACCATACTGAGATTCAATCCAATTCCCATCATCAGATCTAAACAATCTGTTGGAGGCCTACTTGCAATGTGGACAGCAGTCTCGGGACGTATTCGACCGATCGATATTTTCTCATAATCAGCAAGCAACTGAACAATCGCGAATGATGCTTTCCTCAAACTGTATTCAACTAACGACTGTAAAACGATCCCTCCCTTATCTAGTAACAGTTTTGTTATTTTTACGTTGTTTCGACGGACTGATTCCTCAACAGGGTTCTTACAAAGATGGGGCAGGGTGATGTCAAATCCACTTGCTGCAATCAAACAAAGGATATCATATTCACCAGATCGAATTGCCTTACTAACAGTAGTTGTTGTTGGCTGAGCGATTCCTTTCTTTTGAAGATATTCGAGTGCGTATTTTTGAGACATTGGTATGACTTCAATTATTGACTCAGGTTCAATAGCCGTGTCTGATAACTCAACTTCATTATCTTCAGTCAGAATTGATTCATTTAAAATAGAAATCATTTCTCTGTCAAGTTTAATAAGTTGCTTCTTTACTAAAGCTTTCTTTAATTCACCGACTGTGCAATCAATAGGAAGTTCGATTGGTATCGCAACTTCCTCTTCTGTTCTGACGTAAATATGAATTCCTTCAAAGTCACACTCACAGCTGCGGTGATTATCTGATTCATCACTTTTCTGATATGTTTCTTCTGTCGAATCAGCTAAAGGATCGCTCCCAATGAACATCCCTCCTCTGTGAGTAACAACACTGACTCGTCGGTCTTTCTCTTCTTCTCCCTCATCGTCTGTTGTTGAAAACGACGTCAGGCTGTCTTCATCAGAAGGTTGATCGCAGGCATAATAATAATAAAGGTCGTCATATCTTTCCATTGATGTTAGTCTTAAGAGGTGAGAATAAAAAGAAAAAGTAATTATCAAAAATAACAATTTTAAGAAACAACAATACGCCCGGTCAATTGACTTCAATAATTCGAATGCTAAAAACGATCAGATCCATATTCGTGTTGCTCCTGTTAGACAGCTGTCGATAATCAAAAGAATGCCACGTGTCACACTACTGTTAAAAAAACTGATTCTCCGATGCTGTAACAAAGCGCAGACAGCTCAAATGTGATGGAATGCAGGAAGATTTTAGGCTCCGCTTTTCACAATGCAAATGGTTGGGGCTGACTAAACTCCTTAAATTACTTAACGGACAAGCCGCTTTCTTTGTGTGTCTTGTTGAACGATGGATCGTGCAAGAGATGTTTATAAAGAAAAAGACTACGTGCTATAAAAGTATCTCTCAAGAATTTCATTCTGAAGTAAGCAAACATAGCGAGTCGAGTTCAGGAGAATAGATCCGTTTAGTTGGTATTCCGCTGCTTCGTTACAGCAACAGAAGGTTTCTTTGGGTTAATGCTGGATTATGAGACGGGGACACTCATTTCAAATGCTCTGGAAAATATACAAACTGTACAGGCACATAAGAAAAAGATCTCTGCACTCTGTGTTGGGCGCACTGACAATCTTCCGCTTGACGCGTACTTACTGTCGCATTAGAGCAAAAAGAACGATTCAGATAGATAAAGTATTAATGTAAAAAAAAAAAATGTTTAAAAAAAATAAAAATATAATTATAAAAAAACAACCAATTATTTCTTGTCTTTAGATTATTTTATCCGTTCTTGTTATTTTGTTCTTCGCAATTTATAAAATAAATAGTAAGGACCTAACGTGATGCTACATATCATTGTAAACCGAAGTAGTCACATTATTTTCTCGTTCATTGGGAGAAACTTGTGCTACGTCTCCCATCAAAGGAATATGACTCTTCTTTAAACACTGAGGTCGAAAACCTTAAATGGGGAACGGGAGTCTTACATTATATTCTCTTTTTCATACTTTTTTTTTTTTTTTTTTTTTTTTTTTTTGTGCGTGTTTTTTTTTTTTTTTTTTTTTTTTCTTTTTCTTTTATTCCTTCTCTTGATTCTTAATTTAAAATAATTTTTCCTCAAACTCAGTTGCTCTACCTATTGTATCAGCTTCAAGAATTAAAAAAAACAGACTGAGATCATCTCATTTCTTTAAACAAACGAACGAGTGGCCAACAGAACTGTTGTCCAATTACTTTGATTCACTCAACCAGAAATCTTTCGTCTTGTCGTTCATCTCAATCTTACCGGAGGTAAGAGCACTCCATCTGGTGTGAGTGTGTTCGATAATGTTAATCGACTCCTCAGCAGAAACGTATTCTCCACCTCCCAAAAAGCTGTTTGGAGTTGCGGCGTCAGGATCCTTCTTGTCAGTCGTCTTGTAGTTCTTCAGCCAGTTCTTCAAACGAGCAGGAAGCGCTGCTCCCTTCACAGATGCGAGGGATGCGATGTCAGTAATCTTATCAGCGTCTGGGTCACTGAAGGCAATGGCAATAATCTGTTTGATTATTTTATTCAATAAAGTTACGAAAGTACAAGAGAGAATGAGAATTAAGACGTACCTTATGATCAGTCTCATCAGTGTCAACGAGAGCCAGACTTCCCAAAATCTTCACAGGAACGACAGAGCCCATCGGGAAACACTGCGAACCAACCTGTTTTTGTTTTTTTTGTTCCCCAGTTCTGATGTCCTAAAGACTACATGGTTAGGATAATTTATTTATTAAAAAGTTGTTTTCCAATTTAGAGAACACAAATACGATACCTCCATGACGTCAAGTGGATCGTTGTCTCCCATATGTCCCTCAGAGTCCTTCAAGCTGCTGTCCTCCCAAGTTTGTGGGAACATTCCGTTGTTGAAGAACGACATTCCGTACGAGTAGTAACGAGGAAGACCCTTCTTGATATCCTGCTTAATTGGGTTGTAAGGAAGTTCTTTAATAACCTCAAACTTTGAGTTGGTTCCCTTGGGAAATTCAACGACCATGTTGTAGCGGTCACCAACCTTAAGAGGAACATCATGCCATGGAGAGATTCTCTTACCGTCTTCGTTCTTTAAGTAGACAGCAAACAGCTCACCTGGAAGTCCATTCTTAGTTGCGTTGACAGTTTCAGCGTTGCTAGAAACTCTTGGAATCTGCTTTGACTGGAGAACTGCATTCGCCTTAACGAGTGGCTCATCACGACTCTTGTAGTAGTCTTTCATAATCTTCCATCCAGTTGGAACCATGAAACCAGGTGGAACACACGCTGGAGTAGTCGACCAGGTTGCTGGAATTGATGCGAGAGTATCGCAAACTTCAACACCCATGGCACCCATCTTTCTCATCTTAGATCCAGAGATCTTTAGGAAACGAGCGTTGAACTCGTCCTTTGTCATACCAGCTGGCTTTGGTTTCATGGTACCGTCAGTCTTATCGTAGTGAACAGCACCAGATGCGAGTAATCCGAGTCTTCCAACACCAGGAGATACTTGAAGAACATATCTTCCGTGATCAGCATGATACACATCATCACTTGTCTGGTTGTGAGATTTCATGTAATCATTTGAGTACGACAGACCAGCAGGATCACGACCGACGATAAAGTAATCGGCACCAGCAACACGACGAGACTTGGCGTGCCACTGAACTTCAGTTGGTCCCGAGTACACCATCGGTGATGGCCAAATTGCCAGGACAGTCCAGGCATCGTCCAACATCTTTTCATCCAAAACAGCCTGGTGCTGCTTCACTCTCACGTCCAATGGAACATCGTCATCCTTCGTCCATCCACCCAAAGGTGAAAGCCACAAGACAGGGTTTTGGTAACCCTTCTCTAGAAGTTGTCTTCTTCCGTCCTTCATCAAGTGAGCATGTCCTGCGTGAGTTGGGTTTCTGGTTTGAAATGCGAACACTCCATCAGCTCCCTTCTTTGTGAATTCTGTAATGAGCTCCTGAGGAGTGAGTCTCCACTTGTCAAGACCATCCCGATATTTGATTCTGCGGACCTTCTCAAACTCACCACCAATCAAATAATCAGGAGCGTTAATAATAAGTTCTTTAATGTATGGATGGCTGACATCCCAAGCACCCCACGATCTGGTAATCATTTCTTCCTTACGGAACTCATAGACTTCAGGGTTCTCGAGGATGGCAACAGGTTCACCAGCTGGGGATACGAAAACAACTTTCGGTGTTTCACCAGCCTCTGCTGCTTTCTTAATTGCTCTCTCAATTAACATCTTTGTTTGTTTGTTACATGGAATAGTAATTGGGACAGGCATCGAAATACGATCACCATTTTGAACCATTCGAGTGGCACCCTCAGCGTTACCGAAATCACTTGGACCCCCAGCACCTGATGCAGCTCCTCCACGAGTTCCTGTTTTATCAAAGAGGTACGACTCAAAGTGGAGTACTTGTACTAACATATTTTCTCTCATTGGTCCCTTTAATGGTGCAGCCCAACCCTCACCAATTACCTGAGTCCACTGAACATCAACGTCACGAATCTGAACAGGTTGCATTGCAGTCACCTCATCAGATACCCAGAAGTCCTCATCATCAACAACGAGAGAAGACGGAGTAGTTCCAAACGGAAATCCGTCAGCGTGACCAACCACCTGACCCGGTCTTGGTGCTGTTCCCTGCGGCTGTTCTACTTGTGTTTCTATCACATTGTTGACGGCACTTGCGTCCTTCTTCGATTTTATCAAACCTGACTTGTTCAACTCGAAGACAATTTGATTAACACAAGCATCAATACATTCAGAAATTATTTCAGGGCAGTGAGTAGCAACATTGAGTTCAGTCTTCTTCGCTTCTTCCTTGCATGTCTTCATACGAGACTCGACACCGACATTTTCACAACAGGTTGCAGTCTTCAAAACAATTTCGGCATTTGTTGGCTGTTCATATGGAGCGTCAATTCCAGTCATGCCCTTAATCTTACCTTCCTTGTGCTTCTGGTAAAGTCCCTTTGGATCGCGAGCCTTTGCTTCTTCTAAAGGCACCTCAACGTAGACTTCAATAAATTGAATTCCCATCGACTTATGGAGAGAACGGGCAGTGTCTCTATCTTTTCTGTACGGAGAGATGAGGGACACGAGGGAAAGGGTTCCCGAGTCTGCCATTAACGCTGAAACTTCGTAGGCACGACGAACGGCTTCGTTTCTATCCTCAGCACTTAAGGCGAGATCCTTTGAAAGTCCAAATCGGAGGTTGTCACCATCAAGTCGGTACATGTGGATACCTTCTTGGAGAACTAATCTCTTTTCGAGAGCCTTTCCAATCGTTGACTTACCCGATCCAGAAAGACCCGTCAGCCAGAGAGTAGCACCAGTCTGTCCAATTGCAGCAGATCTATCCTTAGTGTTAATTGCATCAAAGGTATCGCGATAAATATTAATAGTCGGCTTTGATGACATCACTTTCTCTCTTAGTTGTCCTAAAGTCGGACAGTCCTGTTTCGATATGTCATTCGTTGCGAGCGATGCAGATAATTTCACATCTTCAGGTATAGTCTCTGTTGGCTTTTTTTGAATCAATCCGCGGAATACGAATACTAACCCGATAGCGACTGTGGCAATACCCAGAAGGATATTCCGCGCAAGGTTAGACTTCGGCTGCTGAGGTCCCCTTCGCAAATTCATTTTGGAATACCTGTTGTATTGAGAATATATAATAGCTGGGGAGAAGTAAACCGAAAAAACTCAAATCGACCGACCAATAGCGATTCCTTACAACTCTTCATACTGCAAAACAACTATAAATTACTGTTGAGACAGGTCGTTCTTTCAACCAAATGAAAACATAATTCAATTCGTGGGGAAGATCCTTAGCGGGTTGGGACAGTTTGGAGAACACTTTTTGACATTTTGTTAGAATCCGCAAGACCTTGTCTATAATGCGAACTATTCCGTTCTTTCGTTGTCTCAAAAGGGCGGGAGTATCAGATGATTCTTAAAATATTAATAGAACTCATTCACATGCAAACACTTCTTACACACCTCCACAAGTTCTGAAACAAGGGAGTGTCCGACGACGGCGTTTCCCTCCTTCTTTACGCCACGCAGAGATTGATAATAAGCACTTATGTAGTCAAGTCAAGTAGACAAAGAAGAAAACTGACGCGCGCATACCTGACGTACCGGATAATTAAAAAAAAGAAATAAAGAATTGTTAAGTACTCAAAAAAAGAAAATGAAATTGTTCCGTTTATGTTTTGTAGACGGCGTTGTTGATAACAACAACATGGATAAAGAAAATGGTTGTCAAAGTACGTTTTTTTGAAGGTGGAATATCATTGACGTTTGTTAAAGGAGGAGGCAACTTCAGAAGCCAGCGTTTGAACGGCGTTAGAATGTCGCGATTTGCACATAAAGAAATCTAGCAACATGATAAATGATAAAAGAGTGAAAGCTATAAAACCACGGGGATGTTTGGCAGATTGAATAAAGCCACGCACGGGGTGAAACTTTGACGATGTAAGACAGTAAGAACCTTAGGTATTAAAACAAAATTAATATCAAAAGTATTTTATACTGAAAATATACCAGTAGTTGTTAATCAAAGCCACGCACAGAGGGGTTAACTGTTCGATTTTGTACGTAAAATGCAAATGTATTGTATCATAAACAGAGGGAGGGGGATGAAATGGACGTCCTTTTCGCGGCGGTCCCCAATGAGAAAAGAAAAAAATGATTAAAAAAAAAGATTGAACAAAGTAGGTAGTTGCGCAATTCCAACATCGACAAGTTACAACATGAAATAAATTAACCATTCCACTTCCGTTTATCGCAATCACGAAATAGATTCCGATTGTTTTGCGAAGCTCACAAACTACACAATCACAACGCTCATGAAAACGAAGTGAGACGGCCAGTTGCATTGACGATTTAAATTTCAAACATTCTCTTTTGTACAAACAAATGGTGAGGGATGGCAATCACTAACTCCAACAGTCTGGTCACTGCGATAACTTCGTAAGGAATTAGAAATGTGCTCTACAACAGATGATCAAACAGCAACAACGATATTAAATAACGTGCGGAGATCAGCTGTGAAATTTATTTCTTTAGACTGAAAGGTGAGTTTTACCAACCTCTTACAGTAAGCAGTACGGGAGTGGAAAGTCTTAAAAAGTGGAATGCAATTTTTATTGTAATAGTCATTGTTTGCTATTTAGTATCCAGAAGAACCACTTGAACCTGATACGATTGCGACACCACTGCTGGTACCAATACGAGTAACACCCGCCTTGACGTACTCAGTAGCCGCTGGTCCATCTCTCACACCACCAGATGCTTTTACTTCCGCAACATTACCGACTGTTGTGACCATCAGATCGACAGCCTTTGGTGTCGCACCACCCGTACTGAATCCAGTGCTGGTCTTTACAAAGTCTGCCCCTGCCATCACAGACATTATCGAGCAATCAATGATTTGGTCTTCAGTTAAAAGACAAGTTTCAAAAATAACCTTAATCACTGCAGCTGGGTTTACTTCTCTAGAGCGAATGACAACATCCTCAATATCTTGTAAGACGTACAAGTAATCTCCCTCTAAAAGTTTACCAACGTTGATCACCATGTCGACTTCATTGGCACCTAATCGAACAGCGGTGGCTGCTTCGTTTGCCTTCGAATCCGTGTCCATCGCACCCAACGGGAATCCACACACGGCGGCAATCTTGACATCAGATCCCTTCGCTAATGCCGCCTTGCAGTCTTCAACACGACTGCTGTTAACACAGACAGCGTAGAAATTGTTCTTTTCTGCCTCCTTGCATAGCTTTACAACCTCAGCGTTTGTAGCGGTTGCTTTCAACAGCGTGTGGTCAATGTACTGCCCTAACTTGAATGTTTGGTTTTGTCTGCCTCCCTTCTTGCGCCCAAACAAGTGCGGAAATAACTTTTGGACATCTGACGAGTCCACTCCAAACCTCTTGCCGAGTGCAACAGCGCGAGACGAAATCTTCTCGTCAAGCTTACCCAGCGCCCCAGGTAGGTTCTTAAAGCTTGGAACTGCGGCGGTTGGTGACTTCTTTGTGATCCTTCCCTTGTGCTCAAACAATCCCTTGTGAGTAAGTTGAAAGTTTGCCCAAGCCGCGTGTAATAACCTTGTCTCTTCAGCAGTTAAGTCTTTTTGTGGCGATCTCATTCCGCCGAAGGAGACTCCAGTTCTCTCCTGAAGAATTAACTTTGTGACGGCGGTCATGCTCCAGAGACCAGAGATGTCAGAAAACATCTGAAACCATGCTCTACCTGTTGCCTGTTCTTCCGCAACAGCTTTTTGATTACCCGCCTCGTAAGCAGTAATCATACGATTCCAAGTTGATCCAAGTACTGAAAACCCAATTCCAATATGAGCAGTCACACCTAAAGGAAGACAACTAATAGTCTGACCTTCATAACCCATTAATAAATCGAATTCAATTCCAACTGACTTTCCAAAGTCCATACAGTCACCGAGATCCCACATGTTCGTTGATGTGAATTTCGCACCTCTGAGAGTTGGACATCTCTTGTAGAGATCCTTCATGATTGCTGCGAAAGGAAAGTTTACTCCCGTTATTTCAGGAAAGTGGTAGTAAAGGAACGGCGTGTTTGGGGCTTCAGCAGCTACCTCAGTGAGGTAATCTGTTAGGAGAGAAACTGCTGAAGGTTTGAAGAAGCAAGGGGCCATTGCAGAGACCGCAGCAGCTCCAACAGACTCAGCGTGTGCAGCTAATTCCTTCGAATCTGCCAGCGATTGTGCACCAATGTGAGCAAGAACTTCGATATTGTGACGCTTTCCTGCACGAATCCAGGCTTCAAGAATGTGCTTTCTCTCCGGAACAGAAAGCGACATCGACATTCCAGAAGTACCTCCAACAAAGACTCCATTAACTCCGTCATTTGATAAATGTTCAGCATAAACATCGATGACGTCCCCGTTGACATTTCCATCTCCATCTAATGGAGTGACAGCAGCGCTGTAAATACCGTGAAATAGTTTTGTTTTTGATACTCCGCTTCTGAATGAACTTCTCTTCAATTGCGATGCCGGTGTTGATGCAGAAAGAGTTCTCTTTCTACGAATGCTTTCGGGGAACAGTTTCTTGCTGGTGAGGACACTGCTGCGTCCATTTGCAACTCCGTTCTCGTGAAGAGGGGTGACAACAATTCGCTCACTCCTCGCAGTCTCGAACGTCTCTTTCATCGAACGCGGTGTCTTTGCCACGGCGGACTTACGAGAGGTCAGAATTGATGATCTGGCAGTCACGTGCTCCCGAAGTGGTTCGACATCACAAACTTCGCTCTTCGCCCTTTTCACAACTTCTCTCCAGCTCGCTTCTCTGTGTTGAGGAGTCGACATTTTGATATAAAAAGTAGTCTGATTGAAAAGTAAAATATTTCACAAATTAATAGAATTCAAATAATAATAACACCGACATCAATTTATATCTGATGGTTAGACTTTAGTGAAATAATGTAATTAGTAATCACTACAACTGACTGATATTTAAAAAGTGTTCGTACCTCGACGACGAGTAGTATTTCCATTATTTGTAACTTATGAAGATTATCGTTTTTATTTTTTTTTATAATAAATAAAATATTCCCCGATTTGTAATACCTGCCGACGGAAGGAATACAAAACGATAATGTCAACCATTCGATATTAGTGTAAAGAATATCAGGTTCTGAACATTATCAGGTTTGTGTAAAATTCAACGCCTGCCGGTCAGTCCACTAACGTTGGAGGTCCCAACGGAGTATCAATCTGAAATTATTGACAACAACTACCCTCCGCGTCACTGTCCGTCACTCAGCTAATAAACTGCTGCGACTGTCTTCAACACGTACTCAAAGTTGTAGTAAGAACCATTCTTTTTTCTTACCATTCGGTCCTGTCTGAGGTTGCGATGACGCCTGAGATCCAACTGATGGTGGTGGGGGACTGAGTTGCTGTTGCTGTTGTTGTATGAATTGTGAAGGAGCCTGCCCTCCTGCTACAACCTTCTGGACGGTTCCTACCATTTAATTGTTCTTCTGTAAGAATAATATTTATGTGATCCTAAGAGAACACTTCTAACTAAGCAACCTTCACCTGCACAACATTGAGTAGTGGTGCTGCAAAATGAAAAATATTTCCCCATAATAATATCTTTATTTCAATACCGTACTGAGTCCTTGAGAAAGGATTCAATGAATTAAGTTACTTCCTAAGTCAACGACTTAGTCATCAACTGACTAAAACAGAATTAAAACCTTCTAACAGGTGAGTGAGGGCGTCAAAACCCTTCACTTCTAAGGAAGTTAGAAAACAGTACAGGTTAAGTTCTCGGAGTTTATTGTACGCACTTGTGGCGCGTTTTCGGAGCATGGCTTTATTCTGGTGAAGTGAATACAATTTGATTGTAGTCAAATCTAATATTTCATTATCAAACAATATTCGGAGAGTTTCTGGCTAGCCCTTCAGCAACTTTCCTCCTCCTTACTTCCGCAGTAGTGAGGGAAGTAATGCGGCCGTCAAAAGTAACATTTCTCGTAGTAGCAATAGAAGTGATTACCGAGAGTGCGATAACCAAAAGGATATTTGTTGCATTATGTGATGTGACAGACCCGCAGATTAAAAGAATTCCCCAAAGTGTCGGTGGAATGATGAGCACCACAATAGCAGATATTCCACCAGGTATTTGATAGGGTCGTTCAAGAGAAGGATGCCGAATACGTAAAACAAGAAGGCAGCTGAGAACCATAATTAACCTTAGTGCGTATAGCACTTGTTCGATTGTAACTAATGTACTAAAGTCCATAGTCACTGAGAGAAGAAAAGTAATAAATCCATTAAGGATTATCGCATTAGCAGGAGTTCCGTGTTCTGTATCTATTTTCCCAAAGACTTTATTAAATTTCTGTGGGAAGCATCCCAGAGTGCACATTCCTTGAAGTGCTCTACTGGTAGTGCAAAGAGCACAAACTGCGAAACCGATTGCTGAAACAGCTCCTCCAAAAACCATCAAAGTTTCTAAAAATTTCCCTCCGACCATGTTGGCAACAGTTACCCAATATCCTTCTTTCCAGTCAGAGTAGTTTTCACCGATGCTGGCTGATGCTGATACACCTGTTGTGTTGTTTATGTAAGAAAGGTAATTTATAATAACAAGTAAAAAGCTTCATATAATCATACCTGCAAGTACTGGTAATATATAAACAGCTTGTGATAATAACAATAACAGTATGAGTGACCTCACGAGTGTCTTACCAGGAACTGCTACTTCCTCTACGACATGACCAGCATTCTCAAAACCGCTGAAATTCCACGATATGAGAGGGAGAAATGTTCTCCAGTCAAATGTCGGCGGTGTATCCATCCAATGCTTTCCATCGAGATGAGGAATCTCACAGAGGAAGAGGAGGAGAAATGGAAGCAACGTAATAAACATTAAAAGATTGTTACTGTTGCTGACGTGTTCCAATCCGAGAACATTGAGCACTGCAGCACCACCAATTAGAATGAGTTGCAAAAGGACTTGTGAGGCGGGGTCAATGTTTGTGACTCTACCGAGGTATTCAACAAAGAGATTTGGGTAAAGAGAATTATCAATTACGTCAAGAAGGACTGTCCATTGCACGGATAACATTGTCATCCAACGAGGAAGAGCGACGTTGATCCACATGATTGGACCAGCGTTACTGGGGACTGCTGTTGCGAGTTCAGCAACAGCTAAAGCAGCAGGAAATCCCCACAACCACGGCAGTATTGATATAGATGCGAGTGTTCCTAAAGGTCCGGCAGCTCTCAAACATCCTTCCATCCCGTAGGCTCCTCCGACAGTTCCAACGAACAAAACTCCCAACAGTTGTCTGACTCCCAACTGGCTCTTCGGAGATTGTCTTTCTTCGACTGCATCTCTAATAAAGTAATCCTTTGTATGATTACTACTAAAACTACTACTACCACAGATGGTATTCATTGATATCGATGTCATATTGTGTGCCCAGAGGGGGCTGTTTGAATTATTAAATAGGCAGCCTCATCACTTCATTCGATTACTGGGCGTCGACCATTCAAAACGACGAAACAGTACAATTTGTTGTTTTTTTTTAAATATTCGTTTTTTTTTTTTTTTTTTTTTTTCTTTCCCACAGAAATGTAAATTTATATATTCGTAATTTCCACAACAGCAGAACACCTTGGCTCAGCAGGAACACATTCCCGTAAGGTTACTTTTTTTTTTTTTTTTAATTCAATTCATTTTTCTTTTGATATTTGAAGCGGATATAAATTATTTGTACACACGAGCAGGAAAGGAAACAGATTATTATGATGATGTGTACCAAGTAGTAGAATACTCCTGACAACAACTTTAACATCTCGTAAAGAATTTCGTTGTTTCACACTCCGATGTGAACATTTATCAAATTAATGACTCTTGGTGAGGATTTTCTTTTCTTAACAAATTGGAAACAAACAGGAAGCCTAACAGCATTGAGACAATTCCTAAATGAGGTAGTAAAGCAGTCAGTCAGAATAGTTTTGGTTACTCACAAAGGAGTAACTGCAGTTCACGTTTACAGCATTGGACTCAAGAGTGACGTATTGAGTGCCGTATGATTCACAAACACCAATTAAATGGCAGCATTGTAACACCCTTGGAAAGGTAAAGGAGGGAGAACATCGTAACCTAACTGAAGAAGTTGTTTTTCTCCAAAAACAAAAAACAAAATAAAACTGTGTGACAGAATGCACTCAATAACATAAATGAATTGACGTGTCTATTTGCATAATCTCAATCAGATCACTTGTTAAGACGCAGTGTGGATGATGGTATTTCAGGATAATAATAACAAAACATATCAAGAGGAAGAAAGCTACTAAAAAACATAAATAATTAAAGACGCGTGATGGTACTAATCAAAACAACTTCTACATACTGAGGATGTTTGTCCAATAAAGTGAAGCCGCTTGAAGTTGCTTACGACAAGTAGGTGCAGAATAAGATATTTCATCACTTGGCATACAATAAAGAGCTCTGGAAGTCGCATCAGGTATCGCAACTGGTTGGATTTGAACATCAGCAGGGAGAAGCCTGACTGCTGCAGATAGCGAACGTATCCCGTCAGCCAATTTACTTCCCATCGGCTGACAGGCAGCGGCAGCAGCAAGTCTCATGCAGGCAGACATTATTTCAGCTCTATCAATACCTGTCCCAATAAAAGGGAAGCTGTAGCAGTGTCCAAATATCGCCATTTGAATTAGACCAACACCGTCAGAGTTGTACTTGTGAAGCCCTGCACCCGAAACAGTATTTAAAATAATACTTCCTGCTGTACAGAGTTCTAAACATCTTTCTACGTCAGGTATTTCCTTCACAGTTGTGTTGTTGAATTCTTCTGAAGACGCAGGATGCCAACCACAGAAGTATCCATTGCTGTGGAATTGAATAGAGATTGATAACTTTGGTATCTTTAGTCCAATGAAAGAAGTTCCTAACAGAGTTGTAATAACTTCTCCAGTCGTTGGATCTCTCATTCCAGTTCTGCATTCCATCTTGTCAGTGAAATCACATCCAAGGAAGATACTAATATCACTCAGGGACACAGTAGGTCTGAGGAGAACGTCTTTCGATGTTTTAAATTCATTCTCGTCACTCATCATACCGAGTGATGTCCCAGCAACTCCATTCCAGTAGTTGAGTTGACGACTTAATTCTTCAGATGTTTTGTAGACGTCACATTCTGTTATTTGATCTGAAGTACATTTCGACATCATTTCTTCGAGTCCTTCTCGAGATAACTTTTGCTCCGCATCCGAAACAATCGCCGCCCTGTTTGTTTTGATTTTTGAAATGACTCAAAAATAAAATATTATTTACTATCAAACTAACATACAGCAATGCTACTGACATGGTTGGCGTTTCATCGGTCTCTTCCTGTCCCTTCGGACCTTCTTCGAGGAGACGCTGAAGCCACGTGACTCGACCTGGTGAAGAAGTGTTTGTTGCTAAAATAGAAACGTTGCTGAACACATCCGGAGTTGGTGATATCTGTTTGTTTTGGTGTATTAAACTACCCACACAGATACTAACTGAAGGAAGTAATAATTAAATAAAAACACACATTTTGATGAACATCAACTCTCCTTGTTGGTGTTGTGACTGTCGATAATGTTCTGCACTCAATTATCTTATCCTCAATCCACTCCAGTCGAGTGTCTGCTTCCTCAATACCACCCTTCAGAGTTAATTTATCAAACCACGCATGCCATTCTGTTAGTGAGATCCCGCCATCAGAATTGGTATCCAGTTCTCTGAATAATACCTTAGCTCCTAGTCGCTCTTGTTTGAGTACAGAAAGCAACTCGTTTCTTGAAACTTCGCCGTCTTGCGAACACTTACTGTCTATGAAAACAAAGGCAGCAGTTGCTCTTTTTATAATAAGCTCAGTTGCCTTCTTGTCAACAACAATTCTCTTTGAAGGTTCCATGGATTCCTCAACTGGTGTCGTAACATCATCGCAGGTATTAATTCGATCCTCAATCCACTCCAGTCGAGTGTCTGCTTCCTCAATACCACCCTTCAGAGTTAATTTATCAAACCACGCATGCCATTCCTTTAGTGAGATGCCGCCATCAGAATTGGTATCGAGTTCTCTGAATAATACCTTAGCTCCTAATCGCTCCTGTTTGAGGACCTTCAGAAGCTCATCTCGTGAGACTTCTCCGTCTTTCGAACATTTCTCGTCGATCAGATCGAAAGCAGCGGCCGCTCTTGCTTTCAGTTTCTCCGTTGCGATTCGGTCGATTGAAATTCGTTGACTCGGAGCGAGAGACTCCTCAGTTGGTGTTACAACAGTGTCGCAGGTATTAATTCGATCCTCAATCCACTCAAGACGTGTTCCGGCCTCTTCGATTTGCCCTCTTGAAATTAATTTATCAAACCACGCATGCCATTCCGTTAGTGAGATCCCTCCATCAGAATTGGTATCTAATTCCCTGAAGAGGATCTTCGCCCCTAATCGCTCCTGTTTGAGGACCTTCAGAAGCTCATCCCGTGAGACTTCTCCGTCTTTCGAACATTTCTCATCGATCTGTTCAAACGCTATGGTAGCTCTTTTCGTTACCTCATCAGCGGCTTTCTGATATCCGTCAATCTTTTGAAAAGGATCGATACTTTCATCCTGTGGTGTTGCTGTTGTGTCACAAGTATTAATTCGATCCTCAATCCACTCCAGTCGAGTGTCTGCTTCCTCAATACCACCCTTCAGAGTTAATTTATCAAACCACGCATGCCATTCTGTTAGTGAGATGCCGCCATCAGAATTAGTATCGAGTTCTCTGAATAATACCTTAGCTCCTAATCGCTCTTGTTTGAGGACCTTCAGAAGCTCATCTCGTGAGACTTCTCCGTCTTTCGAACACTTTTCGTCGATCAGATCGAAAGCAGCAGCTGCTCTTTTGCGCAACGTATCAGCCGCCTCCTTGTCGACGGCAATACGAGTCTTCGGATCGATGCTTTCATCCTGCGGTGTTGGAGTTTGTGAACAGGTATTAATTCGATCCTCAATCCACTCCAGTCGAGTGTCTGCTTCCTCAATACCACCCTTCAGAGTTAATTTATCAAACCACGCATGCCATTCTGTTAGTGAGATGCCGCCATCAGAATTAGTATCGAGTTCTCTGAATAATACCTTAGCTCCTAATCGCTCTTGTTTGAGGACCTTCAGAAGCTCATCTCGTGAGACTTCTCCGTCTTTCGAACATTTCTCGTCGATCAGATCGAAAGCAGCTGCCGCTCTCTGTCGGATTTTCTGCTCAGCCATCTTGTCGATTTGAATTCTCTGTATTGGAGTCAAAGAGTCGTCTGTTGGAGTGGTGATGGTGTCGCAGGTACTAATTCGATCCTCAATCCACTCAAGACGTGTTTCAGCTTCTTCAACATTTCCCTTCGCAACTAATTTGTGAAACCACGCGTACCACTCAACAAGTGAGATCCCTCCATCAGAATTGGTATCTAATTCCCTGAAGAGGATCTTCGCTCCTAATCGCTCCTGTTTGAGGACCTTCAGAAGCTCATCTCGTGAGACTTCTCCGTCTTTCGAACATTTCTCATCAATCAGATCGAAGGCTTTTTTTGCTCTCTCTCTTATTCTCTCAGATGCTTCAACATCGAAGTACGGAAGAACATCATCCTGTGGCGTCAGAGTCTCAGAACAAGTTATGATGCGATCTTCAATCCACTCCAGTCGAGTGTCTGCTTCCTCAATACCACCCTTCAGAGTTAATTTATCAAACCACGCATGCCATTCCTTTAGTGAGATGCCGCCATCAGAATTGGTATCGAGTTCTCTGAATAATACCTTAGCTCCCAATCGCTCCTGTTTGAGGACCTTCAGAAGTTCATCTCGTGAGACTTCTCCGTCTTTCGAACATTTCTCGTCGATCAGATCGAAAGCGTTGGTAGCGCGCTGTTTTAACTTCTCTACTGCTTCCTTGTCAACTTTAATTCGTTGGACTGGTGCGAGAGACTCTTCAGTCGGAGTTGCCGTTGTGTCACAAGTATTAATTCGATCCTCAATCCACTCCAGTCGAGTGTCTGCTTCCTCAATACCACCCTTCAGAGTTAATTTATCAAACCACGCATGCCATTCTGTTAGTGAGATCCCTCCATCAGAATTAGTATCGAGTTCTCTGAATAATACCTTAGCTCCTAATCGCTCCTGTTTGAGGACCTTCAGAAGCTCATCTCGTGAGACTTCTCCGTCTTTCGAACACTTTTCGTCGATCAGATCGAAAGCAGCAGCTGCTCTTTTGCGCAATGTATCAGCCGCCTCCTTGTCGACGGCAATACGAGTCTTCGGATCGATGCTTTCATCCTGCGGTGTTGGAGTTTGTGAACAGGTATTAATCCGATCCTCAATCCACTCAAGACGTGTTTCAGCTTCTTCGACGCCACCTCTCACAGCTAATTTATCAAACCACGCATGCCATTCCGTTAGTGAGATCCCTCCATCAGAATTGGTATCTAATTCCCTGAAGAGGATCTTCGCCCCTAATCGCTCTTGTTTGAGGACCTTCAGAAGTTCATCTCGTGAGACTTCTCCGTCTTTCGAACATTTCTCGTCAATCAGATCGAAGGCGGTGGCAGCACGATGTCTTAATTTCTCAGCTGCTTCCTCATCAATTCTAATTCGCTGTACGGGAGCGAGGGACTCCTGAGTCGGAGTTACAACAGTGTCGCAGGTATTAATTCGATCCTCAATCCACTCAAGACGGGTTTCAGCTTCTTCGACTCCACCCTTCACAGCTAATTTATCAAACCACGCATGCCATTCCGTTAGTGAGATCCCTCCATCAGAATTGGTATCTAATTCCCTGAAGAGGATCTTCGCTCCTAATCGCTCCTGTTTGAGGACCTTCAGAAGCTCATCTCGTGAGACTTCTCCGTCTTTCGAACATTTCTCGTCAATCAGATCGAAGGCAGCAGCTGCTCTCTTTCTAATTGCGTTATCAGCTTTCTTAATTATTTCAATTCGTTGACTCGTAGAGATTGATTCACCTTGCAGTGTGGAGATGGTGTCGCAGGATGCAATTCGATCCTCAATCCACTCCAGTCGAGCTTCTGCGTCGTCGTTTCCACCCTTCAGAGTTAATTTATCAAACCACGCATGCCATTCTGTTAGTGAGATGCCGCCATCAGAATTAGTATCGAGTTCTTTAAAAAGAATTCTGGCGGCCAACGGTTCCTGCTTCAGTACCTGTAGAAGCTCATCGCGTGAGACTTCACCATCCTGTGAACATTTCGCATCGATGGAATGAAATGTGGCGGCAATTCGAGAATTTAGTTCGGGGTGGAGGTCGAATTGAACTGAAGAACGGCCGTCAACTGATACTTGCGAAGTTATTGTGTTGTCTAAGTCAACAGCGCTGTCTGAAGCAAAAGATGCTCTCTTTCTAGGAGTTGCAGAGCAGTCACGATCAGAGTCATCTACGAATCGAATTGATGTCCGACGAGGTTCTTCTGAAGTAACTGATGAGACTGACTTGTTTAGATCATCACTCGGGTCGAGTACAAAACGTGTAGCGGAGGGTCTTTTTTGAACGGATTCTGATGAGGCGGTTGAGGCGAATCGAATAGCCGACTGTTTCCTTCCAGCACTTGCTCCTCCTCCCTCTTCATCTTCAAAGCGAATAGACGCCTTGCGTTCGTTCGAATCTTTCTCAGTAATTGAAACTCTCTTCTCAACTGGCTGTGCGTCGTCTTCGAAACGCAGATTCGACGACTTCCTCCTGCCCGCCATATTATTATAAAATCCTCCCTCCTAATAAGAAGGTAAGTAGAACAGAGCAAACAGTCTGATTACCCATCGTGAATTGGGTTCATTAAATTGTTAAGAAAGGATTTGAAAAAGTCAAAAATTAATAAACTTCTTGAAGTCGAAGTAGTTCTTCAATTCCACAAACTAACTGAGCCGCGGGAAGCCTTGCGGCTTCCGAAGTAGTGCGACTATTCCAACGTCAAAATGTACTCTCGGGAGAGTTAACTAAAAAAGCCTTGCGGCTTGTTACGGATCGGGTGGGTCACCGAGACGGCCCCAACAACAATATTCAAACAAATAACAGAGCAGCAGAGCTTCAGTCGAGATCCACCAGTAAGTTGACTATAAGGTTCTCATGGCAATGATCTTTATCTATCCTGACTTGAAGATTAAGAAAGCAGACTGCCCAAGATAAAAATATATGTAGTGCCCCACCTCGTGGGTCACTTGTGAACCGAAATTTCGTCCTACGAAAGCATGCCAGGTTTGTCCGTGCTTACGATCGAATTCCTTTTTAATATGCGAGGCAACATCTTTTTCAGTGTTGTACCTGTTTTGAGTTTTTCTTATGATTTCACAAATGGAAAAAAAACAATCATCTCACACAATACAAACCTGTCAAGGGCATCTATTGCAGTGGCAATCGCAAAAGCTTCCATGTCTTTGGGCATATCGGATATTCTGTTTGTGATATTTTACAACCCACGTCCTAGAGTACTAGTACTAGTATTAGTAATAATACATTAGAGTGACGTTAGAGTGACGTTAGAGAGACGTTAGAGTGACGTTAGAGACACACCTCACAACTGCATGACTCGCCATTGTAATCAAGTAGCTCTTTCCTTTTTAATAAATTATTTGTTAGGTGGTTGCTCACCAACTAAAGCAGCTACTGAACGGGGGTGAAAATATTTAATAAGAACACGCAAACTGGGATAACGAAAACCAACTCTTCCGGAAATACAACCCAAAAACAATATTTAACCACAGCTGTGATCCTCTTCCCGATGGGGTGCTCTCTATGGTATTCTGTAAAAGGAAAAATACAAAATTATTGTTTTTCAAAGACATGAATTAGATAAAAAAAAACATCTGAAATATCTAAGTACTGTTTAGTAATTAAGGCTTTTTCTTTCTTTCTTTTTTTTTAAAATTATTTAAATATGGTTGTGGTGTTACCTCCCTACAAACGAGTGGCACTACTTGTCATACTCACAGTTTGATTTCAAGAAGAAAGAATAAAAGTACGACTCGCTATGAATGTCTTCCTACTCGTCAAAAACATCTAAATTGATTTAACCTTCACTTTGATTTCGTACCCACAACTGTTAATTATCGAGATATGCTTATGAGAGATCAGTCATTCAGCTCACTGGTAATACTCATGTTTAGTTTTATTAAATACTTTCAATTAAGATTTCACTTGGCCCCGTGTTCAGGTCGAAAAAAGTCACGCACAACACGACTTTACTTTCCTTTCCTTTCCTTTCCTTTCCTTTTTTTTTTTTTTTTGCTCTTCAGATACTACGAAAAAAAAAAAAAAAACGATTAAAACAACTGACTAAATCGTAAAAGTTAAAAAAGTTTTCGAGAAACAAAAAAAAAAAAAAAAAAAAAAAAAAAAAAGCCGAAAATTCAAATACTGCTGCCACATTTACTTTTTACAATTATTGTTTATTTAACACTTTTTTTTTTTTTTTTTTAAAGGCCTTCCCACTGCCAGCACCTTTGCATGCTTGGGGCGGGTTGGCAAAAATACAAGAAAAGAATCCCATTGAAATACAAAAACAGCTCATATAGTTTTTTTTTTTTAAATAAAGCACGACCTCCAAGAACAGTCGAACATCAAGTTCAAAGGGAAAAAATAAAAAGAATTTTTACTAAACACAAAAAACGTATTGCTACATCAGGTTATTTCCTTTTCCTTTTTTCCTTTTTTTTTTTTTTTTCTTTCTTTTCTTTATTTTCTCTCATAGAAGCTACAGGAGTGAAGTGTACAAAACAAATAAGCAACAAAAAAAAAAAAAAAATCGACCAAAAGTCCTCATCAATGATAACATAAAAGCTCAAGACATTCAATCACCAAGTGCTTGAAGAAGGCCACATGTAAAACCCGCCTTCCCATTATCAAACAGAGTGAGGATTAATTACCCGCAGTCGCTGTTAGATTCATTTGAGGGAAAGGTAGCGGGCTACGAAGTCACAATTTTTATAGTTTTAGCGAACTAATTGGATAGCAGTGCTCAAAAAAAAAATTTTTTTTTAAAATAAACAAATAAAACCACTCCTACAATAAATAACAATAATAGTGTACAAAAGGAACACGAGATATGACAAAAAAATAAGAAATTGAAATGATGACAAAGAACCAAAGGAGAAACAAATAGAACGAATCAACGAAGAACAAGCGAGGGATGTGTAGAACATGTGATGTTGAATTTAATGATTTGATATATTATATTCTGATTGTAAGAGTGATAGTACTTTAGGAAATAACGCAACAACCGGAGTCATCGCGCTTCGGTTTCTTTTCCTCTTGTCTCACACTACGAGAAGGGGACATCTCTGGAATGTCTTGCTGTGCTTCGAGTCGACTCTTCTCTTCAGCTTCCTCTCGCTTTCTTTTTTCCTGAGCAGCAGCAACTTCTCGTTTTATTGCAGCAAGACGGTTGTGTTCTTCCTTCTTTCGAAGGACTTCCTTTTCACGAGCTGTTAATTGAGAGCGAGTTCTGATGAACGAAACTTCCAACTCCGAGTACTCCGACTGTTCTTCATGTTGAGTCTGACTGTGAGAAGTCTGGTGTTGGTTTTCGAGTGTCATCATGTTTTTAAGTAACAGCAGCTCATTCCTTGCGGATGCTGGAGATTCTTTACTACAACCAGTCTCATCACTGAATGATGATCCATCATCATCCCAAAGCATTTCTTTACGACTTCCTGGATACTTCCCAAGTAAGATTGCTGTTAGAGATCTAGTGTCTGATTGGTATCGTTTTGCAAGGCGATGACTATCTTCTTCAGATGCTGAGGGTTTATATCTTGAAAAGTATTTACTAATTTGAGACTGCAACACAATAGTTGCATCGTATGCTGGTGGAGTCCACCAGAGGATGTCAGATTCTGTATTTGGATATTTACTCAAAAGTGACTTCGCCAGATTTGAACTGTCGTCGTGTTGTTGGATAAGTCGACGAACTTCTAATATTGTCGATAAAGATGAATTGTGTTTGTTGAGATACGATTGAACTTCACTTTCTAAAGTACCCGACCACCATTCCATATCAGTTTTGGTGTTTGGGTATTGTTTTAGTAATTTTGTCGAAAGAGAATATAAATTATTTTGGTACTCAGTTGACAACGATTTGATCTCAAACAGTTCCTTCAGCGGGTCATGTTTCTCAAAGTAATTATCCAACATCTGTGGTAATACGTCACACAACCATCTCATATCTGATTCACTGCCGGGGTGAGACTTCAGTACAGACTTTGTTAGTAGAGTTGCGTTGAATTGAATTTCTTGTAAGAGAGACTTGATCTCCGCAGTTTGCATCAGCGGGTCGTTCTTGTTAAAGAATTGAATTGCTTGCTGCTCCAGTAAGAGTTCGCTACATTTGTTCTCAGCTACCGGAGAAATCGCGCCACTGAGAATGGAACATCCATCTTGATTGACCCATGGCATGTTTTTAATGGATTTTGGAAACTTCTTTTCGAGATGTTCTGTGAGCCCAGCAGCATCAGATTTGTAAGAGTCGACTAGTGCCTGGATCTCTGAAGCGTGAATAAGTGGATCTTCGATATTAAAATATTCCTCTAACTGTTCTCTCAGTACTGCAGTGTCAGAATTCCACACCATGTCCCCGATACTGTCTGGATATTTTTGTAGTAGAATTTCACTCAAACGAGGTTTATTATCTCCGAATTGCTCAGATAATCTTATGACATCTTCTGAAGGATGTTTAGGGTCGTGTTTTTCAAAGAACTGTTTGAGTTGAGGAAGTAGATCTGATGTTTCTTTTTTACTGCTACCCAACAACCAGGGAATGTCTTGTTCACTATTTGGGTATTTTTGTAACAATAATTCACCGAGAGCATCGCAGTCATTCTCAAAGCGCTCAGCTAACCGTTTGATGTCACTTTGTGTTCTCTCGGTGTCATGTTTCTTAAAGAATTCTGACAGCTGGTATTCCATTTCACTTTGTTGCTTCTCAACCCAAAGCTCTGGGATGTCAGACACTGAATTAGGATAAGATTGAATAAGTAGCTCTGCCAGAGCACTCTGGTCGTGCTCGAAGCGATCAGTCAGCCGAGAGATGTCTACGGGTGTTCGACGATCATCATGTTTCTTAAAGAAGGCCGCTAGGTCAGTTTCCATTTGAGTCTGAGAACTTGATATCCACTCCGAGGGAATATCACTCCTTGAGTTTGGATACTTCTGAGTCAGCAAGTCTGCAAGACCTTGAGGGTCGTGCTCAAAGCGATCTGTCAGTCGGGTGATGTCATTACGAGAACGTTGAGTGTCGTGAATTGAGAAAAATTCTGCGAGTTGGGCTTCCATTTGTCGAGGTACCTCATGCTGTCCGGACTTTAGAAACGGCAGGTCAGCTTCTGATAAATTTGGGTACTTTTGAAGTAACAAACTTCCCAACGCTGGTCTGTCATTCTCAAATCGATGAGTTAGTTGATTGACGTCTTCAATGGTTTGCTTTGGATCGTTTTTTGAAAAGAAGTCGACCAACTGATCAGCCAACAGAGGTTGGCTTCCATTCAAAGTTTTCGAATTTGATTCCTCAGAAAGCGAAGTAGTGTTCCCGTTGAGCTGCGGGGAGTTTATTTTAGATTGCAGCATAGCAGTGTTTGCACTCTTGTCGTCATCCTCAACGTACTCATATCGGCACCACGGCATATCTGCTTCAGTACTGTTTGGGTACTTTCGGAGTAAGAAATTCGTCAACTCATCAGTTGAGGACCCTCCGAGAAACTTATCAACTTTACTCTGGATCTTACCAGAAGGGATTCCAACTCCAATATTTCGATAGAAGTCTCTCAACATCCTCCTGAGAGTAGATTCAGGAATTGGAGGAGGTGCGTAGTGAGTCACTAATGGATACTTACATCCAACAACAGCAGTGAAGTCAGCTGATGTTGGATCCTCAAACCATTGTCCTAATAGTGAAGGATTACTAAATATCCAACCTGTAATATCATCAGTATCATTAAGTCTCCATCTATCATCAGAGTAGTAGATAATCGCTGATTCTTTAATATGTTGGTATAGACGTCTTGAACACAATTCATAAGTTCCATTTAAATGTTCGAATCTATCGAGTTCAAGGTTTTGAATTTGAATAGTCATCGGATCACCAGTCTCAGTCTTTCTAATTGAAGGAGGTGATTTATGTGATTTTGATGGAGTTGCTTTAGTGATGTGTGGGTAAGCACATCCCGCAACACCACAAAAGTCTTTGTGTGAGTTTGTTGGACTTCGTTTCCACTGACCAAACAAATGATCAAAACTAAACAACCAGGTGTTCTTGTCTCGTGTGTCATTTAATCTCCATCTTCCTTCAACATGTGAAATAGTAGCATCACTGTTGATGTTTCGATAACGATCTCTACGAATCTCTTGATACGTTCCATTTAATGATAAGAATGGTTCGTGTAAACCTTTTATTATTACAGTTCCTAATTCACTTCCTGGTGATTCAGTAAAGTGATCACTGTGACCTGGAGATCTGTAGGTTTTCACTTTCTTCTTCTTCGTTTTCTTTTTCTTCTTCTTTCGATCTTTTATTATGCTGTCAGAATTATTAGAAAGTAAATGTAAATTTAATTGCCTTCTCGGTGTTCTAGATGGTGACGGAGTGCGAGACCTTCGAGCAAATCCATTTGGAGGCGGAGTCATTGAACTGTCTTTGGCATCCTGCAGCACCCATCGTTTTTGAGATACTTCAGGTGCGATGGCCATTCGATTGGTGCTGACTTCCTGCTCAGTCTGAGTTAGTCTGCGAGGTTTTGAAGGTTCTTCAACGAGATGAGCAGCACCTGATACTTTACAGTATCCTCCTTTACCTAGCTCAGTACCGCAATCAGGACAAGGGACTTCTTCTTGAATAGACTTTCCCTTTCCAACAAGAGTACTATATGAAAATGGTTTAATCACAGTACTGGGTGAGAACTTCCATTCTCTTACAAAACTCGCATCAAATCCTTCAGATGACGGCTTCCAAGAGGCCTTTCTTCCTTCAACACTCTTCGATCTGAGAGGAACTCTTCTTTTAGAAGGTGAGCTCATTTCTGTTAAACTAATTTGACTAGTTTGATGTACTGTTCCTTCGTTGATCTCCCAGGCACCGGGTCCGACCTCAGTTTTACGCTGCTTAGTTTTTTTTGTTTAAATCACCAGAACGTAATGTTGCCCTCCACCCAATTAAAGAATGAAAAACATACCACTCGAGCTGTCTTTGCTTTCACAGCTGATGATTTCTGAATGGGAGACTTCATCGCAGATGACTTCCTGAGGGGTGTCTTCGCCACAGAAGGTTTCTTTACAGCAGACGGCTTTTTCATTGAGGAAGGCTTCGCAGATATCGGGGCTGGTGCCACTACTCGCAGCAGCTCTTTTGATATTACTCTGGTGCCCCAGGGGCGTGGGAACTGTTGTTGTTTATTTATTTTTATTAACATTTTCAGCGAATCAAACTTTTATCAACTCAACAACACACCTGAATAGATACATCATCTCCTTTAATTGATTGAACAATTCCACGACGACCTTTCAGAGAAGGGGCGAGAGGAATACGATTTGCTGTAGCAGTACAGCCAACCTCAAGAGATAAGATCGATGCTTTTATTGGAGTTTTAGTGTGCAGTTCAGCCTCTTGAGTGGGAGGTGTGGATGTTATCGGCAATGGAGGGATACCAACTTCAGGAGGAGTGACTGGTGGAGCTATCACTACCTGTTTAACAGTTGCCGTTGGTGTTACCGGAGAAGGAATTGAGAGAGGTGCTCTCTTTCTGATTGTGACGTATTTATCTGAAGCAATCTTTGAAAGATCTAATCTATTACTTAAAGTACTTCCACTCTGGTCTAACGCTTGTAGTTCACCAGCTGGTAAACTCTCTAACTCAACATCGTTAGTAGTGGCGCAGTGCTGAAGTAGATCACTAATATCAGATCCGTCAGGAAGTTTAACTACCGACTTGTTGCCGTTAATAATAACAGTCACTCCCTTGCTACTGACTTGTGAGGAATCTCCCGCAGCAAGTGACTCGATGCCTTTGTCGTCATTCTCACACTGATCAATTGAGAATGGGGAAACAGGAGCAGGAGAATTCTGCGTACTGATAACTGGGCGGAACATTCCGTCTGCAGGAGTCTCACGCTCTTCAGGATCTTTCGTTTCTTTCCCGGTTGGTGATGGAGAAAGGTTTGGGATCGTTTGTTGCAGAAGTGGGTTTAGAATGTGTTCCGTCTTTCTCATTCTGTCGGGTGAGAATCCCCAATTGCACTCGATGCAAATTCGATCTCTTGCAGAGAGTCCATCGAAACCTTGTTTAAATGATGGGTACTGCTGACAGACTTCCTTTAAAGGGAGGCTAAGCAACTCTTTAGGAGTAACAGCAGGTCCGCAGTCACTTTCAGGTTCAAAGCATCCTTCAGATACGAGAACTGCAAGTTTTGATTCTAATTTATTAAAGTTTTGTGTCGAACCCCAAAGTTCTTCAACCATCACTCGGTCACCTCCATTCAACACGTGAAACCTTTCCTTAAATTTCGGGAATTCTCTAAACACGTCCTGTAAAGGTTTACTTATGATATTTAGGATTATTTCTGCTTCCTTTGCAGAACTTTTTCCAAAACAATTTGAATCTACCAAAGCAGTTACCGTTGTTTTAATCTTTGATGTGTTTTTAACTGACCAGTTGCTTTCGAGGTGAATCTTCTGTCCGAGTTCCATCTTCTGAAACGCTGATTTGAATCCCGGATTACTATCGATAACATCATCGAAGGGTTGACTTAATAAATGTTCAACTACTCCTTCCTCATTCTCATCAGACTGTGTTGTAAAGCAATTTAACTTAACAAAAGGAAGTAGTATTGGTGTTAGTTTCTTAGTGTTTTGAATTCCCCAATTTGATTCTAAGATGATACGTTTTGACGAATCAAGTTTATTAAATTCCTCTCTAAAACTCTTATTTAACGACACTTCTTGAAATGTTTGTGACAACGCATTTGAAATTACTTCCACATCTCTTGATGTGGATTCTGCTGCCTCATCCAAGTCTGGAGGATTAAAACAATCATCTTTAATAAAGGGTAATAAGAGTGGAGTCAATTTCTTAATATTTTGAGTACCCCAGTTGCTTTCAATTATGACTCGTTTGCCTGATTCGAGCATTTCAAATTTTGATTTAAACAGAGGATATGTAGTAAGAACGTTTTGGAATGTTCCCGACAGGAGCTTCTCAATAATTGGGTCTGTATCATCTGGTGATGGGGAACAGATTGGTTCCGTAGAGATTGTAAAAGCGTCGATGATTCCTCGAAGAATTGGAGCTAACTTTGTGAGGTTTCGAACACTCCAATTGTTTTGAATGATATCAACAGCCGAGCAATCAACTTCCTTCAGATGAATCGAAAGATTTGGAAAAGCAGATTTCGCTTCTTCTAATGAGGAATGTGATGAGAGCACGTCTTGAAGAATAACATCACTTTCTGAGTCTCTAAAACACTCAATAAACCCATCGAGTATGTGAGAAAGTTTCTCGACATTCTCAACACCCCAATTGCTTTCTATCATAACTCTCTTTTCAACAGTTAGTTCTCGTAACTCTGACTTGAAGTTCGGATAGGCCAACAGCGTTTGGTTAAAACTAACAGCGAGTACTCCTTTCAGTTCATCCAAATTCTTAGAAGTTGATGGAGGTGTCGGTGATTTGAAGCAACCCATTTCTATAAGTTTTATGAGATGCACGCGAGTCTTCTTTATTCCTCTCAATCCCCAATTCTGTTCAAACTCACCCTGTTGATATTCAGATAATGTTTCGAGGTACTTCATAATTGAAGGGAAGCTCTCACAGACTTCTAATAGTGGAATGGAGAGTAGGTTTTTAACATTGTCGGGGAGTTCTTCGTCTTCTTCTTCCTGTTGTTGTCGTTGTTGAGATGGTCGGGCTACTTCTCTAGTTGGTTGACTGAAGTATCCGAGACTGATGCAGGGAGATAATATCGCCTTCAGCTTACCACTATTCCTCATACTCCAGTCAGAGAAAGGGATCTTACGATCTTCACTAAGTTGGTTATAAAATCCTTCAAATCTTTCATATCTTCTCAGAGCTTCCTTTAACGACATTGAGAGTAGATTCTGAAGTATCTCATCACTGGGAGATTGTTGACTTCTTGGTGAGGATAACTTCTCGGTCGTACTTGTTACATTAAAGAGTCTGTTCTTCACGGCGTCAACAAGAATCGAATGTAAAGAATCAATTTTTGAAGCCGACCAATTCGACTTAATGAAAGAATATTGTTCAGATGGTAGCTGCTGGCAATAACTTTTAAAGTCTGGGTACTCTTCAAGGGTACTAAGAAATGGTGACGAGAGGAGAGAAACGAATTGCCTTTCAAGTTTAGTTGGAGAAGTACTCCTACTTGGAGTCTGCATAGGAGAAGCTGCTCTAGACTTCGGAGAGAAGAAAGGAACTCCATTAAACCTTTTACTGAGGGCGTCTAAGAAATTAGCTTCTCTGCCAGGATACGTTGAAAGGATGTCATCGACTGTACTTATCTTCGAGGGATCATGTTTTTCATATAATTCCATCATGTGAGTTCTAATCTCTTCGAGTGTGATTGTAGATTTATCAACTGGTGTAATCTTTATTACTTGTTTTACAGGAGTTTCTTCTGTTCCATCAGGCAGGGATTCTAAAGATGGTGAAGGAGAGCGATCTGAATATGTTTGTTCTTGCTGCTCATTATTTCTATTCTGCCGAACTGCTTCAAGTTCTTCTCGTTCTCTACGCAGCTCCTCCTCGTCACTGAGAGCATCTTCAGGGGGATTTTGAGTCTGTTGCTGCTGTTTTTCTGCTTCCAGTTGTTTCTGGCGAGCTTCTTCTTCTCGTCGAAGCTTTTCCCCTCGTGCTGCACCCTCCTTTCGTTCCTTTTCAGCTTCTTCTTCCTTTTCAAGCCGCCGCGAGTCTTCTGCAGCTTTCTGTCGAAGTGCCTCTTGTCGTTTTTCATCAGCCCTTCTCGATTCCAATTCTTTTTTTCGCTTTTCTTCTTCAACAGCTCGGGCCTTGCGATCATTCTCTTTCGCTTCCTCTTCTTCGCGGAGTTTCTTCTTCGCTTCCTCCTCTTCGCGGAGTTTCTTCTCGCGAGCTGCTTGTTCTTCTTGTTCTTTGGCATTCTTTTTGAGCTTTGCGTTGTCTTCGTCATCGCTGTCGGTCAGATCGTCGATTCGATTCTGCCAGGCGCGCCTTCGGGGAGAGATGTCATTGGAGTCTTCAGAGTCAGAATTTGAAGAACTGGTGCTGGGAGCTCCTCTGCTAGGTCGGACTACAACACCACCGCTGCCACTACTCGAAGTGGTAAGACTCTCAAACCGATTTGTCGATGAATCAGAATCCAAGTCACTCATAATTACATCTAATTGGTTCTTTATTTATACTCTGCAATCTTTTAATACCAATCTATCTGTGAGAGAAAAATAAATCACAAAAATATGACATAATTGAAAAACACAATAATAAATATTTCTTGCAGGAATCTTGAGAATGTGAAACCAGTTGTTGAATGTGACAAACATCCATCATGAGGAGGAGGACTCGCTCAGATGAAATTGATACTAAATCAGACTCACGACATTTCAAAGTTGGATTTCGATCAGGTCAGTCGGCGCATTGAAAGGAACTGACAGCTTATTCGACTTTCGATTTCCCAATCGACTTGCTACTTTGAGCAGAGTAGAGATGCGACAAAACTCCTCCGACAAAAAACGCTGCGCACGCTGCAATCGCTTCCTCCGTGGTTTCAGAGAACACTTGTGTGCCCATCAGTACGAATATATAAATCCTGTTTACCTGAGACGCTCCTAACCCGACCACTGTACGAAGTACAGCAGCAATTAAATGTCTGCAAAGTCCGTTACGACGCCAACACTCACCCGAATATCCACCATTGACGCTCATGTCTTTAAATGTAAGAAACGAAATCGTCGCCAACATAATCGACAGCAATAACCCGATTGCTAAGTTGAAAGAAATCATTTCTTTTTGATCACTTACCTGTAAAGAAGAAATAATTATTTTATTCAAATTCATCATCTGGTCAGACACGAGACTTACAATCACTGCTAAGTGATCCTACAGTAATATCTACAAAGACTGGGGATTCATTCCGCAGAATCTTTGTAAACAATTTCACTCATGAGATAGTTCACGAGATTACAAATCACAAAAAGAAAAAAAAAGAAAAAAAAACGTTGGTACGTATCGAAGATAATCCTTAATAAGAATAAGAGCTACGGATATATAATTATCCACAATGTAGCGAAACAACGAACCGGTTTTACTGAATTGCGATACAGAAATCAGATGACTCCGAATGCCACAATGAATTCTTTATCAGCGACTCAGGTTCACCGCCTTAACCTTTAAAACACTATTCACCCGCACTAGAATATAAAGAAAAGTGAAGATGTAACTAACTAGAAGGAATGCTAAAAACTAACAGAATACAAAACCAAATGCACACACGAGATTGCTGAACACAGAGAGAGCAGACTGAATATGTAAAGAAGAGAGAGAGATTAAGAAACACGCAGGTACAGCAGGCAAGCTCTGCATAGCTATTCTTCGGAGCGATGCTTATTTTCACCAGCTGATGGATCGCAGATATCTAAAAACATATTTCTAGAATTCAAAGTTTGGGTAATCTGGATTCTTCTTAGGAGGTAATGCTGGGCAGTCAGAACTAGAAAATGGATAGTCCCAACCAGTAATTAAATCAGAGAGTGGTAGACCTGTAACTTGACCACCAGGAACACCAGCATCAGGTCCCAAGACTGTCGTGTAAAAGCAGGAAATCCAACAGTCCGAAGACACGTTACGAGTTGGACCACAACCTTCGAAACAAGTTTGGTTATGAGATTCTACCATTCCATAAATGTGATTACTACTACAAGTCTTGTTCACAACTTTCTCAATTTCAGCGACCTTCCAAGTGCACGCCGTGGCATTTGGGTTTCCACAATAACCTTCTCTTGTAGTGCTGTACCACATTCCTCCTGTCTTATGGGCAGTAGACTCTTGCCAACACTCCCATTCTGGGTATCCCTCACCACAAGTTCTCCCTCCGTATTTGGCGGTTATGTTCTCGACACCAACTTGTGAAGTGCATGGTTGATTATGTCCACATTCACAGATATATTGACCACTAACACAATGGTTATCACCATGGTGATCAGTTCCATTGACGCAGATATTACACTTTCCGTACAAACCAAACTGAGTTTCATCAACTGAAAGAATTAATTTTGTGATTACCAAGTCATTGGATTCTACTTCTGGATTCACACAGTCGTGTCCTTGTGGGTCTTGTCGGCATTCCATTGGTGCAACCATCCCTCTGACATCAAAATAGATGTCACCTTCAACATTAGCTGTATCCATTTCAATAGGCCATGATCCCATGTGATAAGGATTAACGTGATAGACTGTTAGGTTTACCCATCCAATTGTTGTAATTAAAAGAGTTGCGATCATATTATTAATTTCCCTGAAACTAAAGAAAAGAAACATTCAAAACATCTAAATACTTTTTATGCTAACTACCTAAGACGTCGTCAAACACGTCTCTGAAATCGAACTGCCTTTAAACGCGGACATGGTCACAAAAAGATATAATAAAGTAATAAAATACCTGTCGTAGTGGCGGAGTCGAGAATGGGTTCACGGGGGGTGGCCTCGATTCGATAGCGAGCTTGGGTGTACAAAAAAGAGCGATTCAAAATAGAAGATAGAAATGGGCAAAAAAGAAAAAAGACATCAACTGGGGGAGTACGAAGAAAAACAAAAATCATCAGTGACCCAGAAACTACATAAATAATTAAGTAAACACATTTGTATAGTACTTGTCATTTTGTAAATTCAACTACCTGTCTACCTGTTTATCGATTCGCTTTTCACAGGCCCTCATCATAGGTTTTGGGATTTCAATAATTAACAAACAAACAACACCAACAACAGTTGATGTACTTCACTCAGGGGACACTTCACGGATCAATTCTTGTGAGCGAAATCTTTTTTATCAAAAGATCCAAATTTACAGCGCTAGAAATATTTCTTATCTCGCCACTACCAAAATTTTCGTTTCAGTTTATACGACAGGACTACCTCTTACGAGAATATCCACAACTACTAGGAGAGGGAGGGGGTCACCTCCTCTTACTTTGAGGCTGGTTTTCCTCCTTTGCCGCCACCCGACTTTCCTCCCTTTCCTCCTTTGCCTTTACCAGAACCCTTTCCGGAACCTTTGCCGTATCCCTTGCCGGAACCTTTTGCTGTTGGGTCGATATCAGCTACGGTTGGACGCTCCTTCTTGTCCTCTTCAATAATTGCCTCCAGTCTCTCAGTAATTCCTTTCACTGAATCTGCTTCAGCAACCAGAGCGTAACATTTGCCGTTGAACTTGTCAATGTCAAGAGTTGCTTTAAACTCTTTCTCAACTGACTTTATCGTCTCTCCTCCCTTTCCAACAATCGCTCCGGAACGCGCACGTTCGAACGAAAAGACAGCTATTTTAGTTGCCAGTTCGTCGATTAGTTCCTTAGCCTTTGGAAGTGCGGCAGCTACGGCATCTTCGGATCCAAAGATCTCAATGAAGTTGACAGCAGCTCCACGAGGAGGGATGGCTCCAGTCAGTCCCGGCAGCTTTCTAATTGAATTCAACAGACTTGACACCTGACCCTTCTTCATGAAACGAGGTAATCCTTCTGGACATGGAACCTTCTCAATAGCAACCTTGTTGGCTTCAAGAAAATCCTTAATCAACTTCTCAGCCTCCTTCGCGGCGTCAACCTTACCTCTTACAAAGATAACACTTTTAGGTGGGTGAGCGCGGCAGATGTCAATTCCAGTCGTACGAATGACATATTGGAGAAATGTTTTTGGTTTCTTCTTACGGATACGCTTCTTCTTGCTCTTCGGTTCCCCATTTTCATTAGACTCCGCAGGCTTCTCCTCACCGTTCAGTTCTTCTCCCTCAACCTCTTCAACCTTTTCTTCGGCATCGTCATCTCCTTCCGCTTCGACCTCCTTTTCTTCTTCTGGAGCTTCAACAGGTTCTCCACCAGGTGGTCTGTATGGAGAGTTCATCAAATCAAGTAGCTGCGGTTGGTATGAAATCTCTACAGAAGCATTCATGTTTTCTTTAAAGACGGATTTCAAGAATTGTTTGCATTCGTTGATTCCGTCTTTAGTTCCGTGGACTACGATGGTTTCCTTTCTAATTGAAATCATAGTCTTTGTTTGTTCCTCAATCGTATTGATGCGGCTTCCCTTTGTTCCGATGATGTCACGGAAGTACACTCCGTTAGGAATTTGGATTTCTACAGAATCGGATCCGATTGTTTTCTGTGTTTAGTTTTTTATCATCTCACCTGAACTAAATAATCACTACGAGGAATTCATAACATACGATGTCTTCATCAACCATCTTTACGGCAGCATCAACGCAGTCCTTCTTACCGGTAATGATTACTTTGTGCTGGGAGTTCATAAATATGGTCCTGTTTGTTTGTTTAATAAAGTAGTTGGTTATTCTAAAGACAATCCGACTTGTTGTAGTTCACGAAACATACTTGACTCCGGATGCCAGTTGGATGTCGCGGAATTTCTTCACGCGGATAATCTTACCGAGCTCTTCTCCTAAATCTACTTCTTCACGATGGGCATTGAGAGTAAACTCAGCGAGGAGTTCCTTGGCGATGGCTATTTCTTCGGCGCTTCCAACAAGGTTCACTTCTTCGTTCTCCTTGCGAGGGAATATGCGAGCTCCAGAAGTAGTTTCCATACGAGTAAGTTCACTTCTCTTTATAAACTCTGGAGGGTACTTTACAGTTTCTGTGACGCGGTTAGCCTTCGCTTCTTCAACAACGGCAAGGATGGCTTCCGCACAGGCGTCCTTTTCTTCACCTCCTCTGATCTGAACGGTGGCTCCGTTTACGCTGATGAGACATCCGAAATCGCGTGACAGCTGGTCAGCAATGACACCTCCTTTACCCATCACTGCGCCTGAGAAATCTTCATCAATCTTCACAATCTTAAATGGAACAGTCTTTTCAAGTTGTATTAATTCCTTTTGAAGAGAAGCACGTTCTTTAATTAAAACTTGAATTTCTGCACCACTTTCGTCCTCCTTACGAGCCTCATTGCGAAGCTTTATTTTCTGTTGTCTCTCTTTCACCTTTACTTCAATCTGGTCGTTAAGTTTGCGGAGGGATTCAGCGATGGCTGAGGTTTCAACGTTTGAGCTGTCCTTCTTCTTTCCGGATTCTAAGATGTGCTGGCGTCTAGCTTCACGTTGTTTATCCATCTTGTCTTCCAGTACTTTGATACGCTTTTCGATGTCAGTTTGTTTGGTTCCGAGTTCACCAGCCTTGTCAAGAGCCTCATTGAGACGAGTGCTGTTATCGGTCACGGTTTTCATCATCACTCGAGCACTCTTCAAGTCATGTTCTTTACGGCCAAGATCTCTGAGAACAGAATCATATTCCTTCTCTGCAGCCTGTTCCTTCTTCTTGTTAATCTGCTCCAGTTGGACGTCAATTTCTTTGACGGATCTGAACTTTTGAGGGGCGCGTAGAGAACCCTGCTCTGCCTGCAGTTTGGCGATTTGATCGAGCAGAGGACGAACCTGTGACTTGATGTGAATCGACTCAGTCTTTAACTGGTCATGTTCGAATCTCGCGTCACTGATCGAATCACTGATAGCACTTCTCGCAAGAATTGACTTCAGATCTTCACTTCGATCTTCCTTTTGACGAAGACGTTTCTTTTCCTTCTCTCTCTGGTCTTGCAATTCTCTGATTTCCTGTGACAGAGTGTCTTCTGGTTCAGATGCTCTCTTCTTTGACATTTCATCATCTCTTTGGTCTCTCTTCTCTCCCAAATCCTTTCTCAGCTGAGATAATTTCTCTCTGATGGCCTCCTCCTCCTTCAACACCTTTCTGAACCCATCGTCCAGATGAGAGTATCTGTCGACCTTCTTCTTTTCTTTCTTCTCCTTCTTTTCTACCTGTCTCACCTTTGTTTTCTCAGACATTCAGTTAGTTATCTAGTGAAATGATGAATTAAATACTTACCACATAGTTGAGAGCCAGAAAAATAGAAATCACCTGCGCAGGACTCAGTCGGTAGTTCAATTGTGAAGTTCTGTTCCTCAACATATGCTATCTGTCGGGATGTAATGTAATAAGTATGAAAGAGATTATTAAATCTTTCCACAAAATACTAATTTGTATCCTACAAAAGAGAGCACGCACATTACTGGTACACCAGCAGAGCTTTGTTAAACTTCCTTTTTTTTTTTTTTTTTTTTTTTTTAATTCAATTTTTTCAAATGTAATTCTTTTTTTTTTTTTCCTTCCCACGTTTTTTACGAATGTTTTCATGCTTGTCGCGAAGGGAGGCTTCGGGATTATTATTTTTTCCCTTCACAATATGTATGATTTTATTTAGCTATTTAGCTATTTTTTTTTGTTTTCCCTTCGCTAATTATTTTTCTTTTTAGTTTGTCTTGCTGGTTGGTTAGCACTTCCCTTTTTAAAAAAAAAAAAAAAATCCACAAACAGAAAGAAAGTCGAAATATCAGGAAGCTGTAACACAATTGCTGGCAGTCTAGCAGTTGCAATTACCATAAGAAAAATGTTAAAATTTTTTTTTTTTTGGAGATTTTTTTTTTCTTCTTCTTTCTTCTTGAGGAATAGTGGTACTAAAGTAATTAAACACCTGTTGTAAGAGGCACAGGCGAACCGAACAACAAGAAAAAAAAAAAAAAGAGAATAAAAAAAACACCAACCCAAGGATTAAATTAACCAAAAGAGTATTGCACACTGCAACTTCGAAGCCACAGTCACGGTGAGAAACAGGGTTACAACATTTGTGTGACGCTTTTTTTATCCTGTTGTCTTTGACTCCTTTTTTTTTGAAGAAATGTTCTGGAGAGAAATGAACGGATCAAACGAAAAAAATTCGATTTGATCTTTTTTGTTCTTTTTTATGTTCTGCTATCATCACATTACCTGCAACGCAAAACATAATTATATAGAGGGGAAAAAAAAAAAAAAAAAAAAAAAAAAAAAAGGGAATTGGGAAGGTGCATAAGGAACACTGTAGCAAGTAAACGTGCGAGTTAACAGCTGCAAAAAAAAACAAAAAAAAATCGATCGGATACGAAAAAAATATATAAACTGAGGCAGTATTTTTCCTCTACGGTAATAAGCAACAGAATTCGTTGCAAATACTTCTATACCTGCGTCTACTGGACTCAGGAGGGAGTCATACTGATTATTGGAGAGACGTCACAAAAACTAATTTTAAAAAAAAAATATTTATTTTAATCATACGCAAACTCTCGAAATGGTGATACTGTTTTGGCGTCCCCTCAGTAGAACCCCCAATGGGAACAATTTAAAAATATTGCCGCCTTTTTTTTTTATTCTCAATATCAATAATAGGGTATTTACCTCAAGTCGTGTAGAAGAGAAAAGACATTAAATTATCTTAATCAGGGAAAGACTAACGGCCATTATTCCTAAGAGATTGGTAAGGAAAATAGATAAGTCGCGGACCGTTGCAACTGGAGCGGAAACCAATAAGAGAGAGGAAGCAAAATAAAAACAAATAAATAAAGTGTGTGACGTCCAAAATTTTCATTTTTTTTTAACAAATTCGAATCGCCTGTTAGATTAGATCAGCTTTTTTTTAAAACACAAAAAAAACAAAAAAACAATTCGTAATTCTTACGCATAAGACGACTTCGTGGCACGCAATCATTCCAGGGTGGGGGACGGGGGGTAACTTGATAATACTATGATTAAATATAAAGCAACTTGAAACTGGCAAAAACAAATAGGATTTGGCCAAACCTGGTCGCAATGAAAACATATCAACAGTTGGTATCGATAAAATCCCATATGTGCTGTCGAATATGGGGATTCAGGTTACGGGGGGGGGGGGGGGGGGGTTTCCTTGAAAAGCCTTCATAGAAACAACGAGTTACAGTAAACTATAAAACCTTCATCATGCGACATCATCTTCCTCGATAAGCGAAAACCTGCTGAGATTCTTTCTTCATTATTATTATTATTATTATTATTTTTTAAATCAGATTACTTATGATGACTACGATTGGTAAACAACATCAACTAATCGAACTACTTCTTTCTGGAGTCTACCAACTTCTGGATGACTGTAACATCCTGAAGGGTTGACATGTCTCCGAGTTCGTCCTGTATTTGTTGTTTTGATATGAAGAATAACAACAAGTGGTAATACCTGAATGATGCGACATACCTCCTGGTGAGCAGCGATCTTACGAAGAACACGTCTGACGATCTTTCCGCTTCTAGTCTTTGGGAGAAGACCTTGAGCCCAGTGAATGATATCAGGGGCAGCGAATGCACCAATTGTGGAACGAACCATCACCGTCAATTCCTGAGCAAGCTCTGCAGTTTCTTCAACACCCTCCTTTGGAGAAACGTAAACATAAATACCTTCTCCCTTAATAGCGTGAGGGTATCCAACTGCTGCTGCTTCAGCAATCTTTGGGTGCGAGCAGAAGACACGTTCGACTTCAGCAGTTCCGATTCTGTGACCTGAGACGTTAATAACATCATCAACACGTCCAGTAATCCAGTAGTAACCATCTTCATCTCTTTTACAACCATCACCTGTAAAGTAATATCCGTGACAGTCACTGAAGTAAGTCTTCTCATATCTTGCGTGATTGTTGTAGAGAGTACGCATCATTGATGGCCAAGGTGATTTAATACAAAGATATCCTTCACATGCTCCCTCGAGAACCTTTGGTTTCGACTTCTTGCGGTCGTTCTCAGATTTGGTTTCTTTCTCAATTTCAATTACAACAGGTTCTACTCCGAAGAACGGAAGAGATGCTGCTCCTGGCTTTGAAGGAATAGCACCAGGAAGGGAAGTAATCATATTGGAACCTGTCTCAGTCTGCCACCAGGTGTCAACAATTGGACATCTAGAGTCACCAATAACTTCGTTGTACCATTTCCATGCACTCGGGTTGATTGGCTCTCCTACAGATCCGAGAAGTCTCAACGAAGTTCTCTTGTATTTCTTAACTGGCTCCTCTCCCTTTGACTGCAGGGCACGAATCAAAGTTGGTGCGGTGTAAAAGATGGTAACATTGAATCTGTCGACTATTTCCCACATTCTCGATGCGTCAGGGTATGTTGGTACTCCTTCAAAGATCACTTGAGTAGCAGCATTCAACATCGGACCGTAAGTAATGTATGTGTGACCAGTGATCCATCCACAGTCAGCAGTACACCAGAATACATCCTTCTCTTCCTGGAGATCGAATACGTAGCGAACGGTTGCCCATGCGCCCAACATGTATCCTGCGGTGGTGTGAAGGACACCCTTTGGTGTTCCTGTAGACCCCGAAGTGTACAACATGAAGAGTGGAGACTCAGATTCCATCCATTCAATTGGACAGTCAGGTTCAACAGTTGTTTTAAGGTCATCATACCAGTGGTCTAATTTATCATTCCATTCAACGATTTCTGGAGTACCTAATCTCTTGACAACAACAACACTCTCAACTTTGTGGGGGTTCGTTTCATCAGCAGCTGAGAGTTTGACGGCGGCGTCAACAACCTTCTTCAAGGCGAGTGGTTTTGGTCCTCTGTTTACACCGTCTGCTGTAATTACAACAGCTGCCTTAGAGTCAATCAAACGAGAGGCGAGAGAGTCAGGAGCAAATCCTCCAAACACAACTGAGTGAATAGCACCAATACGAGCGCATGCCAACATGGCAATAGGAAGGTCAAGAATCATCGGAAGGTAGATGGCAACACGGTCTCCTTTCTTAACTCCGAGTTTCTTAAGAACGTTGGCCATCAACTGAACTTCCTTAAGAACTTCTGCGTATGTAACTGAGCGGCGTGGGTCTTTGTCTCCATCGTTTGGTTCGTAGTGGTAAGCAACGCGGTCACCCTTTCCATCTTTGACATGCTTGTCAACGCAGTTGTAGCAGATATTCGTCAGACCTCCTTCAAACCATTTGGTAGAGACTGGTTTGTCACCTGTTTCAAAGCTCCAATCTCCCATCACCTTGTCCCATTTCTTCTCCCAGTGAAAGTTCTCAGCGAACTTTCCCCAGAACGCTTCCGGGTCTTCTATACTTTCTTTGTACATCTTTTTGTATTCTTCTAAACTCTTACAGTTTGCCTTCTCACTGAATTCCGCCGATGGCGGAACGAGGCAAGGGATATCAACTTTAGCGTCAGACATTTCTATTCTTGTTTTTGCAGGCCTGAGAAATAAAACAATTACTACAACAGATACAACATAACCTGTTCATTAATATCAGTTACTAATAACAGAATGACGAGTGCGCAGTAGGAACAACGGTCGCTCTGAATGTCAGTTGCGTCCAAAACAATACTTCACATGGCTCATGGTGTTTGTTGTTTCTCCAACTGCTTGTCTTGTTTCAGACAGTCAGCGAGTCCAACTTTATAATTTGGGTATCTTGGAATCCATCCGAGTTCAGATTTAATTGAGGAAGAATCAATCCGACGACAAGACTCGTAGAACGAACGGAGGCGATCAGAAGGAAATTTTACATCCGAATAACGAACTGAGGGCGGCACTGGGATATTTAAAAGAGAGGCTGCGTAGCGGATGACCGACGACTGTGAGACGGGTGAGTCGTCTGCGATGTTGTAAATTTTTATTTTGGAATCTTTCGGTGGAGACAACATAGACTTCACAATACCACTAGCGATATCATCTCTGTGAGCTCTTGAGATGACGTGTTCATCTTTTGTGATGTGACGAACTCTGTTGGTACGAAGTTGAGTCAGCGCACTCCTACCAGGACCGTAGATACCTGCAATACGAAATATTACAACAGGTGATTGAATTCTAATTATTTGATGTAGTCTATCGATGTGATGTCTTCTTTGAGTGACTGCAGACATTTTATTAATTCCTCCTTTAGCAGTCTGTGACTTCTCATGTATGAGTTCACCTGAGTAATGTCCATAAACACCAGTACTGCTACAGTATCCTACCCATTGTTTATTTGATAAATGTTTCTTATACATATTAAGAACTGGATCAGTTCCGTCTTCATTAGGAGGTACGGTTGACAACACGTGAGTACTCTCTTTGAGTGCTTGTTCTCCTTCAGTTGATAAACGGACTCCTTTATCAAAAAGGAATCGTCCGTTACCCTGCTCACCATTTTGAATGGTTCCGATTACTTTAAACTGTTGTTGCGAAGCTTGTTTTGCAACCTCAGATCCAACATACCCCAACCCGAATATAAAAAGTGATTTCTGATGTCCAACGTGTGACGGCACGGCTGCCATTGCCTAGATTTTAAAACTAAAAAAAAAATAAGTTAACCTTTCAAACATAAGCCTCCGAAAATGAAAGAAACGATTAAAAATCAACAACATCACTAACTGTGTTCTTATTGTATTTTCTTACATGTTAAGGTACCAAAAGGTTTGTCATAACTTTTAAAGAATCTATTTGGTAATTGAGTACCTCAAAATGAAATAAAAAAATAAATAAAACTTTCGAAATATGGGCTACTTAATTGCCAGCTACTACGTCTGCTTAACAGATTTCAGTAAGAAAGTCGAATTGAATCGGGTGAACATAAAAACGAATGAAAACAAAATAACAAAAGTAACACAAAAACACAATGGGAACGAGACAGGAGGCCGAAATGAAATAGAGCGAAACAATTCAGTTAGAAATCTGTGGACGAGCCCGTTGTGGTTTTGTCTGATAGCCGTGTCCATAGTTCATGTGTGTTCTTAATGATAACACAATTAGGTTAAGTAATCCACGGTCATAATATAAAGTGAGTGATCACTTTAAAATCAACAAGTAGTTGAAGTTAACGATGTCTACCATCGCAATAGATCGCAACTATCGGTAGGCCATCTACAATGATATCAACAGTCTGAAGAAACACAACAGCTGACTACATCGGGAATACGAGAGGTCTCTCTTGTTTCTCTTCAGCATCAGCAGCCATTTCTCTACAGCGAATAATTGTAATTGGAATTCCCAAAACAACTAAAGAGACTGCTGTGATGACCATCACCCATTTGAATAAACGTGACGGAGAGACGTACATTTCAAGTACCCACTTGTCAGGATTATAAAGTGGATTATTAATTACTATTACTTGTGAATTTGGAAGAATTTGAGGCCACGATTGGAATCCGTGACGCAAACCACCAATGTGATAACCTGAAAAGTAAACCTCTATATATGAATTAGTACTACCCATTCCAAAGTTAATATAAGGTCTCTGTAATGACATGTGCTGCGACGATGTCAATTGGCATCCCGTCAAGTAGATGTTCTTTGAGCTAAACGTCGCTGGTTTCTTATAAAATATTGTATGAACAACACCTGGTTGATTAACTCCGTAGGGTTTTCCATGAAATGATTCTTTACAGTTGTGGGCACAGCGACCGTTTAGTCCAAGAGCTTTAAAGAAAAGATGATTAGAATGATGTCCGTTATTTTTAAAAGCATTTATCTTTGACTGTCCGTTTGCTGGATCAGTTGAAATGACGAATAAATCGCAAACACCATCCTCATCGATGTCAAAAAAGAAAGCTGTTCTCTTGTTTGGAATTTTATTAACAGCCACAAGACTTGATAAATCACTTTCAAAAGATCCGTATCCATTATTGTTCATTAGCATGATCGATCTTTCCTTTGTATCAATGATGGCAGAAAGAACTAAATCTGGATGACCATCATTAAGATAATCCGTAATTCTTATTATTGGAGGTTCCAACTGACCGTCACTAGTGAGGTAGTCTTCCATGTAAGTTCCTTTTGGTAAAGTCGATAACGTGATACTGCCGTCAGAGTTATTTAATATACTTTGAAGTGAAGAGACGTCTGGAAATGAAAACAGCGAAGGATTACAACAACTATATCCATTACAACCTGGTGATAATTGTTTATTTTTAATAACAATAATGGTGTCGAATTTCGTTGCTGGAGATGCACAGTTTTGAGTGCAGATTGGTGCAACAGCATCCATATCACCATCACTGTCGATGTCGTACCAAGTGATGTAACCAATTCTGTCAGAGATGTTAAAAGACTGAATAGGATTGACATTTTCTTGCGGGTCTCCCTGTGGGTATGCTTTCCAAACTTCCATCCATCCTTCGTATCTAACAACAGTGTCTGCTCTGCAGTCACCATCAATATCAACCGTTGCTGAATTCGCTGGATGATAAAGTGGAGTAGTTGTGGTCAACTGTCCATTTAGACTTATCGGTATTCCAAACCTTGGAATACATCCCTCACTTGGTTCAGTACATCCTAGATTCTTAATAACTACCGCTGATTGCGGAGTTTCTGAATGCACTGTCGCTAAGAAATCAATTCTCATTGATCCATAAAAGCTAAGAGCTAGTATGTGATCTGTAGTGTTATACGGAAATGTTGAATGAACTATTGGATTTGATAAGCTAGCACTGTAGTCTTGATAAAATATTTCATTCACGTAGAACTTATCTGAAGGTGATATTTTATATTGGACAAGTACATCAAGCATTCCATCATAATTTATATCACCTGCGATGACGTTATAAATTGTACCGGGTACCTTCATAGATACTTCGAATATATAAAAATCATCACCACTAAATATTGATATAACTGAATTGTTTGCAACTATTAAATCAACGTATTTATCACTGTTCCAATCTCCTAGAGCGCTGACGGTACCTTCGAGGTTGCTTAACTCCCCCAAACCACTTGTCACGTCGTTAAATGATCCTTTAGCAAATACCGATAAACACACCAGTAACATGAAGTATTTCATTTTTTAAGAACCGGCTGGCTAAGGGAGGAACTTGGATAAATAAATCAAGAGTTAACACACAATAAATTAGACATGAATCATTATAACTGGATTCTGTCCACACAAAATCGCATGCTAGGGGTGGGGGTGGAGTTACTTATAATGTAATAAACCTAAAAAAAAAGTAAACATAAATAAAAAAAAACAATAAAACACACAATAAAAAAAACGTCGCTCGATTACACAGGTCTGCTCTCACACACTACGACGTGGTAGTAAATAATAACCTGATTAGTCTGATTAAATTCCTTTGAAATGATAACAAAAAAAGTCAACAGCAACCGCAATAATCTTGAGCAACTCCTAAACGCTAATCTACCATTCAGGGAAAACCATTGGATGGTCCATAAAGAAAAATTCAATCAGAATTTTCCTTTTTATTAAGCCAATTTTGTTCCCTTCAGTTCTTCTTCAACCTGATTTATTTGTTATGATTGTCATTGTGTTAAATAAAGATCTTCAGTAGTTAAATAAATAACTGTGTTAAGTAGCATACCCGCTTCCTCTTTTGTTCCATTTTAATGTGTTTTTCTTCTATAGCTCCGTAGTATTCATGATCTTGTCGGTGGACGGGTTGCTTTGCAAGGAATCTCTTTAATCGACCATCATGGTATCTCTCAAGTATAGCTTTTATTTTATCCAGATCACCACTAAGTGGACTAACACCTGATGCAGTCACTTCAACACAATCAAGAAGGTAGGGATATGGTTCTCGAGGTAGATTAGATATCATTTCCACAATATTATATCCTCTTAGAACCATACCTGCACATGTAAAGTCTCCTTGAGTAGCTGTTCTTCCTTCATCCATTGCTATGAGGAAATTACTGTCGTTCATGTCATTCATTCGATGGATGAATGCTCCACCAGCATACACTCCAAAAGGTATATTGTGATTGTTATGCTGTTTGTTGTTGTTGTTGTTGTTGTTGTTGTTGTTGTTGTTGTTGTTGTTGTTGTTGTTGTTGTTGTTGTTGTTGTTGTTGTTGTTGTTGTTGTTGTTGTTGTTGTTGTTGTTGTTGTTGTTGTTGTTGTTGTGTTTTATTGGATCTGATGTTATCGGTTTCAATGATGATATAATAACAACATACTTTATCTTCAGGAATGTAGTCTTTACCCTTTGCAACAACTCCATGTTTTCCATTAGTCCCCTTTATGTCACCTCCGTACAGACAGCGATCATTTGCTTTCCAAAATTTAGTTCCAACTAATGAGATGTTGTTTTCATTATTTCCCGTTGCAAGTCGATGCAAATTCTCAGTAAAGTTTGGAGCACCATTGTGGAATAATCCAATGTGAATTCTTCCAACTTTGTCACCATTCACACTGACGTCTAAGAATATAACATGTTGGATATCAAGTTCTCTGTTTTGTTGTTATTATTATAAAATATTAATTTCATAACATAAAGCAGAGTGTGACACATACTCAGCATATCTTCCGGTGGAGTAGACGGGTAGCGGGACGAAGTACTTCCAGAAATGAAACCAAAGATCATAAAACAAGTACGCACCTCCGGTTCCTATGATAGCATAGAAAGCAAACCATTTCGAACCAGAACTCGTTCGCAAAGCCTTTTCTTCCTTTTGTGACTTCTTTTGTTCTGTTGATATCGGGTCAGCTATTCTTGGGTACACGGGATGGACAGGAAACTGTTTGTTGAATTCCTTATTTTTTTTTCTCTAATTATTTTAATTTTTTTTTTTTTATTGCGTAAAATACATACGGGATGCTCTGTGGTAGAACCTCCAGCACTTCTTTCTCCCTCAAACAATGATCGGCCATGGGATTTTTCACTTGCTGAATATCCAGTTACGTTGTTGTAAGTCATAGCTCTCTTTTTAGTATTTATGTTAACTCTTTCCCATGGATCTACTCGACCTATATTCGGTGTCGTTGAGTTTTCATCTGATTTTGATTTTTTGTTATTCTTACCGTTCCAATTATTACCCAGTTTCGCAATCGTATTTCTAATTCCTCGAGACTGCCGAGGTGTACACTTTCGAGTGATCATCTCTTTTTTTTTTTTTTTTTTTTTTTAAATATATAATAACTTCGATACTATCTGTATTCTGTTCAGTGATACATTTATTTAATTAAAGCTCTGTTGAGAGAATCGAGAGAAAATTAAAAAATCAAAAAAATAAATTTCAATTACAAAAACTGTATAGAGATTTGAATACATTTCAGTCCTCTGAATCAGATCGCTGCTTTTATGTTTCGTAATCAGTTTGTGTACCAACACACGAAAGAACTAAGGGTACGGGAAAGGGACAACCGTTGCAACGTTCCTCCATAAAACTGCAGGCAATAGAATTGGGGTGCTACAAAAAACATTCCTACACACAATAAGAGATTGCAGAGAATAGTGCTGAAGGAGGCTACTATTGTGTAAAAGCAGCTCTTCGTTATGTGCCTTATGCTGCAAAAATCTCGCTTCACCTTTTCTTATATTTATTATTACAATTGAAAGGTTGATACCGTCGAAAGACGGTGACAGCAACCCGCATGAATCATAAATTCAAACGGTTGGTATGGTAAAGCGAATCTGTTTGCGTCTCTGTCATTGTGTTCGTTTGTTAAGGGGATTTTTTGGTTAATAAAACGCACGAGTTTTAACAATCAGCCAGAGCTGCTGTACTTTATTAGCTGAGCGGCCAGGTAGGATCGCTTTTTTTTTTTTTTTCCATTTCTTTTCTATTCATTTATACTTTCCTTTTTTATGCCCCCCCCCCGGACGAATAACAAAAAAAAACAGCGTCAAGAAAATCTAATTAATAACAAACACACGGGAGGTCTTTTTAAAAGTTTTATGTGTGAAGTGAAGTGGTGAAGTGCTTCTCACAATTCCTATTTGTTGGCCAATCAGTTCGTGTTTTGATATGGTACCAGTTGATTGACTAAAAGAGAGTAATCATATCAAAGTTAATAAACAAATCAAAATTGATCTTCAAAAGCAGAATGTGTAACCCTTCTGTTTAGAAGAATTCAGCTGCTTTACTCTACACAAGATCCCTCTCAGTAATCCGCGTCAACATCATATCACCGGCACAGAGACGCAGACCGCAACAACCGTTTGAGAAACTGGCTGTTCCAACTGCTGTCTCCATTGCGATGTCAGGAGTGTTTCACAAGCAGACGATCAAAGGGAGACTTGTCCAGGTCACAGTCATTAGATTGTTATTTATAAACATCTACCAATACACCGCTCTGACGAAGTCATAACTACGGAGCGAGACGGTTCATAGGAAGGGAAGTAGCTCTCCAGTGTTCTTTATCATCATGTTTCCCGTGTGGTGGTGATGTAAGTACGTGACTGACATGTCTAACACTAGCCCTCTGTTGTTTCAACGGCAGACTAGTAACTGCGTCAAGAACATCTGGAACGTCTTTTTGAGATCCGAGAGTAGAACGAGCGTGTGTCTTCGAACACAACGGACTGACTTTCACCGTCCATCTGTGGGATATTCCTGACAGGCCAGGAGTAAGCTGCGTCTGCGACCGTACCGGTGGGATCACTGTTTTGATTTTTTCATTCCCACTGAGTATTATCTAATAAAGTGTTGCTTCACTTTATAACTATAACAACACAATTGAAATATTACAATAATTCATACCGCGCTGTTCTGACGGGCTGGTTTCAACCGAAGAAGGCGACTCAGTAGATGCCAGCTCCGTATTCGGTGGAGAGAGTCCGAGAGGTAGAGATGCTTCTTTGATACTGTGTGGGTGGTGTTGTTGTTGTGAAAGTAAAATACATCACAAAAATAACTAACAATTCAGGCAAAACAAATGGAAAAGGAAATCGTAGCATTGCTGCGATTACACCTCGAGTGAAAGATCGTTTATTTGCGGTGCCTTTTGCGTTCCAAAGAAAGTGGCTGGTACACTTAGGTTTATTATAAACCCGAAGTAGCTGAACAACAGTCTCAGCAGCGCTGAAATTGCAAGATGCACTTTACCATCATACAGAAGTATTCGTTAGACGATGATGTCCCATAAGTTTCTCGTAAAGATCAGCTCTCATAATCCTAAATAATATTTCAGAGACGGAGGGCGAGATCGAGTGGTGTGATGTTCTGGAGCAGTCACCAGATGTTCTCACCTCTCTCATCCTCAACACTGTAATCGGTTTGTTTGTACATCATTTCTACGAGATATTACTGCAGCAGCAGTTGGAGGAAAAAGAAATACACAACAGCAGGCCGCTCTCACGGAAGAGAACGAAGGGGAAATGGAAATCGCAGTTAACATTTTTCGCAAAGATCAGCTCTCATAATCCTAAATAATATTTCAGAGACGGAGGACGAGATCGAGTGGTGTGATGTTCTGGAGCAGTCACCAGATGTTCTCACCTCTCTCACCCTCAACACTGTAATCGGTTTGTTTGTACATCATTTCTACGAGATATTACTGCAGCAGCAGTTGGAGGAAAAAGAAATACACAACAGCAGGCCGCTCTCACGGAAGAGAACGAAGGGGAAATGGAAATCGCAGTTAACATTTTTCGCAAAGATCAGCTCTCATAATCCTAAATAATATTTCAGAGACGGAGGACGAGATCGAGTGGTGTGATGTTCTGGAGCAGTCACCAGATGTTCTCACCTCTCTCATCCTCAACACTGTAATCGGTTTGTTTGTACATCATTTCTACGAGATATTACTGCAGCAGCAGTTGGAGTTGCGCAGGCTGACAATCGCCAGGAAAGGAAACACCAGGGAAGGGAAAAAGAAATACTCAACAGCAGGCCACTCTACGGAAGAGAACGAAGAATTAGAGAAGGGAATCGCAGTACACTTATCTCGTAAAGATCAGCTCTCATAATCCTAAATAATATTTCAGAGACGGAGGACGAGATCGAGTGGTGTGATGTTCTGGAGCAGTCACCAGATGTTCTCACCTCTCTCATCCTCAACACTGTAATCGGTTTGTTTGTACATCATTTCTACGAGATATTACTGCAGCAGCAGTTGGAGTTGCGCAGGCTGACAATCGCCAGGAAAGGAAACACCAGGGAAGGGAAAAAGAAATACTCAACAGCAGGCCACTCTACGGAAGAGAACGAAGAATTAGAGAAGGGAATCGCAGTACACTTATCTCGTAAAGATCAGCTCTCATAATCCTAAATAATATTTCAGAGACGGAGGACGAGATCGAGTGGTGCGATGTTCTGGAGCAGTCACCAGATGTTCTCACCTCTCTCACCCTCAACACTGTAATCGGTTTGTTTGTACATCATTTCTACGAGATATTACTGCAGCAGCAGTTGGAGGAAAAAGAAATACACCAGCAGGCCGCTCTCACGGAAGAGAACGAAGGGGAAATGGAAATCGCAGTTAACATTTTTCGCAAAGATCAGCTCTCATAATCCTAAATAATATTTCAGAGACGGAGGACGAGATCGAGTGGTGCGATGTTCTGGAGCAGTCACCAGATGTTCTCACCTCTCTCACCCTCAACACTGTAATCGGTTTGTTTGTACATCATTTCTTTACGAAATCAATTAAAAGAAGTCGAAGGAATTTCAGAAGATAAAGACATCGAATAATTAACAGACGCTGCTCTGAAAGACAACAGAGAGAGGGAAAAGGGAATCGCAGTTAACATTTTTCGCAAAGATCAGCTCTCATAATCCTAAATAATATTTCAGAGACGGAGGACGAGATCGAGTGGTGCGATGTTCTGGAGCAGTCACCAGATGTTCTCACCTCTCTCACCCTCAACACTGTAATCGGTTTGTTTGTACATCATTTCTTTATTCCTAATGAATGAACAGTATTATGAACAGAAGAGGGAAGACGTTATTTTATTATTGAAGAGGTACAGTCAGAACTATTAAAAGAAAGAAGATACATACTCATCAGTTTTGTGGTGGAGATATTCAAAAAGTGATTCATCACAACGATCGTCACCAATTGCGAGTACGAACTCAAGATCGTGATGTCTGTTTTCAAGTAGCCAGTGGACTGCATTGTGTTTTGATGCACCTCGACAAATTATTTCAACACTTCTACGACCAGAAAATAAAGTAAACGGAAGAGATGTCATTCGCTGATGCAGCTGTAAGACGAGATCTTTCTCCATCCAACAGGCGAAGTTGTGGTCTGCCTCACGCCAGTGCCATGTCATCGATGCGTTCTTAACCTTTAGTTCTGAACCAGGAGTCCTATCCTGATAGTCTTGTACCATATCTCTAATTTGATTAATCCAAGCTGTTTGATCAGAGAGAGTTACGAATTCTTCTTCTCCGCAAGGCTTTATGTAGTTTCCATGTTCACATATGAGTCCGATGTTATTTATGTGTTTCATGAACGGAGCGACTTCCTCGGTTCTTCGACCAGTCATTATATAAACTAAATTACAAGGATCACTACAAAGTCTGTTTAGAAGTATTTCAACGTTTTCCGGAATAACAACATCACGAGACTGCTGTGCTGCTAGAGATGATACTAAGGTCCCATCCCAATCAATTAGTAGAAGACGGTGTTGAGAGGAGAGGTAGTCTTCACGTACTAATGACAGAGTGTGTTCATTCTTCAGGTCTGAAGTCAAACTTTCCATTACTGTTTCTGAAGATGTTTGTACCAACTCTCTGAGACAGTTCTCAGCCCAGAAATGTGTTGTGTTCCTTTGAACATATTTTAAATTATGAGAGTGAGCTTGTTCTCTCTCAGATTCTTTCATATTGAGCGCTGTCTCAATAGTTTGTGAAACACTACTAACATCATGAGGGTTTACAATTAATGATCCTCCAAGAGCAGTAGCAGCACCTGCGAACTCTGATAGTATGAGAGGAGCGTTGTTTCCCTTCCAAGACACACCAGGTAGCTCAAAGTCAGCTTGACATATAACAGCTTCGTGACTTGATAAGGATAAACCATCTCTGACAGGTGTGACCATTAATACGTGAGCTAACATGTAAAGTTCACAACTCTCTTCCATGCTGAAGACGTTACTTGACTTTGGTTGGACTAAATGGACTGGTGGAGGGTTTCCTAATTCACCAAATCTTCCATTAATATTACCAACAGTCTCTTGAACTAATGCTTGTAAATCTGAGTCTGTTGTGACAGCCATCTGATCGACTACTTCGAGAAGTACGACCTTTCCTCTTCTGTGTTGATTCTTTTCTAAGAATTCTTCGAATGCTTGCAATCTCAGAAGAGTTCCCTGAGCGTCGTCTAGTTTTCGTGATCTTCCGACAACTATTTTTAATCCTTCAAAAGATGGATCACTTCGTCTACTGAGAACAGACTTCCTAACATTTTCAGAAGTAATCAACTCCTTCAAACGATTGTAATCAATACCAGCAGGAGTAATGTGAGTCCTAACAAAACGACCATCATCAGCAAGAAGACCTTTACTCTCTGTATCAACAGATATTAATACTTCACAAGCATCTCTGTGATGGTTACAATAAGAATAAGCGTTGAATCCAATCACATCAGATCCAAGCATTCCTTTTAACAATTCTTCACGAACAGGTAATTGTCTGAATAATTCAACAGTTGGAAAAGGAGAGTGCATAAAATATCCAATAATAGCAGTGGGGATCACGTCTCTTATGTACTGAGGTGTCAGGAATAAGTGATAGTCGTGGATCCAAACGACGTCGTTCTTTCTGTAAATCCGAAGAACAGCATCAGCGAATCTCTTGTTGATTTTTTGATACATCGGAAAGTGTTTAAATTTATTAACAAAATTCTTTGTACGGAGAGAATAATGAAGTAAAGGCCACAGAACACCTTTACAAAATCCATGGTAGTATCCCTCAGCCTCATCTGCTTCTAAGTAAATAGGAACACATTTATAACGATTCATTAAAATACTACTCAACTCATGCCTGTCTTCTGGGTCTACTTGAGTGTCAATCCATCCTATGTGGAAGTAAGGAGTCTCTTGTGACTTTACAGATCCATACAGGTGTGTTAATGCCGTGTGTAATAGTTCAAATTGAGCTTCTTTAATGTCCCACGTCCCGTCAGGTAATTTCTTCACTTTTAGAAACAGCCTACACGAAACAGCAATTATCCTATTATTATAAGGTGATTCCTCAACCTCTGCTTGCTGTGCAGGCATTTCTTCCATTGATAAATTGCTCCAATCGTTGTAAGCTTCTCTCGTTGGTTCTGGTGCTGCGAACGGCTCATCAGATCGTAATGTAAAATCTCTCTCAAAGCTTCCTGAAGTTGCGAGATCGACAGCAGACAAGGCATTGCCCTGACTGAGTGGTGTCGGGCTGTCCGTTAGCCTGCTCGTCATTTATATGTTTCTGAATGTTAAAAAAAATATTTATTATTATATTCCGTTACCAATCTATATCTACAGTATAATACTTCTGGTGGAAACCTTGAGCATACGAAGATATGTGTAATGAGGTGACTACGATCATTAAAGAAGATGAACAACAACGACAGTAGTTATAATAGAAAGTGTTAGTCGAGACTGATATCAGAGCTTCGTGGACTCTGACTGGCTTCACTGTTAACATAATCAATATGTGCATTTCCTGCCATACTCAGTAAGTTCTCAGTGTCCGTAGCAACTTCGTCAATGATCGCAGAGAATTCAAAATCATTTGCATCTGTTCCGAAAGGGTCCTCAATCTCAACACCGATTGCGTTGATTCCAAACAAAGCCGTTGTTACCACAGCTGCTATTGCTGGAGTTGTCCACATAAACATGTGAACAATCGCAAACGGAAGTGTCAGCACAAAAACGATTAAAAAGAATGAAAGCATTTGAACGTATGGAAATGGCATTGGAGTATCTTTAATCTTCCTGCAAGCTAACCAAGAAGAGATTACTAACTGAAGGTTGGAATCCATGTCGCTGAGCTGTCTCGATGATCTTATTAATCTATCAGCTCTCGCTTTCGATAATATTAATGAAATCTTCGTAACCAAAACAGGAACTAATGCTTTCACATTTAATACGTCTGGTCGTTGAATAGAACTGGCTGCGACGTCAAGTTCCGATGAACACCATTTTTCAAGATTCGCTGCATCAGTTTTCTCATCACTGAGTTCTAACTGAGTGACTCTAAGAGTAATTATAAGTAATGCTCTGATACTTTTCCTATCAGCTATACCGTCTTCAACATCTTGTCGTATATATGAACACGTTTGTCTTATCAATTCAGTTGTAGCCCTCACGAGGTTAGAAATATGAGTCCTACCTTCCCAAAACCTACTATAACTTATCGTTGATCTAAATATAAGAAGAAAACTCAACGGAACGATTAACATTTTATGTGCTCTCTCAGGGAATAACGGACTGTCAGTAGATCCACTATTCCAAACAATATGCCAAAATGATGTACAGAGACCAATGAGTGCTGACAGTAAGGCGACTGGTAGTACATCAGGTAGGATACTACCACGTGTTATGTTGCTCACCATAACTACCCAAAAACTGTTGTTGCTGTATCGGATTGTCATCTTTGTGTAAACCTATATTACTAAGAAGTTAATATTAATTTATCTAAAACACAATAAATATTTCTCACAACTGATGAGGTCCTGATTACTTGTGTGTCGTAAGGTTTCATTTCTATTCCCCCCGCCCCCTCTTTTTTTTTCCCCTTAATCTCTTCTTATTATTTTTTTATTTTCTTCTCTGTAGTCTCATTATTATAACCAAGGAGGAGCTCAAGAGTACTAAAATGGATAGAAAACTTGAATACTCGATAAAGGCTGTCCTCCTCTAAGAACACATTAACAGGGTTTGTTTTATAAAATATAACTTCTGGTTTGAGTCTTTCCGACATCATCTCCACAGAATGGTGTGACAGTGAGAGAGATATCTAAGTCTCTGTGATGAGCCTGACACTTAACAATACTGATGGTACATGAGATGTGAGTAGCAGGGCGAGACTCAGATCCGATCTCACCTTCCGAAGATGACTTCTTTGAAATCGCAATTGGGCTTTCTAACAGAAGGGAAGTCTGATGCCAGTGAGTTGGCTTTGCATAAGGTGATGTTGACAGAGTTACACTTTGGTCTTTGCAATAACGAGGTGAAAATTCCGTGTCGAACCACAACACTACTGCTGACACTGATTCTGTTCCATGAAATGGTTTTAAAGTAAAGTCAGACGTAAATGGAATCTCCTCTTTTGAAACCGTCGATAAATCAAATGTACGAATGGTGCTGGTGCTGGTGATAACATGAGAACCACTGATGTCAGTAACGACAGCAGTTTTTAAAGATTGCTTTTGAACTTCATCACGCATAGCAGTCATATCGTAACCCCAAACTTTATCCCAAAACTGGAGATCAGTTCCTTCGTAGCGAATACCTGCAGCGAACATACGAGCGATGTCAGGTAGAATGGCACCTCCTGGCTTCAGGTGTGTATCACGAGCTGTTATAACAGAATCCAACATAGACTCGAATAGTAAACAATAACCCATCCACTCTGATACCAGGACGTCTGCTTTCTCTCCTTCTCCGAATGGGTTTACAACGTCTTCGATTTTGTTGTTTATTATTTTTATCGTTCCCGAGAGTCCGTTACGCTTTACATTTTCACTGGCGAAATACGCAACTCTCTCAGAAGCGTCGACTCCGACAACTTGTGATGCGCCTCCAGTTGCTGCCAACATAGAGAGAATACCAGTTCCACATCCAAGGTCGAGTACCTTCGCTCCACTAACAAGTGTTGGGTTCTCTGAGAGAGCTGTTCTGTAAAGAGCGGTACGAGGAATGTCTTTGAGCATCGTCTCGTGGATGTCGAACTGTCCGTAGCCGCTGAAGAACAATCGATCATCTTCTTCCTTAACTGTTGGAAGTTTCTTAGGTTCTGGATCTTGATGTTCCTGTTCTAAGTATTCTCTCAACTTCTCTTTTAGAAGTTCATTCTCCGCTCGGAGAGCATCGACAGTCGCTGCCTCATCTCCGTCATCACTCTCCTCATCGAGTGAGAATAGAAGAGGATCGTATTCCAAAGTAGGAGTGAGATATTTATCATCTGACCATTCTTTCTTTTCAATCATTTTGTTAATCGAATCCGCTGATTCTTTTTCCGCAGCCTTCATTCTAATAAAGTTCACAATCTTCATTTTATCGTATGTACTCTTCCCTTTAATGTTTTGTCTAAACTTCAACCCAAGTCCTTCACAGCTGTCAATAGCCTTGTCTACTGAAGGGAAGATTTCTTCTGTTAGAAGGCACTTGGTCTGCTCGGCTTCGTCATTCTCGTCCCAGTCACCCCAACTGGCGGCATCTTCTTGATCGTTTACTGGTTCCATATTTTGTTGGTTACCTTCTTGTCGATGTGAATTACTTTTAACATTTTAGGGGGTTAAAGAAATAAATTAGCTAACGGAGTGACAAAAATATTATAAATTGAGTAAAAAATGTGTTATAAAGTAGCTGAAGGTTTCCTACAAGTCGAGAACTTCGAGTTAAGGGAATTCGTAAAACGACCACGTCTATGACTTAACGATAGACTTGCACACTTCACAGTTTTTAAATCCTGGGAAATTTCGGAAGCTGCAATTATCACAGGACAGGATACTCGATGAAACCAAAACTAATAAATTTATGTACTGTAATAAGAATTAATTAAACAATTTTCAAACAGCCGATTATTTTAAACCTCATAAACAGATAAACTTTCTGTTGAAGAAAGAGAGGAGAGAAAAGAAATAATTTGAGAGGGAAAAAAATAAACCGCAAACAGCAGACTGCTACTTGAGTTTTAGGTCAAATAATATTAAAATAACGAAATTATTATTAATTTCACGCAAGTGCAGTTTTTAAACTAACACTCCGACTCTTAAATTGTTTCCACCACGCAATAACAACATAGCGTACTCCATTTTGTATAAACAAACTTTTTATCAAGAAGACCAAGTCAGCTGATTGTAAAAACATCACACATCACGTGCTACTAACCATGTTTGTATTGAGATGGAATCTTTTCTTATTGCCACGGTGCATCTTGCAAGAACATACTCAAGCAGTCAATGCGACGACAAACGAAAAATTAAATTTCAATCAAAAAAAACAACACAATTATGACGCGAAACGTTATTGAAGCAACCTAAAAAGAAGGCAGCCAAAAAATAAAAAAAATAAACGAACCAAACAGCAAGCAATATTATTGCACAAACAACGAGCCGCATACTGCGGACTTCAAGCACCAACATAGTTTTGTGAAGTAATATCCACTCGACTGCTGTTTGTGAAGAAGCAAAAAAAAACAAACAATAATAATAATAATAATAAGAAAAACGTTTTTGTCAAATAATCCATTAAATATTTTCAACTTCACCAGGCAACCGAAACGCAGTTCGGAGCAGAAAGGGTCGTCTTCGGAGCAGACTTACCATTCACCGTGACCGTAACATCAGCGAGGGTTCCCGTAGTGAGGCAAAGCTTCCACTGCTTCTGGTCGTTGCTGAGCTCACCAACGACACCCGGAATGAACACAGGCAGCGAGTACTCTTCGCTTGTCGCGAACGCGGGGTCGAAGGACACAATTCCCTCAGGAAGGTTCACTACCTGCTTCGTCATCGCCAACATCGCATGCCACACGGTCATGTAGTACCCGTAGTGGGATGTGAAGTAGTTCGATCCCGGGAACCTTCCATAGTTTCCTCTGAGGATGCCGGCCGCATTCCAAACATCATTCAAACCTGTGCGGATTCTCTTGAACGGCGTCTCGGTTTCAGACAACGCGCGATCCACATCGCTGCTAGTCTTCGCATTGCGGAGCAACAAAGCTCCGTGATCACCGTTGGCCATCATCCAGATGTCAGGGTCAGTGTGTCCAGCACGTCCTGTCAGAATCTGAAGACCGACACCATCGAAGTTCACCTTCTGCTCAGTTTCCAAGTGCTTCATGAGTCTCGTCTCGTTCACAAGTGTCTCCAAACCGACAGTGTACGCCAACACCTGCGCATAGAAAGTGTCAGCCATGATGGTCCCGTTTCCTCCATAGTACGCCATGTAAGCACCAAGTTCCTCATTCCACATGATGCTCTCAAACGACTCCTGGGCAGCCTTCGCAGCGTCGTTGTACTTCTTGGCCTCCGCAGTTTCACCCATGAACACGCACAGCTCAGCCATGCTTCTCATAGCAAGAATGTGGAATACAGCAGAGTAAGAACAGGTTTCGTACTGGTTTAGGGCGAGCACGTCGTAGGTGGTCTGCAACTTGTACGGCATGTTGTGGAATGTCGAAACGGAGATGTGCCAGTCGGCAGCCTTCTTCGCAGTTGGAAACCACTCCTTCACAAAGTCCTGGTCGTTGTTCCATCTCAGAAGCTCCAACAAGTAAACAATGTACATCGAAGATACGTCAGACATCACTCTTCCACAACCGCTTTCGAAGTGAGGATCAATTCCACCCATGCAGCCGCACGCCAACTGCTCCTGAATCATTCCGTTAGCGAGCTGTGTCTTACTCCATCCAATCATCTTGCTCTTCGTCGACTCAGGGAACAACATGATGTACGGAATGTGACGCTCACCGTCGTTGTGAACAGAGTCCACATTCACACAGTCGTAGGCCTCCCACTGCCTCCAACGTCCGTCGTGGAACCACATCGCAGACCTCATGTGGTGAAGCTGACCGATCAACGTATCCGACAACCATTCCGGAAGGGTGCTCTTCAGAAGCGGGTTCTGGATCGCAAGCGCATCGGCAACCACATCCGTCAACCCAGACATCAGCTGCTCAGCAGAGTCCGTCGCCGAAGTGAACAACTTAGTGTATTGGTTCCCCAGCATTTGGTTCAAGTAGTTGTGGTTCGGGAAGTAGTACCCAAGGATGATCGTCAAGGTCACCGTCTCACCAGCTGCCACCGTCTCGTTCACAGACAGCGAGATCGAGTCGTCCAGCCCAACGGTGTTGTCGAGGAACCCGTCAGCGGAAAACTGTCCAAACGACTTCTTCGAACCGCTTCCCATGGTGACCTTCCCGCCAGTACCGCACACCGTGTATCCTCCAGACATCGCAGCGTTTCCCCTCTTGTCCAGACCGACGCACAACGGGCTCTTCTTCGACACCGTCACAGGAGTCCCGCTGTTCACTCCGTCCATGAATGCGTAGTACGGCATCTCCTTGATCAACGAACAAGTGTTCTTAACTAACTTCCAACTACCACACGCCGCATCAGCAGTGCACTTCGACATGCAAGCAACCTCTGAATCGGTGCTGAAGGTCGACAACACCGTACCATTCCTGTCAATGTTTTCGTTGTACGTTGGCAGGTTGAAAAGAGAAGCCACGTTCACAGACTTTGAACCCTTGTTGGTGAAAACCATCGAGAACGCAATCGCAGGGTGGTGCGACTTGTTCATGTTGCCGGAGGACAAACGACCGTATCCGAACAGCGAAATGTCAACGTTCGGTTGCGCGGCATCCTTCACTTGCAGGCGGGTCATCGGTGGTGAACCCCCGAAGTGCAGCTCCGACACACCCGATCCCGAAACGGCCCCCTCAGGATGCGTCTGGAGGACGCGGGACCACGTCTTCGGACCGTCCTGGACACGGGCAGCGAAGTAGGCGTGCTTTTGCTTTGGGAATTTAGCGGAACCACCGGGGCTGTTATTCTCAACAGTCCAGGCGGTGAGGGTTCCATCCCCACGAAGTTCGATCGTTCCCGTCGCGAGGCCTCCCAAAGGCGGGGCAGACCGTATTCCGACGGCTGGGTGCGCATCATCCTCACCGTAAGACATTCTCACAACACGAGAGGACAACGAAAAGGACGAGGTGACTTCAGTTGGAATTCCATTCTTTAGGTAGCAGCAGGTTCTCCCCTTCTCACAACTTCCAAACTTTGTCGGGGCCTTGGGGGCAAACACCCACGCACGACAGTTCACGTTTCCGTGACAGGCGTTGTCGCAGTCAGCCTGAGTTGCAACTGTTACTTGCGACAAATCATTTCCAGGCAAGTCAACTTCCTCCTTAATGGGACTTGGTTTCCACGCGTTCACTCTGTCTGAGTATACCTGCGGTGTCAAGCTTATGTCAGCCCAAGCGAATTCAGCTTTCGTTATGTTCTCCGGCTCGAGGTAAAGTCCCTCTTGGATCACGATTGTAGTCCCGCTGGTGTTCGTCCAAACTCCCTCATTCAGAAACGTTGCCGACTGCAGCATCGCAGTCAGGTCGGCGCTTGCGGTCTGGGAGAGACCCAGCGTCAGTGCCGCAACAGCGGATGGAATTCTCATGTTTTTGGTGAAGCTGAAGCAGGAGAAATGATGATATTAATCACTCGAGAGAGACTACTTCTCACTAATACTAACTGGGTGCGTTGCGAAGAATCGCCGCACCAGAACGGAACAAAAATAAGAAAAGTGTAAATGCGAAAAAATCAAAAACTACCGTAGTAGTATTTACTACCTAAACTAAATTTATATCACTCGTCGTCCCCCGCTTGGAGATATTAAATTGATGAACGTCTTTAGCAACATCAACAGAGAGCAATACAACGAGTGGTATCAAATACAAGACTGCAGCCCACTCTAAGTAGATCAACTTCCTCATTACTATAATGTGTTATCTGGTGCTGTTCTCTTTTTAGGAGAAGACCACGCACTTGTAGTGGCCTGTTTCGGTTCGCTTTCAGTTTCAGGTTGCGGAGGATCATCAAAATCGAGAAAGATTTCTTCATCAGCGTCGACGATCGATCGTCGAACAGCTTTCAATGCCGTGTTACTAGTCATGTCACCTACAGAGTGTTGTTTAACTATTATTGCTTCATGTGGTAGAAGTAATACTGCAGTCTTTTGAGAAGCTACTTGGAGTGCAGTCTGACCAGCTCCATCTAAACGAGCCATGACGTAGTCGAAGATGTTGGAACTTTTCGCAGCATCGATTAGTATTTTAAGTGACTTCACTGCTCCTTGTTCAGCTGCTAAGTGGATCAGCGTGGAGTGAACTAGAGTGCCAGACATCTTAGTAGGAACGTGAGCAGTTAATAACATCGGAGTCTTCATCTTCACAGTGAGAACTGCTTTTATGACGGGAGCTATTTCTCTTCTTATCGCTGGTGATATTAAATGTTCAGCGATGGAATTGGGTGACTTGCTATTTACATAACACTCAACAGCTCCAGATCGTACAGCGTGATCCATTATCACTTCAATAACTGAACGATCATCGACATGTCCTTTCGCAACGTATTCCATTGGGTTTAATACTTCTGAATCGATGGAGTGTGGACTCAGCTGAGATTCTAACATCCATCTCTTCACACCATGATGTGGTTCTTTGACACAGTAGAGAATCTCACGAAATTTCTTATAATTTCTATGAGACAGTGTGTGGGTCAGGGACTTTCCTATTGACCCGCCCATTTTTGATTAGTCTTAAAGTACTAAATTAACTTGTGTTTTCTGTTATAAATGTAAAGAAGTGTGTCGTGTTTAATATTTTTATAAAGAAGTTGAATCAAGCGTTAAAAAGAAACAATATGTGCTTGTTGACTGAATGAAAAAAAAAAAAACTAAAATGCTGGGTAAAGGACAATAAGTTATTGAAAATAGGTACCAACTAAACAAAACATCAGAACAAAAAAAAAAAAAAAAAAAAGAATATTAATTTTTTTCTTAATTAATAGTAGTTTAATTGAACCGCATTTTGATTGAAAGATAGTGTCGACCAATAAATGGCTGAATGAATACATAAAACACACTCAGACATACCGAAAGTTGAGCGAATTTTATATAAACAAAAAAAAAAAAAATATTTTCAACAATAAAAAAAAAAAAACAAAAAAAAAAATGAGACGCTGGTATGCGATTGGTGTGCAAAATAAAAATAATAATTGAAATGAACGAAAGCGTGCAACTATTGGGAGAAAAACTATGTGGGGGAGGGAATCGAAAACTTTTCCGACACCAATATTCCGAATCACAGACCATAATAGTAATACTTGGACCATAATAGTAATACTTAGTACAAAGCATAAAAGGTCGATTGATAAAATATAATTTAATATTTCTTGAAAAATGAAAATCGTACACAAAACTTCTATTTCGAAGTTTTTTTTTTTTTTTTTTTTTTTTTTGATATCATCACATCCATAAAAACCAAAACCCGATCCATTACGATACGGGTGTAGCAAAGGTCGCAGATCATCTTTAAGTTGATAACATCAACGTAGCAAAGCTCAGTAGAGTAATTTGTCTTAAGTGACGTGAATTAGTTCAACACATCAGAAGTTACAAACAACTTGGCTGCCACAAGCCAGTTATCCTGTCACCTCCGGCTTCATCCCTTAAACATGAAGCGAGACTAAAGGATCGTTAGGCCATGCTTTCACACCGTGGATCGGTACTGAAGATCGCGTATCGAGCAAGCTTTTACCCTTATGCTCTACGTGAGATTTCTGTTCTCACTGAGCTTGCCTTAGGACACCTGCGTTAATGTGTAACAGATGTGCCGCCCCAGCCATCCTTGCTTGTCTTCAAGTTCTATTGTTGTGATGTTTGATAAGATCCGAAAGCTCTTCTCATTCTCCATCTCGTTAGTGCAGACATAGAGTTTACTCGACACTGTGGATCTTTTAGTACAGTTATAATTGATTGTGATAAAGATTCATAAAGCTCTTCAGGAGATAAACTTGAGAGAGCAAACGTATCGATCATATTGTTAGCCTGATCGTCTTTACAAAGTGGACACGTGTGTGTTGGTCTACCACAAGACCATTCTTTTAAACATTCTTGACAAAATGCATGTGAACAAGGAAGGACGCTATCCTTCGGGTTAGCCATGCAGACACAGCAGTAGTATTCTTCTTCGTCGTCGTCTTGTATTCCATCTTTTCGTTTGTTATAATTTAAGATACTTTGATAGGAATCTTTTAGTAAATCGAAAATTTTATAAAAACAGTTCGCATTGATTGAGAGCCTATCTCCATTGAAATCCTCGACGTACATCAAAACTTTCTGAAGATCTAACTTCTGACCGCAAAAAAGCCATCGACGTTGCGGAAATGTTGGATCGCCTAGACTTCGGATTGGAAATTTTATGGTATCGGCTACTTCAGTCAATACTCTCATCAGTGCTGTTGCCATTCCAATGTTTTCTAAGAGAATTTGTTCTTCGGGACCAATCTCATCTGATTGCCCAGATCTAAACATTCTACTTAGAAGCGACATCTCAACTGAAAGATATGAAATAATTATAATTAATCCTCCACAATATGTTAGACAACAAAATAATCAACGTGTCCACATTGACAAAAAACAGGTTTTATCATCTTTTCTTGTAAACATATAAAAACTAATTTCAAGACACATGAAATACTCACTCAACACTGCTAATAGCATAACAGATTTTTAACACAACACACGTGGCTCTGAAAGTTGTTAAAAGTCACAAACACCCAAAGGGAGTGAGCCTACAGTTAGTAGCTCCTCAGAACAGGTCACTTCAGACCAAGTGTAAAGTGATTAAACGACGTAAAGAAACTTCGTGGATTCAGTTTAAAGCGCAGAATGTTTTCCATTGAGCGAAGGTGTTTTTGCAACGACATAAGACAACCATAAGCACTGCAGAAAACATTCTCAAAATGGAGAGAGGAGAAGATACGACAAAGTAACTTCTTCGCTCTCACTCATCAGGTGCTTCAAAACGAAAGAAAAAAAACAACACAAACAAACTCCAAGTTCAAGTCAACACTGTTTCATTATCATATCACTTACAGGTAGCGTAGCAGTTGGTCTTTGCCGTCGCAGGTATTGGACATTTGAAAGGATTTACCGAAAGATCGCAGTTCTCATAATTAAATACTTCAGTTGGGTTAATACTCGTGAAGTCATTATTATTGGCATTGAAAACAATTAATCCCTTCAGAGCACTCGCATCTGGGACTTTACCTGAAAATTGATTTCCAGTCACCCAAAAGTATTGCAAATTCGTCAGGGCAGTGAGGGGAGGTAGTGTTCCTGTCATTTTATTTGAAGATAATTGAAGTTTTGTTAACTTAGTCATTGTAAACAGAGAGACAGGGAGGGTTCCGATTAAATTATTTTCTTGAAGTCCAAGAACTTCTAAATTAGTGAGTTCCGACAGAGTATTTGGTACTATTCCAGTCAAGTTGTTGTTGTTCAACACGAGGGAGATCAAATTACCATTTCCATCACATGTTACTCCGTCCCAGCTGTTTTCATAAGGAATTTGAGAACCCGGTAATGCAGGAGTTCCACAAGGATTATAAAATACGTCACTCATCCAATTGTTTGACGCAAACCATCCAGGCCCCCCAGCGCTCTTATAAAGAGCTGCTAGTACTTCGTGTGTTGACGGAGGGAATGGAGAAGGACCAGGTAATGGAGCACCCGTTGGACTAGGTGGACCAGGGTTTGTGCAGTCAACTGTATCAGTTGGGTATCCGGAGCTATAACTGTTGTTGTGTTTGTTATGATATGAGTTTCCTGAAAAGAGAACTTATGAAAACTAAACATACCTTCCCAGAATGTGAAGTGGGTTCATTGAACTATCCACAGCAACTGCCCAAGAAGTTGAAGCCATAGAAGGAAGAGGGTTAGCCCACCAACCAAATGGAATATAGTATCTGAGATTAGCATAAGCCATTGAAGGATGTGTTTCAAATCCTGACTGTACTGGTGTTGACATTAGTAATTCTGATTCAAGAGAAGATCTCATGAAGTCAGCGTCTTTAATAATTGAATTAATTACATCTGCTGGGTATCCACTCTCATTAACTATCACACGAGCCCAGTTTATAGCACCAAAGGTCCACTCACCACTGAGTACTTCAGGAATGATACAAGAAATTACACCTAAGTAAGCTTTTTGTTGTGAATCTTTAGTATTCATCATGGTGTAGAACTTTTGCGTTTCAGCGAAGGCTGTCTCGTCTCCTTGACGTAGAAACACGAAGGTGACTAAAGTAGTTTTCTCATTTGATGATGTTTGAGGTCCAGCTGTTACATTAAGAACTGGTATGAAGCGAGGGGACTCTCCAACGATGTAAGAAATCTTATCAGAGAAGTCAGATTTATTAAATGTTGACGAGTCTCCAAGCATTGTGAGTACTACAGAAGGTCCAGCCTCAGTTGTTGAGTTTGCTACAAACTGTGTAGCATCGACATTCGTGTACCCAACACCCTTCACTGTGCCGTCAGCTTGTTTACCGTAACCTGCCATCGACTTCAGAGTCTGCCAAAGTTTGTACGTCGCCTGGTTGCCAAACTTGCTGTCAATTAGTTTGCTTCCCAAAACAGTCGCAACCCACGTCTGGCAATCCACTGCGAAACCAGGTTGGCCTTTCACTTGAGCCCACGTCCACACGGCTGTTGTTCTATTGTAAGCTCCACCTTGTCTGAAGAACTGTCCGTTGAATGAAGACAAAAGAAATGTCTCGAGACCTGAAATCAGTTTAGCTACTCGACAACGAAGACTTTTGTACAGAGTTTGGTCCTGCTTGCTGAGAACAAAATCAAAAGCGCGTAGTGCAGCAAGAGTACTAGCTTGGTTTTCAACACTAACAGTAGCACCTGCATCAGGATTAGTAGATCCAGCATAGAAGAAAGCATTATTAGCACTGTAATAAATAGCTCCATATCCAGCTTTAGTAGAATCCGTAATACTTGTTCGAAGAGCTTCTAGTGCTGGGATAGTGTTTTCAGCCAACTGGAACTCAACTGAAGTTGAAGGGATTTTATCGACACTTCCGTACTTCTTAACAGCAGCTGTGAGAGGTCCTAATAACAGAGCCCAAGCATTCTCTCCTAAGATTGGTTTGTAATCATTCCAAGTCCACAAGTGTCCTAAATCTGGACAGCGAGGATCAACAGTTCCCTGAATTGCCCAATAGTCAGAAATCAGTCGAAATAATAAACCGTTTTGCTTGCTGAGTGATTTCATTTCATCTCCGTAGCACAGACCGCAAGCACCAGCTTGTGTTGGATCAGAACACTTACCACTGAACATATCTCCAACACAGGCTTTGTCTGCTTTAATGTCTTGTAGTTGAAATGTTCTCGCTTCAAGTACGACGTTTTGAAGGTAGTCAGAGACGGTGTCAACATTCCCTAAAATACTATTTGCGATACTCCAAAGAGATCCATCATAAATATCCAATCCGAGGATTGCGAGGTACTTCTCAGTTTGTAAAGTGTATTCATTCATTAACGTACCGTTAACCATTCCTTGTGGTGAAACTTTACTAGTCAAGCAGCTGTACACATATGTGTCAGTTGTGAAAGACTTTGTGCGTAATCCATCAGGAATGATGTCAAAGTAGTTCCTCGGCCATTGTGAGAAACTTAATGGCATCTTACTTTCACTGGCAACGTTGTACTCGAGAAACGGTGAGAATCTCGACGGGTCAGGGACATCGTATTTGCTAAACTTCGGAACAACCGAAACCGCAGCACCAACTGCGATAGCTGCCAGCATATTTGATGTCGGCTGAGTGACGATATTAAAAATAGTAATGAGACTGCGGCATACATTAATAAAACAAACAACACACATATTACCGCACGGCCACCAAAAGCAAACAAACGTTAGAAATAATTGGCCTGCATATTTGGGTACAAAATGTTCCCTTCACCTATTCCATTTTCTTTTGATGCGTCTTTTCCTTGTTGATAACGAAACCAGAAATGAGTCGATCTCACTCTCAGAAATGTAATCACACTCACAGAGGAAATCAACACCAACTCCAATAACACAAGAAAGGTTTGAGAAATCGAGAGTTTTAAGCGACTCGCATCCGCTCAGGAAATCATCTCCAACAAGAGTAAGGTTTTGAAGCCCAATTAAGTTAAGCTGCGTGAGAGAATCACATCTGCTGAGGAATTCATCTCCAATAGATATCACATTAATCAAATTAATAGTATTAAAGATCTCAAGTGATCGACATCCACTTAGAAAGTTATCACCGATATTTGTGACCTTTTGAAAACCAGACAAGTCAACCTCCTCTAGAGAATCACAGTCACGAAGGAAATTATTACTGATTGACGTAATGTTTGTGATCGATGATAAATCTAGTTTTGATATTAATTCACATCCTTGAAGAAATGATATTCCGATTTGTGAAATATTAACTAAAGCAGACATGTTGACCTCAGCAGACTGACATCCTTCCAAAAACATATCACCGATTGATGTCAAACCAATTAACTTACTTAAATCTGATGTTGTCGCAGATGTATTTTGAAGAAATGAATTCCCAACGGAAACTACACTACTGAGACCTGAAAAGTCAACTTTACCAATTTTATAAAGGAAAAGATCACCAACAGCTGTTATACTACTAAGTCCATTGAAGCAAACGTCTACCTTTGATTCACACGCTCGACAGTTAGTAATAAAAGAATTTCCGATTGTTGTTAAACTTCTCAAACCAGACATGTTAACAGATATCAAACTTTCACAATCATAAAGAAACTCACAACCAATACTCGTAATATTACAAAGACCTGAAAGATCAACAGAACGCAGTAATCGACATCCCTTAGCGAAGAAATCACTAATTTCTGTTATGTTAACCAGATTTAATAAGTCGAGTTCACTAACTAACGAACAACATTTAAGAAAAGAACTACCAACATCAGTAACATTATAAAGACCAGTTAAGTCAATTGACAAAAGTTGAAAGCACTCTGAGAGAAAGGAAGGTCCGATTGATTTTAAACTTTGAAGTCCAGAAAGGTCGAGACTTTTGATAGAAGTTCCAGAAAGAAATTCACTTCCAAACTGCGTTACATTTATAAAAACAGAGATATTAATTTCTTCAAGAGATTGGCAATCTTTAAGGAAACAGTTTCCGATTGTTGTCACATTTCGAAATGCAGACAAATCGAGTCTGAAAAGAAACCCACATTCAAACAAAAAATAATCACCAATACAAGTCACGTTTGAAAACCCTGACAAGTTCACTGTTTGAAGTGATTTACACTCACTCAGAAAGTAATTGTTAATTGTGTCGATGCTACACAATTCTGACAAGTCCAACTCAGTTAGTGAATCGCAATTACATAAGAAATTACTACCAATCGAGACGACGTTCTTTAAATATGAGAAGCAAATATCTGTAAGCAGGTTGCATTCATTCATAAACATTGAACCAATAGTTGTTATATTATTCAGTCCAGCAAACGTTATCGAATACAGAGAAGAACACTTATAAAGAAATCCTTTTCTTATGATACGGACGTTTGAGAGTCCTGAAAAATCAATGTGAGATAGTGAACTCATGTTACAAAGAAAATTATTACCAACATAAGTAATTCCATGGCAATTTGAAAAATCTAAGGAAGTTACTAAACTGCAATCATTCAAAAAGAAATCTCCAATGAAAACTTGGCGATTTGCGTTGCTGAAATTAGGAAAAACGATCGTTTCAAGGGACCTACAGCCATCCATGAAATGATCTCCTAATTGAACGAGTGTGGATATGTTTGATAAATCTAATGATGGGATAGATATTTGATGTAAAAAGTAAGAACCAACACTACGAACACAACACATATTTGATAAGTTAAGTACCTCAATGGAAGTAACTCCCGTCATGAAATAATTCCCAACAGACGTAACGTTACTTAGACTCGACAGATCTACTGAAGTCAGGAATTGACATCCTCTTAAGAAACTATCATAGATATTTATCACAGAGTGAAAACCTGATAAATCAAGTGTTGCTATTGATGAGTTTAATAAGAAATTATTATAAACAGAAATAACGTCAGGTCCTCCATTCCTAAAGGACAGTACGCTAATTGAAGCTGGGAGTAAATCAGTATCAACTTCTACACAACCTCCGTGTGAGAATGATTGAGTATCAACACAAAGATATTTATTATTACTATTGTGGTGTAGGTATGTCATTCTGTCACGCTTTGTGGGATTTGTGAACCAATTTTTTCCATAATTCTGTAGCAGTAAACCTTCTAATACTGAGAATGGTTGTATCCCAAGTGACATTAGTTTACAGTTTTCCGAAAGTAGAATACCTTCAAAGCTCATTTCAACTAAATCAGGTTCAGTTCCCCACTCTTCAGCAGCTATCTCAGAGGCATCTTTTGCAAGTGAGTCGGCGGTTGCAAAAAATGTGACTTCTGGAAGTGATAATTCACCACATGTTATTGAGAGCTGCATAGTTGTGATTGTCTGTTTGTAAAGTAATTAAATCACCCCCAACGACAACAATTACTACATCGTGGGATAGATCAGTACCAGTGCTTAAGTCTATCTTCTACTGTTGAGAATAAAATATAATTTCAGACCCTCTTGTAACAATCAAATAAACTGAGAAACTAACTCACGTAATGATATTCACCTCCCTCAAGGTGGTGATACTGAAGTTTCTGAAACCAAAACGGGATCAGGCGCTTTAACAATTCTTTTTAACTAATGCGACAGGAGAAAATATTTTTGAATGCCATCCTCACTGTCGGGGAGAGTTTGTACGCCCGCTAGTTTGTGTTGGTGAGATTATGATGTGTCAGCTCCCTTTTGTTTTTTAAGAAATTTGCGAAACAACTCGGACACTACTTTTGACGCATTCTGAGTAGCTTTGTGATATGTCCAAAAGACGTCGTTACTCATATCAACGCCTGATGTTTTAGAGGCGACAACAGCAGGAGAATCACTACAAGTGTGACAGAAGAAAGCAGAGCTTTGAGAAGACTGATATTCAGCTGTTGTTGGATCAATGATAAGTTTATTATCAACAGTGCATGACTCTACTGCAGCGACTACACAATTACAAGCAATTCCACTATCTAAAGTAGCGATAGCTGCAGCGTTAACTAAAACAGATGGCAGAGCTCCATCATCATTGAGAACTTGAATAGTAAATAAAAACTTCTGTCTTGGGAAGTTACTCAACGTAATCATATTTGACAAACTGTCTCTCACAAGAGAACAGAGTGAAGACACCTGAAGCTGACCATCATAGCGTTCTCTTAACATGGCTAACCTAGAGCTCTGACCAGCTCTTGTTGTTTCATCCATTCCTTTTACAATGACATCAATAATTGCTTTTCCATTATCACTTGACCTGTCTTGAGCTTGAATAGGTCCAGTTACAGAACAAATAACTTCGGTATTCCCCTGACTGTAACGACAAGATCCACTACTACGTTGAATGTCTCCAATCTGACAGTTCACTTCCCGCAGCATTGTACGGCCTTTTGTAGTCATTTTTGTTGCTTTCTTTGTTGAGATTTTGCTAACAGTTTTGGGAAGAGGTTTAAATGACTATAAAGATGTTGTACTACCTAATAGATAACGGTAAAGTCAGCAGTAATGTGTTTTTGTGTGTGGGTTTTTGGCTGCTAAGAAATTAGTGTTCTTTTTACATTTCTGAACTCAAGATATAAATAACGCAATAAGAGGGAACAGTACGTAGGCTTCCCTCGAAAACTACCCTAGTAGGTAGGTTGCTGCCCAACACTTTTCTTTTGTAACACTAATTAAGGACGGCTACTATGAAGAACAGAACGCTATGCGAAAGCGGAATTCGTACCTGTTTTTGGGGTACACGCTTTTACGTAGTTGAAAAAAACATATAAAAATTCTTACCACAGAGATAATTGTACAAAACGTGGGGAAGGGGTACAAACGAGAACAAGAATAACACTGAAATATAGATTCATTTTTAGGCAAAAAAAAAAAAAAAAAAAAAAAAGCGCCATTGTTGTCGTGGTAGTAAAATTTCGTTTATTAATTTTCATCGAGTTCAGTTTTTTGGGAATGCTATTCTCATTTGAGACACTTGCTTTCGTTCATTTTTTCTTTCTTTTTTTTTTTTTTTTTTTTTTTTTCGTTCAATCAGAAACAAAGTTGTTGGGCGATACACAAAATGTGCCCTCCGAAATAAATATTTAAAAAGACAGAACTACGCCGACACCAGAGTGTCCCAGAACTTAGGTTCTCCCTCTTGGGTCAATCCTCCCTGTGCAATAGATTTGTTCATTCTAGATCTTTGAGAAAGACCTCTGTACCATTGTGGGACGCACTGTTCGTAGTTAAAGATTTCTGCAAATGCATTCTTCCACTTATCTTGAAGCGCTGCCTCTGCTTCGGTTGGGTTGTCTCCAACTTTCCAGCTGTGGATACCTGCTGCGTATCCATCTTCGTATCTGAGTCTAGTAAACTGTTTTTAGATATTTTATTTATCATCTGTCTGCATACTTAGAATTGAAAAGTTAAAATCTTTTTCACATACGGATCCAAGAGTGAATGATGACCAGTCTTTCGCGCTCAATTTTTGGTTGACTACTTCTGCCGAATCGCTTGCGGAGCATCCGACTTCACTCAATATCGCGCTGATGACTTCCATCTTGTGAATCTGTTTTATTTTTATTACTTTTCAAGATCGTTTCATAAAAACGACGTGTGCAATTGTTTAAAAAAAAAAAGGGGGAAAAAAAAGGGATGCTTGTCTTGGGAACTTCAATACTTGTTAAAAAATAAATAACACAAACCACTTCAAGAGTGCTCATTAATTTAATGTTTCCACGAGCCCACCACTCGCCTTTAAATCGCTGCTCGGTAAGCTCAACGCATCCGATTTCTTCCTTTAGTGATTTGAGTTCAGATTGAAGTACTGGGAGCTTTCCATTGCGACAACCAAGTCCTTCCTCAACATCTTCCTGAACAATACGAATGTGTTCGAGAGTGTTGTCGGTGTACCATTTGTTGCGGAAGTTCGGACAATCATATGGACGGGTGGCATCACTATCGCTGTTCACACCTGTGACGAAGTCCTCAAAAGTTTTACCCAACTGTGAACTACTAAAAGCAGTTTGATAAGCAGCGTGTCTGTAAGCAGCGTAGTTCCCGGTATCAGAAATAAAAGAATTCCATTTCGATTCGATGCTGCCATCAATAATTGATTCGACAACATTCTTATCGTAGTTAGGAATCCACTGCTTGAATGACATCATCCAATAATCAATTGCAGGGACATAGTTTACTGCTTTAGCTTGTGTTTTGTACTTCTCAATCCATTCACTGCGTGTTGGTTCAAATATCTCCTGGTTTTCGTTTTTACATTTTCTAACTGCTCTTTCCATACGTGCCTCAGCCCATTCATATTCAGGCAACTCAAATTCATTTGCCGCATAGTGGACCTCATTCTCTCTGAAGTAAGTAAGGTACTCAAACTCAGACATGTTGCGAGTCTTCTTCTCATGTTCAGTTAGTCTCTTTATTCTATGTCTGTTGTATGGACTCATACGTGCTAAACTAACTTTGTACTGCATGTCAGTGTTAGTTATTAAATTTGGATTTGGAGGTCCCTGAGGACTGTTCTTTGGATTCCAAGGATCAGGAAGTTGATAGTCACACCAATCTTTTCTTTCTGGGACTCTGGCGAATATGTCAGACTCACCTGCAGGAAGGGGTCCTTTAGGATGGAAGTAGCCAATCTTGTTACGCTTATCATCGAAGATAGTACCGGGAAGCTCAGGGTGAAGGTCGTCACCTTGAGCTATGGCGTTTGCTTTCTTACGAAGTTCTGATCTCCTCAAGACGAGATCTCTATTCGCTGCAGCCTGGACTCCATAGGTTAGAACAGTATCTCTTGTTGTTTTAAAGTACTTGTTGTACAGGTAGAAGTTTGATGTGTACATATTCGCAATAGAAGCTTGAAGATCGTGTCTTCCTTCAGCGATTAACATTGTGATGGTCAAAGGATCGTGTACCTTTTTATTAATCTCAAATGCAATTCGAATTCTTGATTTCATAATAGGAATAGGAGTAGTTAAACAGAAGTTACTCTTTACCTGTGTCATTGCTCTAAGGGTGTGTCTATAAAGAGCTCTTGCTTGAAACGAAGTATCAACACTGTCGTGATCCACGCTCCAGTTCATAGATTTCTGGGCACCAAGATTGTAACATCTCTTTTGTGATGCCAAGACCTGCTTTCTCAGCTCTGAACGCATCATTTTCTTATCCAAACTGTGCTAAGAATATGAATAATAAAAAACGAGTCTACCTGACTCCACGAACTGTGATGAGTTTGCAAAATCCCCCCCAGTTTATACATATTTAAGTATTTAGCTGTAAGTATAAAAAACGGCTGAAGATTTACTATGTTCCGGAATTTTCATTATTTTCAAATTTTTTTTTAATTAACAAAAGAAAAAAAAAAACTTCTCCCTTCACTTTTTTTTCCTTTTATTTATATTATTTTTTTTTTTTTTTTTTTCCTTCTGATGTCCATCCTTTACTAAAACAAGTACTCAAATAAAAGTACTTTAGATCTTTCCGAGGATGTCAGAGTCACCTGGCTCGGTGATGGTCATAACGTGGGCACGGTAGGTCTTACCACAGGCGGTACCCAAGTCGATGTTGTTTCCGTTGTAGTGAAGAACGGATGATTTGCTGTTTTTTTATTTTTTATTTTTTTGTTTTGAAAAGTGTGACCCATATATGGCTTAGATACTTATTAAAAATAATACAAACCTCAACATCGCGTAGTACTCGAGCATACTCTTGGTGACAGCAGGGCAGTTGTTGGAGATGATGACCAACTTTGCCTTGTTCATGCGAAGGGAGTGAAGAGCGCTCTTCTGTCCGAGGGAGTACTTTCCACTCTTAATCACCAACTGAAGACGGGAGTTGATGTTCTCCATGGAACGCTTTGCCTTCTTTGAAACCATCTTGTAGGTTGTGTTGTTGTTGATGAACTGTTGAAGGAGTTTAAATAAAATAAAATTTCAACAAACAGTAAACGCTTCAACAACTCACAGAATAATAAGAACATAATTTAATTTAATACCTGAAGAATGAATATAACAATAACTGACTAGAAACAACCATCGACTGAATCATAAACGATGAGGGAAAACGGGAATGGAGAGTAAAACGGGGGGTCGGTGGATCACGCCGCACCACAGGCGTTTGATGGAGTAAGTTATGGCATACAAAGTAACTGCCGAAACGAGGGGTCTTTTTCTTTTTCAGTTTCTTTTTATTAAGTTCTTTTTTTTTTTTCACGAAATTATTTGTTTCAAATTCAGTAGCAGGATGGTTCAGATTACAGCATTTCGGCAACACAACAATTGGACAACCCGACCATTTGTTGTATGCAGACTAGCCACAATTAAACATCCTCTAGTTTCGGGGATGTTGTTGTTGCCTTTGTTAGTTAATTAGCTTCCTTATGTTTCTTTCTTTTGCAAGACCAAAACTGCTACCCACTATTCATCAACGTAACTCTTATGTTGTAAATTAGTTTCTCACGTTCTAAAAGAGTACTCTCTGAGTGAGGCACATAGAAGGAAGTTGCTTTCAATTTTTTTTTTTTATTTTTTTTTTGAAGAACTTCACTTCAGTCAGGGCAAGAGTCTACATTGACAGATCGCACTAATGAATAACGGCAACTGAAAAAAGAATAAAATGTGTCGCTCATAAGTCAAGACCGCCGTTAATACCCTCTGGTTTTTTATTCGTTCGTTTTTAAAATAGGTACCTAGTCGTCGGTAATGGCTTCGCATAACTTAGGTCTACACTGTTGTAGATTCCTACTAGTATCTCGCAGATTGGATTAGGCACACTTTTTTTGGTAGTATCGATGCGTTAAGGAGAGAAAAAAAAAAAGGGGGAAAACACAAACAAAAAAAGAAGTATTTTTAGTATTTCATTTTGTCTTCGTGCGGTCATACTGAGGTTTTGCGTTTTGCTTCTTTCTTTATTGTCAGCATACGTTCTTGTTGGGAAAAAAGCAGATAAAGTTTTGACCGCATTCGAAGCTCTCACTCAATCGGTTTTCTTTTTGTTTTCATTTTTCTCTATTAATTCGTGTTTTTTTTTTTTTTTTTTTGAACTATTTTTTTTTCCTAACATCAGGTTACTGAGTGATAATTTTTATTTGCATTCACAGTAGCTTTTCTTAGTGCATTTTTTTTTTTTTTTTTTTTTTTTTTTTTTGCAAAGAACAACATGAAAGAAAAGGAAACATGACATGAGAGCCAAATATGGCTCTCATGTCATGTTGGCCAAATATTCTGTCATTAACAAGAAAAAAAAGAAGAAAAAAAAAACTTCTTCAACCTAAACTAATTAGAAATCACTTACTGGAATAAAGGACAATGTTTTCTCCAAGCTTCAGGTAATAACTTGCTTGAAAATGTGATTTGTCTTGCTTTATTTATTTATTTATTTTTTTGTAAACAGCAGAAGTACTTTTATACAAGAACCAAGAGTCCAAAGAAGAACAAGAAAATAAACTTTTGAAAAAATTGTTAGGACAAAGTAGAAGTTCTTAAACACGACCTACTCAAAACAAACAAAAACCGACCAATATAGCTCTTTTAAAGAGCGGGGAGAGTGTCGAACTGATGTTTTTTTTTTTTTTGTTTTTTTTGCATGGATGGTTTAATTTGCATGGATGCTTGTGGATGTATTTTTTTTTTTTTTTTTTTTTTTTTGTATTGCCGATCAAAGATTCTCTAAGAAACGAGCGAGTTCGCAGGTGTGTTTCACTACCATTACAGCATGAATACCAAACGTTAAAGAGCATTTTTTTTTTTTTTTTTTTTGTTTGCTTGTTGCTTGATTGCTAATCGTACCCGTCACACTTGTAAATACGCATTTTAATTCTTAGCAGCAAAAAAAACCTTAAAGAAATACAATTTTTTCCCAATCAAAGAACGCAAAGAACTCACAAAATATTCTCACAACAAGAACATCTTGATTGCCAATGCTACTATCAAAAAAAAAAAAAAAAAAAAAAAAAAAGAAACTGTAACGGTATTATTGTGACACATAAGGAAACAAGAGGAGGAGGTTAATTGACTCGCTCACACAAGATAAGATATCTATTTTTTTGACATACAGAGGATCAAAGTAACGAAAAAGGTAATCGGAAAGATAGGTCAACTCGAGAGATGGTCACAGAGCACTCAGAAACAACACAATGCACATGCATGTGATAACTCAAAAACTCGATATAACTTTAAAATTGAAGTTTCTAAAAAAAAAATTTTTTTTTTTTTTTTTTTTAAAAACTTCCTCTTAAAATATGAGGGAAAAAAAAAACGAGTTTGAAAAAAAACGAAAAATTTCTGTGATTTCATATGGCTCTCTGGTAAAAAAACCTCTTTAGTTATTGATTGGCCGCACTTAGATCTCACTCGTGCAGAAAGTTGATAGAGAAAGAAATACTAAATGGTAATACCCTTTCTTTTTTTTTGAATTTAAATGGAAAACTGGAGTGCCGAGCTACGCAACGCTAGAAGCTCAACTTAATTAGATGTGCAGAGGACTTCGACTGTTTTCTTGTTTCGGATAAAAACAGGACATTGCTTGCATGACACAGCATACAAAAGGAATTATTGTCGAAAATGAAAAAATATTAAAAAAAAAAAAAAAAACACTAAAATGAATTGGAGAAGATATCGAGAGAGCAAATAATAAATCAATCTCACGTACCTCAGCAAATATTAGCTTTCTATAGAGTTTAACAAAAATACTTCTTTTTTTCTTTTTTTTTGTTTCTTTTCTTCTTTTCCCTTTCTCAACTACGCTTCTTGCTAACAAACACAGATCTTACCTTTTATTTTATTTTATTTTTTTTATCTTGGATAAAAAGCAGTATGAGTGGGGACGGAGGGGATGTGATTTTTAATTTAATTATTCGTTCTTCTTGATTCTCTATAGCATCTAGCTGGGAGGGGGTGGGGGGGGGGGGGGGGGGGGGGTGCCGGGGACATAAGTTCAACGAGTTAACAGCGTAGCATGTGCAAGTCTGACCCTCTGCTAAGTGGTCTTTTTTGATGCTTCAATTAAATGTGGAATTCATCTGTTGCAAGGGTTGGTTTCACTCATGACCAGTTGAGACCTTATGAAATTCATTTAATAAGAGATAATTGGGTGTGATAAAATAAAAAATAAATAAATAAAAAATAAAAAAACAAAATATGAACTAACTGAGAGAATTCAAAACTGCCATAAAACAGCTGTAGTCTCCTTCCAGAATCCTCTCTTGCTTGAAAATGTGACATAGAAGCTTTTTTTTTGGTTGCATTGAACAACAAAGAGGTAGAGAGGGAACTGTCGGATGAACAAAAATAAAGAAAATCGACAAACTCGCACAGGGAAGACGAACAACAAATCCAATACCACAACAGAGGGGGAGAGAGAAAGGATAAAAATATTTCCTAACTATTTGTCCGCATCACAACCTTCTAATTACTTATAACAGTGATCGAGTACAGATACTCGATATTCTCATTCAGACAACCTTTTGTCAGCATGACAAGCAATGGAAGGATAGCAAAGGAGAAAAAAAAAGAAAATAAAATAACAACTGTAACAAAAGATCATACCTTCTTTTTTTTTTTTTTTTTTTTCCCGGTGAGTCGACATGGGTCGACCTTTTTTTTTTTTTTTTTTTTTTGTGTGTGTGTGATGCATGACTTCAATAATATTACAAGAGAAACACCTGTACCAACGGCGTGCAGTAGAACAAACACATAATATAAAACTAAAAATAGTTGAAAATAAAGAATTTATTGGGCTCATACATAAGTTTCATTCAAAGTAAACATTGTTTCTGAATGGATGCTACCCCAATACCGTTAACTGTGATGGAGTCATAGTCAACGTTTTACAAAATAATAAAAAAGACAAGGAAAGAAAAAAAAAACCCACAAGATTGTTAGTCTACTCACTCAAGGTGATAAGTGTTTGTATATGAGGAAGGAAACAGACCAACAAAAGAGTTTTACGAAATGTGGTTCGGCAAAAAATAAATAAAACAAAATAAAACTATAGCATAATAAGTAGACCCCCACTAAAAGTAACATTTCAAATTAAAATGCAGCGAGGGGTAAAATAGTTTGATCATATTTAAGACATAAATACGTATTGTATCAAAAGATAACTAATTAAGTAATTTTATGATACAGTTGACCTAAAGGTAATGTTAGTATAGTGCGGTGATAGGATTAAGGTCATCCAATGTTATAGAAACCAACAACAAGATGGCATACATTAAGAAGTAGGGGAAAAGTCTCTTGTTGCAAATAAAATGACATTGGATCGAGGGAGTCACATTGTGTACTCTGCCACGCCTTCTCCGAAAAAAAGGACAGAAACAGCAGCAAAGTTGGGAGAAAACTGCTGTGATTACAGGTAAGTTAAGCTAATGGAGTTTTTTTTTTTTTTTTTTTTTTCTTTTTCTCTCAGCTACGCTTACGGAAGAAAAAAAAACAGAGGTGTGCGAAGGTCGCAACTGGGACCCCTCAACTGGAAATTACTGCTAATTGGTTAACCAAATGCTGCCTTCGACAACACCCTCTGACATGCCATCTATCGTATCCTTTTTGCTGCAGGTAGCTTGCTGTATCATGCAAGACACTTTGCAGCAAAACTTTTTAATCATTTGTCATTTGGAACAAGAAAACAGAAGCCGGCAACTACCCGAAAAAAGAAAATATAACAGGCTGACAAGTCAGTACCGAGCTACTGCGGTAAGAAAAAAAATAAATAAAAAAGATAAAACAAAAAAAAAAAAGATTCCCGTTTTGACAGCGTCTAACAAACAGATAAAAAAAATAACAATCGAAAAATGAAGATGACAACCTTAAAATGCTACACATCAATTAAAACAAATTAGTAGTTGGGAGGTAAACGCCGTAATATTATTTTAATCTTTGTGAAGGCAGGGTTGCGAAGGAAAAAAAAAAAAAGTAAACAAAAATAGATGACAACACATCGCTGTTACAAGTAAAACAGACCATATTAGTCAACACCGACAGCTTTATTTAAAGCTAATCTAGACATGTTCGCTATCAATAGTTTCCTCTTTTTTTTTTATTTTTTTTATATATTTCTTTTAATTTTTTCTTCTTCTTCTAAATTCAACCTCTCATGCACTGTGATAGAATCAGCAAAGAGATGACTTTGTCGACAACATATGTTTATAAAAAAACGAAAACTTAAAAAAAAAAAGGAAATTATTATAAAGAACCCAATTCCACCAGACCACATGCATTCGATAAGGGAAGAAGTTGCATCGTTGCATGCTGCGCTCTAGTAACAAAAAAAAGGGGTGGGGGTTTTGACAGATGAAGCCCACAAGTTTTAAAGGCAGATGGCAATATACGTAATGAAAGTAACAACCATAAAGGGAAATCTGTTGTCGAATAAGGTTTTCGATCTCAAACCTCAGTCAGATGTTCAGACGTTAACAATAAGAAGAATAGTAGGGGGAGACAGACAAGATTCTGTTTTGGTTGTCGTATTCCAACGCAGAAAAATTTCAATAAAGAAAGCATTTGTGTCGTGAAGGTATGCCTTACCCTGTGTGAGAAGAGCAAACCGTATTTCTATTTTTTTTTTTTTTTTTTTTTAATATGTATCAAAATAATTTTCTGTTGGCATCGCGAGATGCAACGTTGTTATTTTTTATTTTTATTTTTCATTTAACAAGTGAGAACGAAAAAATAATCTCGGTAGCACACGTGAAGCCTAGTATAGCTTTATCAGTTTAAGTCGGTTCACGGGTTTCGTGCACAAACAAAACATCAGCAAGTGCAAAATTACTATTTTCTGTATGGTTTAAGATAAAAGACAATTATTTTTTCTTTTTTTTTTTTCGATGTTTCTTTGAGTTTTTTTTCCTTCGAAAAATCAGCGAAAAAGGGGGAAAAAAAAAAAAAAAAAAAAAAAAAATAACTAACTAAAATAAATAAACACAAAGTGAAAAATAACTTTCTTGAAACTTCGTAGGTTTCAGGTTCCTTGTGTCTATGTATTATATATGTATCAGTGGCTAGCAATATTATTTCTTTGTTTCACTGCCGCCGACAATCACATCAGCGAAATACGAATATTAGCAAAACTACAAATAAAAAAATAAATAAAAAAAGAAAAAATAAAAAAGAACTAATCGTTACTGGAGGACAGATTGGTTAATTGAATTTTTTTTTTTTTTTTTTTTTTTTTTTAAATAAAAGAATGAAAACTACAAAATACGTGAACCTTTTTATTTATTTATTTTTATTTTTTTTTTTTTTTGAGCATTCGAAAGCATGAACAAAAGTACTTTTTGTTTGCAGTTAATAATTAAGTGTGTGAAAAGCGCGCAACTCCGCACAGCTATTTGTATAACACCCAGCTAAACACTGGGCGCATGACGTACTTGTTGACCTTTGCAAGATCAAAAAATCAAAGCACCATCATGTCGCAAAAAAAAAAAAGAGAAAAAAAAAAAAAAAAAGAAAGATAACTAAATCGAAAATTTCGTTGTTACAAATTACATAAACGATAACTGTTTTTTTTATTTTTATTTTATTTTATTTTTTTGTTGCACAGTGCCACACACAAAAAAAAAGAAATAAACAGGGCCAATACTAACTAGGCTTTATAAGGAAAATAGAGCAAAACAGGATAGACACTCTTGATAATAGAAATCATGAATTACAAGTGCTACCAAGACAATTTTGTCTACTTTAGACACCGAAGAAAAAAGCAGATCAATAAAAAAAAAAAAAAAAAAAAACCAAAAAAAAAAAATTACAATAATGCCAAACTAAAAATATTTGTTGTTATTTTCCCGATTCGAATGGCCCAACTTTTTAAAAAAAATATTTCAAACTGAAAGTACCACATCAAACATATAAAGACCTGAAAAAGTGCGGCATTATAATTTGTAACAACGGCTGAAATTAGATGCAGCTGATTATTGCAAGTTGGCTACCTGCACTTACACAACAAACCAATCGAACTACGTAATCCTAATATAACAGACATTATATTATTCGCGTTAAGCAAGCTGAACGAGCAATCATCCATCTGTACTTACGTCGAATAAAAAAAAGAAGGAAAAAAAAAAAAAAACAATGTAAAATAAGGTTCCGCAAAAAAGAAGAAAGTAACAAGTGTACTTTTCATAGTTTCAGCCACACGTGATATTACAAATGAGGACCATCATCGTAACGTCATGTATATTATCAAAACACTAGTTTAGCTAAAGTTTTGCAATGAAAAATGTCTGATAACGTACAAATGGGTCACGATTTATTATAATCAGAAACTGTCTGCTCACTCTAAATAAGAGAAAGCTTTTAACAGAGAAAAAGAAAAGTCTTTTTTAACAGGGAGGCGTAAGCACTCCCCAGATACGAAGGGAAGGAGAAGACATCAATTTTTCGTGTCTTGCTGAGAGAAACTGGATGAGGGTTGCAACTACTGGAGTAGCAACAAACGTAAGGAAGGGGGGCAGATGATGACAACACCCTGCCCCCCTTCCGTGTTATTTTCTGCTGCGATAACTTTCTTACGTTGAGAACTAAATGTACACATACGATCACAGGTTTATGGAAGTGGAGAGGGGAATCTCAAAAAATTGACTTCCCTCACATTTAAGTAATCTACATTTTAAAAAATACTAGCCCAAACCGCAGAACGTCACCATCGGCCCGTCCAAAGTGACCGACGACAAGTACAGTGCGACTTAAAGACTTGTTGTTTTTGGTTTTTTTTTTTTTTTGAAAATGAGAGATTCAGAGAGAAACAAATGTTGAACTTGAAGGGGAAAAAAAAAAAAAAAAAATTAATCAGCTGCTTTTCAGTCAGCTAAGCGACTGATAAACGAAATTAAAAAAAACTAAAAATCACCAGTACCCCCTATTATAAATCTACTCCACTTATGAGTAATCCTCTTCATTGTCTAAAAATACATCTCTTCAAAGCGAGATGTAGAAGAAACATAAAAAAATCAAAATAAACAAACACTTCAAAGCGATACCACAGATTGAGGAAGAACCCCACCAACGACGTTGGAAAAAAAGAAGGACGAGAAAGCAGCAGCGAATCATAGTTGGTGGGTTACTGATTTGTTGAAAAAAAAAAAAAAAAAAGAAAAATCAAAATAATTAAAAAATGCTTTTGGCTTTTGTGCTAATTTTTTTTTCCCTTTTTTTTTTTTCTTCAATTTGGGAAGTTTCTCTCGCCCTAAAAAAAATACAGCTATATGGGAAAAAATCGCAGAGAAAAAAAAAAATAGAAAAATATTACTGAAAAAACAGATAATGAAAAAAAAAAGAGAAAAAGAGAGATGAAAAATACAAAAAGTACCAAGATATCCTCCCACTTACAATAAAATCAAATGTGAAAAACTGACACAAAAAAAAAAGAATCCAAAATGAAGGTGATGAACGTGACTTATCTTTAATGAACTGTGAAGAGTTACAGCAAGCAGAGCAAAGAACAAAAGCAAAAAAAAGCGGGTGTGTGGGGGTTAACTGTTTGAGCATACCCATAATAATATAAATTCATTGTATCGTATCAAAGTTAAACTAAAAATACACTGAAAAGACATTATAATTAACATTTCTAACGTATTCACAAATAGAGAGCAGAGGGACTTGATTCCGTATTTACATGCAAGGCTTTAACTAAAATGCCTATGCAAGACTGTAAATGATATATTGATTACCAAAACCAGTCTTTTATTCACAATGTGATAACAATTTATTTATTCATTTTATCGAAGTCAGGGGAAACCAAACCTCTGGAGCTTACGGTGCCAATCATGTAAGGGAAACAAAAAAAACCTTTTTCTTTTTTTGCTGTGAACTTAGATTCAGAATTCAACTAACTCATGCTGTAACCTAAACAGCAAACGTACCCTGCCGTTTTTTGTATTAAAAAAAAAAAAAAAAATAAAATAAAATAATTAACACTATCACACTTGTTGTTCTGAGGATGTTGAAGTGTCGGAGGGAAATTTTGAAAAAAAAAAAAAATAAAATAAAAAATAAGAAGGAAAAATTGTAAGGGCATTGCTGCCTTTTTTTTTTTTTTTTTTTTTTTCCCTTTTCCCTTTATTATAGTTTTTTATGCCCATACCACAGGAATGACCGCGTAGAATTGCAAGACTGCATTCCAAGATCAATGCAATTGCTTTTGAAAGGTGTCTTTGAGTGTTTTTTGATTGAGTCGGATACGACACACGTTTGTCACCATTGACAAGAGGAAAATAGCAAAAGCAAAACAGTAAAAAGAAAAAGTAGTCAAAGGATTGAAAAACCATTCATTATTTATAAGAAACGATGAAAACGACTTTGAGGGGAAAATAAATACTTTTCCCCCCCTCCCTCTTCCCCCCTCCTCCCTTTCGATACCAATAAAAAGGAAAATAAGAGCACAATATTTGGAGGTGTTTTACAACCAGCAAAATAATCACAGCACAGCGATATATAATTTCCTTTTGGCAAAAAAAAAAAAAAAAAACACTAAACTCACAGCGGGAAAAAAAGGCTTGATCAGAAATAAGGGACTTATGAGGAGGAAACATAGAGGTGGATATGATGAATGAAAATAATAATAATAATAATAAACATACGGATCCGAACCGAAAATAATAATAAAAAAAGATTCGCAAAGTGGGGTTGGAGGGACAAAAAAGGGATAACAGCTTGAAGCTTGAAATCAGAAGCTACTCGAATGACGCAGCTAAAAGGGAAAAAATTATTTTTTTTATTTAAAAAAAAAAAGAAAAAAAAACTTTTTTTTTCCTTCTTTCGCTGACAAAAAAAAACTGTCCTATAACACTGCGCCACCAAGAAAAACAGAGAAACACGTTGAATCAAAAATAGGCAAGTTTCATTAGGCAACAGTGTACGGACATGCATGTGGGAGCACTAACTTTGTTAAATTTATTTTTTTCTCCTCTCATTCCTTCAAGACAAAAAAAACTGACAGGAATCAGATCATATTAATTTCGTTCTTTTTAAATTAAATTTTTGAGCTTTTGCAGAAATGAACAAGAAAAAAAGAGGAAAAAAAAAGGCCTATTTGGCCATTGTTTTGACAGCAAGTACTCCAGGCTGCGATGCCATGAGCGGTACTTACAAAGACAGCAAACAAAAATAATACGACATTACAATTAAAGCACCACCACAACGTACAGAAGAATCTGTAAAAAAAAGAAAAGACAAAGCCGTAAAGAACATAAACCTAACGATAACAGGCAACAAAAATAAAAATAAAAAATTGATCTTTGCTGTACGCGGTGGTGGCATTAAGCCAAGTGCAATTTTGTCATCTGGACTTAGAGAAGATTTTATTTTTTCTTCTTTTCGCAACGAAATCTGAACCGAAAGCGAGCTGCCAAGAGAGCTGAATAATGGTTATGCCGTGTTGCTGATCTTTTTCTTCTCCCTTTTTTTTGTTTTGCTCATACAAGCAGTCTTGTTATAAAAAAATAAAAAAAATAATAAAACTTCTCCAGGCCAATACACCACATGAAGAACACATAAGTTAGTATCATTAATTTTAGAACAGAAGTTAGTTAGCATAGCAGTTAGCATATAACATTTTATTTATTTTTTTGAAACAAAAAAAAAAAAAAAAAAAATTAGTAGAGCAAGCTGAAAATTTTATATTTTTTTTCCAGTGTCCAGAAATTGTAAATAATAAGCTTCAACTACGTTATCCTTCAAATTGGAAATTATCTTTTTTTTTTTTTTTTTTTTTCCCCCTTCGTTTCCGTTGTACACAGGCAAAATAAACTTCTTTGTTTTTTTTAAAAAACAAAAAACAAAAAAAAATGAGAAAGGGGAATAGTTTTATTTTATTCCCATTCCCCAAGTGAAAGGAGAGATCAAATTTATATTATAGGGGGTTAAGTATTGTATCAGAACGCAATAATAAAATTAAAAAACTCATGACACAGTGACTAAAATGTTAATACAGGCTAACACTCTGCAAATGACGTACTTGCTCTACATTATAATCAATGTTTCTAACTTAGCTGCATACATGTCTCTTATAGGGGGCTGACGGCAAGATTCAAAAGAACTATAATAATAATAATAATAAAAAAATAAAAAAACAAAAAAAAATTTAGATAAAATAAAAGCAGAATTATACTAGCAGTAACGAGAAGATTTCACTTGTGTTTATTGTTTTATGAAGTTAAAAATCAAATGCTATCGTTTTTTGAGGACTGCGAATATCATCAGTAAATCGCACTACGCTAGAAAACGCAAACCCATACTAAAAGTCTAAAAGCAAAAGAGAGCTAATAAATAAAACTAGAAAGAAGGAAACAAAATAAAAAAAAAAAAGAAACAAAAAAAAAAAAAAAAAAAAAAAATGCCAACCACTGCTCTGTTTTGAGCTACCGACAACTGATGAGGATTAACGAGCATTGCCCAACACTGTTTACAGATCCCTTTTCCAATCAAAAATACGTGAAAAACAAACAATGCTGGCCAATACATGTCCTGCATGCTCTCTTCAACTGTCGGTACATCAGGGTAACGGTGTGCATATATCTTTTTTTTTTTTTTTCCGTTCTTTTTTTTTAAAATTTCCCCTACACTGCTAATTAATAAATAGACTTTTCAGTGCCCCGACAAGGAAGAAAGCTTTCCTATAAAAGAAATGAAAAAACTGCCTTAAAGAAAGAAAACAGGTGGTAGTTACTTTTTGTGTCTTTTTTTTTTTTCTCTTTTTTTTTTTTTTTCCAAGAATGAAAAAAAAAAAAAGACAACAATATGATGAACAATATAATTAATCGAAGTCAAAAGAGACCCCTTTCGTTTTCCATATGGCAATTCCACATACTCAGTTTTTTCCAGCACCCGATACTTTTTTCTTAGGATGTCGGGCAACAACAGACTTCGTAGAAAAAAAAAGAGGGAACATTATTCGCAAAAATCCCCCTCGGTATTAACGATTCGGAGGTACACAGACGAGATCTGCATAGAACAGGCTATTAGGGTCTTAATTGGATGTAATTCCAATCGCATAAAAAAAATTAAAAAAAAAAAAAAAAAAAAAGAACAAACGGGTGATTAGAATAGCTGCTGAAGTTCTTTTTCTTTCCTTATTTTATTTTTATTTATTTTTTTGCTTCAGGCTTATTTTTGTCAAAATATTATCTGGGTTCTGTGGACAATGTCCAGCCAACAGCAACAGCATTGTGAGAGGACTTTTTTGAAAGTCAAAAAAATCGTATTACCTTATTTCTCTTCTCAAACGGTCCTGTGGACACCGTAAGGCTTATTTGTTAGATTGCTTTTATTTTATCCTTTTTTTTTTTTATAAGTATTATCAATATTGACACACTTGTTGTGATCATCGACGTACCACTACACAACAAGTCCTTATCGCCACCCGTTAATCTCATCAGGGCCGTCGTGTGGCACCAGACAAGGCAAGTCAAACTACCAATACCCTTAGTGCATTGATATGCAACGGGCAATTGGTATATCGCCAAGTGTCCTCCGTGAAGGAAATAACAAAACCGCAAATAAAGCGATCAGAGAACTACATTAGAAAGATGTCGCGAAGCATTTGACCTGCCGTGGCACGTTTTTCAGGATCACGAAGTAGAATTCTACCAATGAAGTCAAGAGCATCTTGAGGGATGATTTCAATCGAAGGAAGCGGAACATCTCCATCTTCAGCACACAACCATCTCATGAAGGCATGTTGACTTCTTGGGACACAGTCGGTATATTTAAAAGGAAGTTCTCCAGACAACATTTGAATTAAGGTTAAAGCAAGTGACCACATGTCAGACGCTAAACAAGCAGCACCTCTACCAGCCTCAGGAGCCATAAACATCGGTGTTCCTGTTACTTCTTGTGTGATGTTAACCAGTTTACTTGATGTTCCGAAATCAGCTAATTTACACTGACCATCTGTGTGAAGTAGAACGTTTGCAGGTTTTAAATCTCTGTGAGCTACATTCTGATGATGGAGGTATACAAGACCACGAAGGATGTCTTTAGTGTAGCGTTTGCTGGTTTCTTTTGGAATAGCACCGAACTCCTCGAGTACCCCACTCAGTGAACCACCAGATACGTACTCCATTGCGATAATTATATAACCGTCATGAACACCACACGATATTAATGATACTAAGGAGTCATCTTTATACTGTGACAATACACTAACTTCATTAACAACTGAAGCAATAGATTGATTACATGACGGTTTACTTCCGTGTCTACGAAGTGGACTATTCTTTTGTTTGTCCGCTACAGCGGCAGGTACTTTCAAACACTTTAAAGCTGTAAGGGATCCTTCTTCAGACATTCCGAGCCACACTTCACCGAATGCCCCCTTACCTAGAAGTTTATCAGATCGTTTCCAATTACAATATTTATCTGTAAATGAATGAGGTGGACCTTGTTCGGTATCTGGACAGAATGACACTTCAGAACCTGAGTCACTGCTAGCTGAGCTGGATGCTTTCCACGGTCCCTGGCTACCTAAGCTGCTACTTTTAGTTTGTTTTCTACTTTTTTCAATCGCAGCCTTCAAGTCTTCGGTGTATGAAACTGTTTCTCTGCTCACTACAGAAACTCCTCGTTTTCTGCGAATCTTACCAGCGGATGTGGTCGGGGACACCAATCCAGTAGCAGCAGAACCAATTGAAGAATCAAAGAATTTATTATCATCGGAGTCAATACCACACGAACGGGTCTCAACTTCAAACTCTTGCCAGATGCTCGGATTTAAGTTACGAACGTATGGCTTTGGGAGTGACGGATTTAAATTATCGTTGTTGTGGTTCTGAAGAAGTGTCATCAGTCTGTCGCTTTGAACGTCTTCGTCTGGGTCGTTGCCATCTAAGTTGAGTTCGAAGTTTTCAAGTGCGTCTTTGTAGCGACTTTCTATAAAATGATGGAAGGCATCCTTCCAGTACTTCTTATGAATATCTGAGCAAGCTTGCGGAGAGGCATCATCAAGTAGTTCATAAACGATTTCATTTCTGCTGTCATTTCCATTGTAGCAAACAACATCAATGGGTCTGGTAGGCATTTGATTTTTAATAAGGTCGTGTGTGTCTTCCGATATGAGAACTGTAGCTTGCGTCACACGAGCGAGTTCGTTAAGTTGTGTTGCGAACTCAACAGGTATTCCCAATACGAATGCTGCTCTGTTACGATCAGATCCAATATGACCAGAGTAGACTGTTCCACTTGTAATTGATACTGACCAACCAATACGATCATCTTCATCAATTGCCATCATAGCTCCATTAATTAATGATGCTGCACGACATGCGTGAATCGCATGCTTTGGACAAGGCTGATGAGTATTCCATCCAACTAGTACACTACTTCCTGTGATTCTTAATACAATTCCGTGTTCTGCTTTTACCTGATCAAGAATTGCACCAATTAAAGTGTTCGCAAGGTCGTATATTTCAGAAATCACAATTGGATTCTCTTCGTGAGCAAGTAGGTCCATGACACCGATTTCCACACTCAGAATACTTCCCTTCTTTCTCTTCATACCTCCCTCAAGGTACTTACGAAGATGGTTTATGTGGGTTGACTGAGGTGACTTACGACCAGGTTCTGTCTGAGGGATCTGGAGGGTTAAATTAGTTAACGACATGTTTGAGCGATCATCAGCAGATGAAGCAGCGTAGGCTGACCCGCGTCTTTTTGGAACAAGTGAAGGAGGAAGGGCGACTGAACATCTGCGAGCAGCAGTGCCAGGTAATGGGGGAGCGTGTGATGCTCTTCTACGTGGATTGCATCCAATTGGAAGTGATGGTCTTCTTGAGATCGCCCCAACTGATGTTCTTCGAGAACTCACGGATGAATTATGAGACAAGTCTCCACCAATACCATCCGGTGTTAAGAATGAGAAAGACACTGCTGCAGGTGTAAGGGATTGAGGTATTCTGTTACAGACTTCAGTTGAATCACTGCTGCTACCAGTGGTGTGACAGTCATCATCATCATCTTCAACTTCACTGTCTGATTCTGTTTCTGATATCGCAGACTTTGGAAGCTCCCAGGAAGGCTTAAAAATTGACTGCGTCGACGTTGGAGTCAAAATTTCAATCTCTGGATGACCTTTAAAATTATCATTACTACTACTCTTTTGTGAATCTCTTGTTCCATCAGACCTAACAGAGTTAGAACGTTCTTTTAATGCAACAAGAAGGTCATCAGGTATATAAGGTCTTGTTAATAAGAAGGTTTCGGTTAATTTATTCATTCCGTCGCTGATACGAATTACGTCTTCAAGTGAGGATCCCGGGAATTGAACTTCGTCCTCAGCAGCTTCCATGATTGTCATCTTTTGAAGCCATTCTTCTATTTCTTTTAGTATTGCTGGGATGTTCTTATATTGATATCCAATACCAGCAATGGTTACTGCGTTTAAAGTCAACAATAATGACACCCACCATGTTGTTGATCCTCCTACAAGTAAAGCAACTCCACATCCAACAGACAACACCTGTGCTGCTAACAGGGAAGCGTTCAACAACCGAACGGATGGCATCTTCAGAACGATGCCTCTCTGTGAAAGTAATAATTAACAGTTATAAGAACAACAACAACAGGAATACTTCTACTACAGTGTAGTTATCATGGAATGCTGGTTATAATGAATGCAGTAAATTATATCAAAATAACGAACACAAGAACTGCTACTCTCCCAGTGAGTTTCTAACGAGGGTTGCAGACAAAAAAAAAAAAAAAAAAAAAAAAAAAAAACACATTTCTTTCTCTTTCGATACAACTTGACAGCCGGAGTATAACTTATACGCAATGACCGAGACCTTTTCCAACGGTAGAGCTAAAATAGGTCCTTAAAAGAGGAGAAGATAATCGCACTCATTGAAGGCGTTATCCTTTTGGGAGGAAGGGGAAAACACTTTTTTCATTTTTTCATGTATTTCGTCTTTGCTGTCGCGTAGTTATCTCATTCTCGCATTTTTTTTATTGATGCGGAATGTCACCCGGTGCTTTGGTGATTGGCTTTTTACGGAAGTCAAGTGCGCTTAGAGCTCATCATCACGCTCGTTCAACTTCTCAACCATCGGGTTTACGTTATCAGCACCTACGGCAGTAAGGTACATTTTGATAGAGTTGTCAACCTTTTCTCTGATAGGATCCTGCTTGATGATATTATTCTTAGCCATCCATTTTACAACCTGTTTCAAGATCTTCTGTCCGGCTGCTACGTACGGCTCTTCAAATGATGTCTTCGCCAACTCGTGTTGTGGTTTGTGAAGCTGCTTGCTAACTCTACGTCCGTGCATTTCAAAACTTCCTTCAACAACCTTGGCGAAGTTCTTGCACTTCTTCTCGTCAAGACCTTCCTCGATACAGATGTCATTGGCAACCTTCTTCCACTGGTCCTGAATTGGTTCCTTGCTGACCTTTCTTGGGCGCTTTGAGGCAAGAATTGGAGTGGCTCTGTTTGTTATTAAAGTGATATTTTATAAAAGGATAAAGATGAGTCCCTAAGCGAGAAGCTGTTCAAAAGTAATATCAAACCTGCTCTGCTTTACCATTTTGCTGTAGTCACCCTTCTCGAAGCAGTCCTGGCACTTCAATCCTCTGTCGCTTAAGAAGGATTTCAGTTCCTTAACTTTCATCTTTTTGATCTCAGCATCGGTAGGTGGCTCTGGTTCCACCCATCCATCATCTTGTGCCTGTATTCGTGTGAGTGATGATGTGTTGTGAGCTACATTAGTCGTGTTCCTTTCTCTATTATTACTTACCAAAAAAAAAAACTAGAATATATAAAAAAACATACCGCAACCGCAACGACACCAACAAGAAGCAGGAGTGCAATAATCTTATTCATTTTTACTGATAGCTGTTGAAAATGTTTACTAAATACTTGAATACCTAAACATAGAACACTTTCCCAAGGATGTATAAAATGATCGATCACAATATATTGAAGACTATTATGAGATTATCAATATGAATGAATGTTAAGAAAAGTTTTCCAATCGTTCCTTACAAAAAAAAAAGTCCACAACACTGTAGCATACCAACTTACGGAAGATACTAAAATATATCAACAGACGGGATGGGGGATGAGGTTCACAGCACGAAGAAGTTACAACTCCTTTCCGCTAAAGACCTTACTTGGATAAGAAATTAACAAAAGACTAAATTCTTCCTCAGCTTTTTACAGACTAGGGGGATGTCTTTTTTATTCTTTTTCTTCCAGTCCCAACCGCGAATACAAATTTTTTTTATATCATTTTTTTTTTTATGACAATACTTTTGTTCGAAGCACAGGCGCTCATTGACGTCGGCAACTAACAAAGAAAAATGGAAGTTAGGGGATGCGAAGAGAGAAACCAAAAGATAAGCCAGAAATCCAACAAAATGGGGAAACCAGGGAAATATGAAACACAATGCGCACAGTACACGTTTTTTTGAATGCCATCTTTTTATTTAGTTCTTTAGATAGATAGCACTCACTCTCTCTCTCTCTTCTTCTAAAGTATTTTATTTCGAGTGTATCATTGGGAGGGATATCATCAAACAGGAGGATAGGTTTCGAGATGGAGAAGGGAATCGAATTTTTCTGTTTTTTTCTTTCTTTTATTTCTTTCTTTCTTTACTTTTTTTTTTTTCAAAAACAATAAGAACGTCAAAACATTCGTATCATTATAGACGGCGTGCAGAAAGAAGTAATTTCGTGGCAAGTATTAAATACAAAGCTGTTACTGGACCTGTTCGTTCTGAACAAATAGAGGCTGCTTGGTAAGTAAGAAGTATCTTATTTATAAATTCTCTTTCTCTTACGGATTGGCTTTCTGCACATTGGACAAAGCTTCATTCGTTTTGCACAAGACATGCAAACACACATGTGTCCACAGTCAAGAAGGACACAATCAATAGCGTGATCAAAACAGATTTTACACGTGTTTGCATCTTCAGGATCTAAGTCTGGTGTTGAATCTTCGACTTCGTCGCGTAGAAGATTTTCTGTTTCGCTTTCGACTGACGAGTCGTCGCTTGACTCAGGGTCAATTCGAATGATTTCTGGTGGTGGTGGTGGTGGTCTTGTACTACGTCTTCTTCTAGGATAGAATCTCTCAAATAAGAATATCACTAAAATTACGAACGCAAATGTCACAGCTCCGATAACAACATACTTCACAACTGAAGAAGTGCGTTTTGAGTGAAGTAGTTTCTCTTCGTGACGAAGTTGATAATCTTTCTGTTCGAGTTCGATTTTATATTCTTTTAGAAGTTGTTGCATTGCAGTGTCCTTGTTGTGTTTACTACCAAGAGGCCAACAGACGCCTTCCTCACAAATGTCGCAGCCATATTTCGACTCAACTTGAGTCAGACAAATTCCAACTGCTCCTCCTCTCGTTCTTTCATAACATTTGAAACCAGCCTTACAAGTTGCTTGAGATACACAAGGTCCACCTTCACATGGTACTCCCGCTGTAACTACTCCTAGTAACAACAAAATTAACGCAAACCTGTTAAGCATGTTGTCTGTTTACTTTACTGTTTGTAGAATAGTAATGACTGAGGGTTTTTTGAAATAATTATCTGCTTGCGAAAGACCGACTTGCAAAACTAAAGAAACGAATTGACAACTAAAAAATTACGTACGACAAAACCTTATAGACAGGATCAGTTGGTTAGTAGTTCTGATTTCCTCTTCTATCTCCTTTTTACTCATAATTTTCATTTCTTCCTCTTCTACGTTGAACAAAACTGGACCAATGCCCTTTTTTTTTTTCATTCCTTTCCCCCACAATTGATCAAACAATAAATGGTCAGCGCGCTGGTAACTATACTGACAGTTGATTGTTGTATTTTAGTTTTTTGTTTTAAAAAAGTTTGTCTCTTTGTACGGATTCGGAAAGAAGGCAAAACTATTTTTACGTATTGACGACTCCACACAATTGCACTTTAACGAGAAAAAAATAAAAAAAATAAGATTAAGACCATCAGCTCTACAGTGTTACCATATCAATTAAGATCAGGCAGCAGTCACCGAGATGGAATCTAAGCATTGGTGCTGTTTTTAAAACTGTGCACAAAACGCTGACAAAAAACAATAGGCCTCCATTAAAAAAAAAAAAGGCAAAGGGCTGGAAAACTTTCCGACCTCATTGTCGTCAGAGTCGTACTTTGTTAGTTAGTTGGTTGGTTGGTTAGTTAGTTAGTAGTAATTTACTCAACAATACTACTAAAAACTAAAAATTGCCTTGGTGTTATCTGTTATATAAACTAAAAAGAAATTATTAGCCTTACAGGGCAGGAGGATTAGGGCTAGGTGAGAGCAAATGTGAAAGTCATCGTAGCTTCCAAAGAGATTTTTTTTTTTTTTTCCGTTCTTCCTATTCTGTTATTTTCTTTGGTGGGCAGCCCTCTGGGAAAGCATCTGCTAGAGAATCTTGAGCGTCTTCAAACTTGTTCACAAAAATGACAAACAACAACAAAAAAAAAAAAAAAGAAAGAATGAAAATAAAAACACTTAGTACTTTTCATACGAAGAACTAAACGCTTTTAAGTAATCTGGAGTACGCATGTGAAGGTGTCCACAAATAGACATTCGAATAAAATATCACAACTACTAACTAGCATCTCGTGGGACCGAGCCTTGCCAAGCTTGTGTATTGTCGTAAGAGAAGTCTGCAAATAAGCTTCCTCCATTGGCTCCGGGTTTTACAGGAACTGAGTCTCCTCCAACTGTTTGTCCATTCATGTTTGCTGCTTCAGCTTCGTTTATCATTTCGTTAGGTGCTTGCCAACCAGGTGCTGGTTCATTGAGATAGACTTTACTCCAGTCAAAGTTAGCAAACCACGGATGGGATTTAATCCCGTCTGCTGTTAGTCTTTTACTTTCATCTTTCGTTAGCAGTCTACCAATCAAGTCCGCAGCCTCAGGTGAGACTGGAGAATAGAATTTAAAATTCTTTCTAACAATAGAATTAAAAATATCATTAACTTGCTTACCATAAAACGGATACTCTCCCGTAATTAAATTATAACAAAGAACTCCAAACGACCACCAATCGACTGCATACGAATAAGGTGCTCCGGTTAATATTTCTGGAGCTATGTAGTAGGCAGATCCGACAAATGATTGCGCACGACCATCATCAAGTTGCCTGGATATTCCAAAGTCTGCGAGTCTTGCATTGCCGTTCTCATCAAGTAATACATTCTCCGCCTTTAAGTCACGATAAATGATACCATGATCATGCAAATATGTTAAAGCAAGGTACACTTGAGCACATAGATGCCTCGCAGCCTTCTCTGTTGCTCTATTATCTGGAAGATGTTTCGTCAACGAAAAGATTGTTCCGCCAGCCATATAATCCAGGACGAAGTATAGTTTCGTTTTAGATTGGAAGCAGTAGTGCATTTTTACTAGAAATTGACATCCGGTTGTTCTTTTTAAGACTTCTTTCTCTCGGATAGCGGGACAGGCTTCATTCTTACTGTTCGGAACAACGTCCTTTTTATCAATTGATTTCAATGCGAATGTTTTACCATCTCTCTTAAACCTCACTAGGCAAACAGTTCCAGTTGCTCCTCTTCCAAGAAGCGCAAGGCGTTCGAAGTCCATACTGTGAACTCGGGTTTTTGCTGTTCTTTCCTTAAATAGTAAAGCATAGGGTGATTCTGGTTCATAATTCGTACATTCCCCATGTTCATCAATCATTTCCCAGTCATCTTCATCTTCTTCGTCGTTTTTTCCTCCACTAACCCTCCTTCTGCTTGGTTTGCTTTTCGGCTTACCCCACTGTAATATCTTTTGTACTTTATTCATTTAATCTGCTGGGGGAGTAAACTTGATACTAATATTAAATGGAAAGCAACTTGAAAACTAGCTAAAACGAAAATAGGTTTCGGCCAAAAAAAAACGGTTTGCAATATAAGAATATCAACAATTGCCATATGTGTTATTGAAACGGCATTCTTTTTATAATCGGCTGCAATGACTCTACAGAGATCTCTAATATAGTAGTGTGTGCTGATATGAGGTGGTTGGCCTGTAATTCAAATTATATTTTTAGAAATCAATTCATAAAATAAAAAAAAAAAAAAAACATTTAAAACAAAAACTAATCTGGTCAGGCTTTTGAAGAAAACGGGAATTGCGGGGGGAGTACGTTTACACTTTTATTTTTCTTATTCTGCTACTTACTCGTAAACACGTCGTGGATAAGAAGTGGAAAAGTAACCAAAAAAATTGTTCAAGTTTTTTTTTTTTTTTTTTTTCCACAAAAAGATTATGATGTCAAAAAAAAAAACGAAGAAAAAAAAAAAAAAAACGAGTGCAGCATTCTCTCATATATTCACTTCAATGTTTCTCACAAATTTAAAAACATGTGCATTTTCCACGGCAAATGGAAAATGAAACTTTTCACTAATCTCAAGGGTCCCTTGTTGACTCCTTCATCACATAAAGGCAACCAAATGGTGCGCTACTATAATATTCAGGGCCAACCGAAGCAAGTGTAAATCGCGTCTTTTTCAAGGTACGAAAACCTTAAATAGTTGCTAAGTATTCCACAACAAGTGGCTTACTATAAAATAACTCACGTGTGACGGACCTTCCTGGCCTTGCTTGGATGTTGTTGTACAACAGAAACCGACAAAAAAAAAAAGCCGCAAACCTGCAGTTTTTTTTTAGCGGGTTAGTTGAACACTCAAAAAAAAAAAAAAAAAAAGAAAAAAAAAAAAAAAATACATTTCACACAACGTATGAAAAAAAAGAGAGCAAAAAATATATTTTCACTACGTATTCCTGTAATGCTTCAGTTTCTATAGTTAATTGCTGAGAGCAAATCGGCAGAAGCCTATATAAGGCTTGTCGATGACCAGATGGTACCAAATGTAGAGCCGTTCCTTTAATCAACGGCTCATCTTCAAGGGAGGAGCTACTCGTCTCCTGAGCGGGTAGAGCGGCGGCGGGGTTGTTCCTCATCGTCATCAGACCGGGATTTGCTTCGGGACGTGCGGTGACGACGACGAGGAGGTTCAGCTTCTTCGTCGTCTTCCTCTGAACGTTGCGAACGACGGGAACGTCTCGTACGAGGTTCCTCTTCCTCATCGTCGGAATTGCTACGACGACGTTTCGATTTTACTACAACAACTTCCTCCTCCTCTCTCATTTTCTTTGCTGCTTCCTTTCTCCCAACAATCTCTTCTTCTTCCTTCCTCGCCTTCTGCTCTTCTTCATCTTTCACTCTTTGTTCTTCGTCAGCTCTCTCCTTTTCACTTCTCTTCAGCTCGTCTGCTTCTTGCTGTTCGTGAGCTTGTCTCCTCTGTTTGATTTTTAACTCTCTCTGAACCTTTCTGTTGCGCATCGCCTTATTGTCAAGACGGAGGGCGCGAATACGTCCTCTCATTACGTTACGCTTCTGTTCTACGGTTCCTATTTTGGGGTTTTGATTGTAATTTCCATTAACAGTCTACTCTTTAAGTAATACGAAACGCATACTATTTAATCCAGCACTCTCTGTGTAAGATAACAATTCGGTATTTTGTTGTTGGAGTTTTTCAATAATCTGTTTTTTATAGTTTTTTTCTTCTTCAGAAAGTTAAGATCGACATCAGGAAGTAACCAGTACATACCGCAGTGAGGTTTTCAGCCTTCAAGTCGACCTCGTGTCTGATATCCATACAGTGGTTTAGTTCTTCTTTTAATTCAATTGAGAGAGCATCAGTGGCAAGAGTTTCTTTTTCTAGAATCTCAACGTAGTCACCAGTGTCACGAACGTCGTTACTCTCGCTTACAGTTCTCCTTTTGTCGTCCATTTTTCTCTTTTGACAAGAACGTAATCTCGCAACGGTTGTGTCATGAGCTTTCTTTCTCAATGATTTTAAAGTTTGGTTCTTCGTGTCTTGGTTAAGACTTCCTAGATTATAACCCAACAGGAAGAGAAGGACGAAACCAGTCACTCCGAATCCCAACACCAGTTTCCATTTTAGGTTTGAATTATGTGATGGTAGGGCCATCAATCAATTATTTTTCTCCTGTTAAGAATGCCTGTTGTTGTTTTGTTTTTTTAAAAAAAAAAAAAAGTAATAAATCAGTCAATATACTCATCAGTCATCAACATTACATCAAAAGGAGTTTTTTTTTTTTTTTTTTTTTCCCTTCTTGAAATCAATGAGCCGCTGCCTTGACTGGCACAGCTAGGCAGTATCAGCTGCTTATTTAACACACACTGACTGGTTGGGATGGCCAGCTAGGAATCCAAAAAAAAAAAAAAAAAAAACTGGGGAAGGTGGGAAGGTCTAATTCACAATCACGAGGAACGTTGGATGTGTTTTTAAATTAACCACAACGCAATAACTCTAACTGCTGGTCTAATAGGAAGAGAGGAATACAACCACACAGATAATAAGGCTAGTTAAGAACTTGTATGACACTTGAAGAAGAACAAAAGTTTTTTCCCTGGAGGTGAATTATTTATCACCTCCAGAGGCAATCATTCTATCGTGTTCTAGTTGGATGAAGTCAGTGGCTTTCTTTAGAACAGATTCATCCCTTTTATTAAAAATAACCTGATCAGCAGTTCCTTGTTGAGCACCTCCATGTTCAGCAAGAGCCATGGCATCGTAGTGCTTACCAGAGTAAAGAATAAAGACTCTTGTAGTGTAGTCTTCGTCTTCACCGTAGCGGTACATTCTGGTTGTTTGAACGTCTAATGCGACGATCTCAGTTTGTAATAAAACTGATAATATTGAAAGTTCAATAGCTCCTCCCCAGGTGTCCTTCTGCATGATCCATGCAGCGTAGTACTGATTAGGCTGACCTAAGAAAGTCGCATTGAACTTTTGAGGGTTTGATAGAACAGTTTCAGCAATCATCTTTCTAAGCTTCTCAGGCTCACCTTGTTTCTTGTCATATAAAACATAGTTGACAGAATGAAACATGCAACTATTATCAGCTGGCATCTCACGTTTTGTAAAACTTCCCTTCGCTGCCGATGGAGGGATGTACCTTCCCTTTGTATGTCCTTTCTTGACTTCTACATTCTCACCCTTTTGAACAGTAATCTTCTCACCACTTTTGATACCAGCTTCATCAATAGTTGCTGTTCTTGGAATTTGAACTTTTGAAGGAGGAAAGCCGATGAGGAGGACTTGTTCTGAGATGTCGAGGGTGCTGATTTCTGAGATTTGCTGTTCAAACAGACCCATCATGGTAAAGTTATCAACAGAGAGATCCTTCTGACCAGATTGAGTAGCAATGCGAACTCTTATCATTTTACCTCCAGGCCTTATAACATATTCTTCTTCAACTGGCTCAACTGGTGCTTCTGGTAACACCGGTTCTGGAACTGGCTGAGGTACTTGAGCGTTTGGTGCATCCCGAGCTGCTGCTGGAGACTCTGAACAATACAAATTCATTGCTAACTGGACATCACCACCAGCAGCTTCGATTAGGTTCTTAGCCTGAGTCTCACTTATTCCCAGAATCTCAACTAGTTTAGATGCCATTTTAGATTTGTTGGTTTTGTTTTTTATTAATTGCTGTGGAGAGTTAGAATATGAGTTTATTATAAAAAAGTGCACTAAATAAAATATAAAAAAAGAAAAGTTATAAAAACACGATTGTTCTGCTGTTCCATAATACACTGTGGAATACGTAGTTTCAGGCCTTAATCTTATACTACTTGTCCCTCTTAGGCCTGTGGAGAGTTAGTTATAATACAACACTTTGTAAACAGGAATGGGTCATTCTGACTGGGGGGTGAAGAAAAAAAAAAACTTTCTTTTTCTCCTTAAATCTCAGTTCCATTCATCGATCGTATGTCACCATCAGCAAACAAATTCACACGAAAAACAAAAACAAAACATGGCAAGATAAGAGTTTCAGGGAGTGTAAAGCTCTCCTTGCCTATATTTCAAAGATGCACACTTTTGCTGAAGAATAATTATTATAAACCTAAAACACTATTGTCACCAAGAGCTTGTCTTCATCTGCTTCCTAATGGATGCTGTGGAAAACAAACCTCAGCTAACAACGTGGGGAAAGAAAAAAAAGAAAAAGTGCGCACGTTTTTCCTCTTACGATGATACGATTATGCAATTTTTAAGATAACCTTACCAGTGGTCTGTCTGCCTTCGAGGATCTCGTGAGACTTTCTAGCCTCCTCAAGAGGGATGATATTGTTAACAGTTTGTACGAGTGATCCGTCTCCAAGCCACTTGAACAAGTCTGAGGTACGCTGAGCACGTTCTTCTGGACAGGAAATGAAATCTTTTAAAGTTGGGCGGGTAAGGAACAGAGATCCCGCCTTGGCAAGAGAAAGTGGAGCAACAGGAGGTACTGCTCCTGAAGCATTTCCAAATGATACCATCGTACCGCGAACTCTAAGGCATGCGATGCTTCCTTCATAAGTAGACTTACCAACACCATCAAACACAGCGTGTACTCCTTCAGGTACTAACTTGCGTACTTCTTCAGCAAAGTTAGTCACATCAGTGTAGTTAATCACGTGGTCGCACTTACCGACCTTCTTAGCGAGTGCCACTTTCTCATCAGTTCCACAGGTTCCAATTACTGTAGCGCCAGCATTCTTACACATCTGACTTAGTAGAAGTCCACATCCTCCAGCAGCAGCGTGGATCAAAACCCAATCCCCCTTTTTAACTTGATAACTACTATTACACAAGTAATGACTAGTGAGTCCTTGAAGCATAGAAGCCGCAGCAACTTGGAGTTCTACAGTTGGTGGGATTACAGCAAGTTGCTCAGCACCAACGCGGACGTACTCGGCGTATGAACCGCTTCTGCTTCCCCAAAAGCCGACCTTCTTTCCGATCATGTCTTTATCACCATCAGGGCCAACAGCTACGACTTCTCCTGCTCCTTCTTGTCCAACAGTAAATGGAAGTGTTGCTGGGTATAAACCAGTTCTGAAATATGTGTCGATGTAGTTCAATCCTGCAAAGCTACTCTTTACGATCACTTCACTTCCTACGGCACTCTTCATCATTTCTTCGACATTTCCTTCCTTGCAAAATGTCAACTTATCAGCACCTCCGTGTTCGTGAACCAGCACTCTTGAGAATGACATGTTGCGAGAAGCTGTAAAAAGGGATCTTCCGAATCTGAGCATTTCTGGAAGGGAGAGAAGTGATTTTGGAATGTTACTATATTGTAGCAAACAACCGATAACAACGCATCTGAGAATTAAAGACAAGACAAGATATCCCCTCAGCTCGTACAAATAAAGTATTGAGTTCCCTAAGATTGCTCATTCTGTTTTATGAGAGACAAACGTTGAAGAACTGTACTCTCAGTCCTCAGGAGGTGAATACCTTTTCTTCATTGTTCTATACTTATGTAAATGAATGAGTGATTCCAATTCTTTTTCCATATATCTTCCGTATGCCAGACATTTCTTGTAATCATCACTGCCGATATCAATTTCAGCATTCTTTAAAAAATGCTGTTTTAGCTTACCCCTCGCTGTAACAGGATCAATTGTGGGATGATTTTCCACTAAATGAGTTAGCGTCTTGTATAAAGTACGAACACGGGGCTGCATTGTTAAAACTATGTTCCTGAGAAGGAGGAAAAGATTACTTTTGTTTGCTTCATTGAAGTACCTTTCCACGAAACACATTCGCAGCCTCCATGTTGAGCAGCTTGTATAACTGTGGAAGAAAAAAAAAGAAATGTAAACGTAAATCACAAAATAATACAAAATATTCACTCGAGTCAAGAAGAAGGTTAACGATCGACAATATAATTATGAGAGATTAGTGCGAAAGCACTTCAACTAAGTGGAGAGGGGGTTCAGATTACTTTCACTTTCAGACTCCGTCGTATCTCACAAATCGATAGCTACCAGAGGCAGTCTTAATAACGATTCCCTCGTCATTTAGCCTCCTCAGCCCTGCAGAGATCGTATCTGAGTGGATATGCGAAGCAAGACAAGCTGCTTTCATATCCTCCATTGTTAACATATCTTTATTGTATTTGTTACAATAAACACGAAGAGCTTTGAGTAGTTGATGAGAAGCCTTCACGTTACCCGCAGGAGCTTCCGTCATAGAAGAAGAGAACACTTCAGGAATATGAAATTGTGATCTAATTTCCAACAGCATGCTGAGAATGTCAGTCACGTGATGTTTTTGAATTGTATCGAACGGGATTAAGTCAAGACGCGAACGTGCTATGCAGAGTTTAACAATCATGGAGGTGTATTTTGCAGTGATGGGTTCAGAAGAAGTTGTTTTATTGTCGTTAAGTCTTTTACAAAATCTAACAATTAAAGTCCGCAACTCATCCGGTAAAGATGGTGTTCCTGTATTCAGTTCAGCGACAGTAATCATTTGACGAAGTAGAGGTATTGGGATTGAATCGAATGATCTGACGTCTTCTAAACGAAGACGACTACTTAAGGGAACTCGAGGATCACCTGCTTGTGAAAAATTAGCCGAAACTTGAGACATGTTACTTTCTGTCTTAATAATCTTACCAACAGTGTACATATCCATTAAGAGATCTACAAGGTTGGTTTCCATCTGAGATTCTCTATTGTCCAGCATTAGTAACGTTATATCAAAACATCGAAGAAGTCTCGGAGAGATGTTTATATTATTATCACGCAAACTCTTGGTATTGTTGTAGACTTGACTAACTGGAGATGCTGTTGCAATGATACAAACATCAGACTCTGCTGATTCCACCTCTTCTGATATCAGTTTTTGAGCATTACCAACAGCACTGTTTATATCATCAACGACAATAAACCCATTCCTTCCATCATTCAACACACCATTACTTATTCGTTTCTTACTTTCTTTGTGTTGTAAGCAGCTGTACTTTTTCAATGCGGTACCTTCTGTGAATGAAACTTTATTACGAAGGGTTGCTATGCTTCGAATTAGTTTTGACTTCCCAACGCTCTTGTCTCCGACTAATAGTAAGTTAATACCTTTTGCATTGTTGTTATTTTTATATTACTATTTAACGCTAACTATAATTGGAATACAAAAAGTAACACAAACCTGAATTGTATGAAGTTCCTCCATTCGCAACTGCTGGTGGTTTCACGAGCGATAATAAAATGCAAAGTTTTTGTAATTCGCAACCGACAACTTCTGGGGCGATGGAGTTGACGAGTATTGAGAGAAGGATTTCTTTATTTGAAATTGCGTATCTTCTGATTGACTCATATCGATCAGGAGAAGGTACGTCAAATATACCACAAGAATGATTTATTGTTAACCAACTAACACAATTGATTGATATCAGCTGTCGAGATGGTCTCTTGATGCCAACCATTCGAATATCAGATCCAAGTGAAAGCTGCTCCTTTGGAAAGTTATTTCCGATAATTGAAATTGTTACGAAACTAGGAATGTCATTTGTGTACTCCGAATGTAGTCTGACTCCAATATTTCTTGAAATATTAATTATCGTTGTTACAGTTTCCCATTCTCCCATTCCACAGTCTGGGCAAGTGGGTTTAGTTGTTATCGATCCCTTCCATAAGATCTCACGTGTGGTTAGTCTACAATGTCTGCATTGGTTTAAAATCTCTGTTGTTATCGTCGTCGGTTCCTCAATCCAAGTGATAGTTGCGGTGAAGCAAACCAGTTGATGATTTTCAATTAAATTTATCGTTTTCGTTGAGTCGGGTACCGATTCTGGTTGTGGTCTTCCCCCAACCAAAGGCTGCCATAAGAACTCTTCTCCAATTGATATCCTAAGAAATCGATACATTGACACCTCAATACAACATAAGAAGATGTCAGGATCTCTGATCATTTTATTTTGTAGATTCTCACTCAAGGCATTGAAGGAAAACAAACCAGACTCATCGACACCACGTAGGCAGTTAATACATTCTTCAATTATTACAATTATGTCTTCTGTAAGCAACTCTGGCGTTAGTTTCTTCCACAGATCGTGTTCAGCCATATTTCTGAAAAAAAAAAAAAGATTTTTATTAAAAAAATGGAATTGTTATGTATAATGCAATACGATTGTCCTCATTCATAAACTGAAATGATTAGTTTCGCTGCAATAGAAAACGGAATGAGGAAAAAATCATTCAGATAAAGCCTTCTTGTTGATCGCAGACAGTATTACTGGCGCACGGGGAAAATAGACGACATTTGACATAATAAATAAAGCTCATTATCTGAATAGTTTCCTCTTCCGACTTCATCAGTGCAAAAAAAACAAAAAAAAAAAAAAAAAAACAGAGTTTAGGCACTCCAGTCGCTGAAGTCTAGCGAATTAAAAAAGTATTTTTGAATTTCAATTTTTGAAAAAAATTTAAAAAAAAACTTAAACTGATAGGCCACACGCATACATGGGAATATATTTCCTCGCACACATGGACACGATGCTTTTGAAATGTCTAATATACTCCATGTACTCACATAAAGAAAGACAGCCAATCGCATACAAATTACAACACAAGATTTCCCTTAAATCTTCCGAAACGATATGACACGGCTTACTATAAAGCAGCTTTTACTTGCTGCAGTATAGTAACCTGTTGTTGTGTAGACACAAGAAGAAAAGAAAAGAAAAAAGACGAAAAAAAAAGCAGTTTTATACAGAAATAGCGTTCCTCAGTTACTTTGAATTTCAGCACATTTGGGCGATTCAAAAGCAGAGGAGTCATGATGACACGATATCATTATAAGTAGAGAATTGATAATTGATTATTATTCCACATTGCAGAAATATAAATTAAAGGAAGAACATAAATTGATACTTTTTTCTTTTCTTTGAGAGGGAAATTTGAGTTTCTTAGACCTATCGGCTTGTGAGTATCAAACCAACAAAAAAGAAAGTGGTGACTCAAAGCAGCGAAAGAGGCTTTAGAATTAATGTTTTATGGATTTAGTATGGCAGTGTGAGGACTCACGATGTCACTCACAACAGAAGAGACAACTGAATTGCTGTCGGAACTCGAATCAGAGCTATCGCTGGGTTCTGTAAATTTCAAAGCAACAACAGCTCCAACAATCGCAACCACAGAAATAATTTTAGCAACACTGACTGATTCTTTGAAATAAACAATTCCCACTACGGTACTGGCAGCTGTACCAACCCCAGACCAAATAGCATATGCAACGGATAGTTCGATCTGAGACAACGCAAACGGCATCAGTGAAAGACATGCAATATAGAATATGAACATCAGCACTGAAGGAAGCCATTCATTATAACCTCCCGATAGTTTCATACAAAAAGTCCCACAGAGTTCCAGAGATATCGATGCAAATAAAATCCCCCAACAAGCCCACGAAGAGAGATGCATAGTTGTGTTGAAATTCTGACTAATATTATTTAAGGTAAATTGAGATCTTACACGTGGCAAAAAATAAGACCCCAAACATAGCTGAGAACTGCATGCCTATAAGAGAAGTAAGGTAACGTTGTAATAATTTTAACCATCACTAAATGTTTTTTCATTAGATTCAGGAAGGTAGGGTTGCTACAAACTGAATTCATATTCCAATCAAAAAAAACTAATACCTTCGGGTTGTTAATACAAAAAGAAAACATGGGTAAACATGGGAAACAGAAACTGGAAAAAAAACTACACACAACAATCAATCAAGACAAACAACAAACACACTCAAATGCAGCCGTGTTTCTTTTTTCTTTTTTTTTTTTTTTTCAAATCTAAAAAAACAAATAAAATCATTCTGGGGGGGAAATCCTATGGTTCCGGAGACTGCCATTGTTTCCTACCACTAATATGTTTATAAAATAAATCTCCTTTCGAAGATTCAGTTAATCTCCATCCCTGAGGCAGTACAGGATCAACAAGAGGTGGTTCTGGACCATATTGCTCACAGAGAGCCCTAAACAAAGCGTCTTCATGACCGCAAAACTCATGAAGAGTGTGAATCACTGATGGTAGTTTTGAAGGATTGTAGCCTTGATAAAAGTTTATTAGTCTCCTTCTCTGGAATGGATCAAGATTCAACCTTTTTAGTACCGTACAAGGGTCGTTGAGTTTTTGAGGAGAACGTGTGTGTCCAGGTGAACCTGACGTTAAAATCGGAGTGACAGTTTCGTAATTATCAAGAGAGTGACTCGTAATAGGATTGGCTACTGTAGGTGTAGTATTTCTAATTGGAACATTATTACTGCTGAGGGTTTGAACGATAACTTGACTTCCAAATGCTGTTGTCGGTGACTGAATTTCAACCGGTTCCTCAATAACTTTCGCAGCACCTGTTCCAACAGTATTATTATCGCGAGTGTAGCTGCACCAACCAGAACTTCCAACATGAACGTCATTCTTTTGTTTGAAATATATGAGAAAGCGACCTCCTGGTGCTGACTGACGAACATTATAAGTAATTCCTTCACACAAAGGGTCTCGTAGTGCCTGAATGCGAGCTTCTTCAATTGTAAGCCAACGTGGTGGACAGGAGTCAGAACCCTTTGAAATATAACCACGGAATGGTACTGAGAACATATCAGAAATAGGAGTTCCAAGTGACTGAGGGAGCGGATCTGGAGATATAGCAACTGCCAGTGGATCTGTCGGAACAGGATGTGATGTAATATTATCAGTTATAACAAATTGGTGTTGTTGTTGCTGTTCTTGCATTGGATCGTGGTACTCAATTACTGGGTGTGATATAATCTCTGGTTCAGTACCCCACAGATGCTTATCGTGAAGAATATTTGCCGTCTGATGTTGAAGTCTGGCCACTTCATCATCAAGTCTTTTCTTTAACGCGATTTTAAGAAGTTCTGCAACTTCTCCATGTCGTCTTAGAGTGTTTGAGAGTTCATTTATTTCATTATTATGATAAGTGATGCGTTCCTTTATCGTTTCTATGTCTCCTACTTCTGGCTCAGCTGGATCATAAATCAAGGCTCTCGGCACCATACCAAATGCTTGTGGATTTCTCCTTCGCATTGTAAACCAAAGCCTCCAAGTGTGGTATGCTCTCCATTGAAGGAGTTTACCAGTGAATTGATGAACGAGTACAGCCCCACGCATATTGGAATTCCATTTCGTCCGCAGTTGCTGTCTCTGTACGACAAATGCAACCCAAACCTCCATTTTCTGACGTAGTAGTAATCTATCATTGAATGCAGTAAGTGACATAGAGATGATGTCTTTGTGATGTTCTGATAGTCTCATCGGAGGTGGTGGTATCAACACTGGTGTTGGAGGCATTGGAGAAACAATATCACGATATGCTGCTGCAGGTGGAGGTGATGAATATGGAGGGACTTCAGGCTCTGGCTCAACTTCAGGATTAAGAATAGCCAAGACTTCATCTTCAACAGTTTGCTGTATTGGTACTGGAGGTGATCCACTTTTCTTACTTGAGGTTGAGGAAGGATGTTTCTCTGGAGACGGTTCTGGTGGTGGTGGAGGACTGTCTGGCTCTTCTGGTTCATTGACAGTAGTTTCCTTTTCCGGACTCGCAGGTAGATCTTCGTTCTTTTCTTCTTTTGTTGCTTTGTCACCTTCTTCTTGTGGTGATTCCTTCTTTACTTCTGCGAGTTCCTCCTTCAGCTTTGTGTTCTCTACCTTTAGCTTTTGGACTTCATTCTCAAGTTCGACAGTTCGTCCTGCGAAGTCATCGCCGTCCATTTAATAGCCTGGTGAGTGATGAGTGAATGAGTGAAGAGTACAATAATAAGTTTTCCTCGTAGAACTAAGAAAGATATCATCTTAAAGGAACCCTTGTCAAGCAGTGACTGAAGGGAACAGATACAAGTAGTAAATGAAAAGTATTGAAGTGTACTAATTGACTTGCAGCAGGGGAACTCGTACAGTTTCCACTTTCATTATGATTTCGATAAAAATGATTTTACGTAATTGGTAAATTTATCTATTCCCGACGGAGCATTTTGATGTCTCCAATTCTGTTCTGGGTTCTCTACAAAAATTCTTTTCTCCGAGTGGACTTTTCTGTTTGAGGGGGCTTCAGGATTGCAGTGGTCAGCCATTGGCATCAGTCCTTCAGTAGAAAATAAATACCCAATTGGGTATTTTTGATGATACCTCCAGTAAGCACGACAGGCTCGATTTCCTTCTAAGTCATCCCAGTTGATGGATTGATTGAAAACAGCTGTCGCTTCAAATGGATCCCGATAGCAATCATCGTACATACAAAGCTTTGTTCCCATTGGTCCTGGACAGATACCGTTTATGTAGATATCGGTTTCTGTCTTGGCTGACATCTTTGCATAAGCATACTGACAGATCTTGCTGTAAAGGTACGGAGCGTGTGGGGTTTTAAGAAGTTCCGGGTGTTCAAAGTATTGTGTTCTTTTATGAAGTAACTTTGATAATTCCTTTGGTGTTGATACGTGGTACAACTCATCAAGTAGTTCATTTGGTATTCGAACTCCACTTCGAGGTCTTGGACGTGCTTCTCTACAAAGAACGTGGTAGATTCTCGATGTCTTTGGCATTACTTTTATCATTTTCTGAGATAGGTTGATGGTCCCCCAAACGTTTGTCTCCATACAATTCTTAAGTGTCTCCGGATTCCATGTCTTTCCTCCAACCGCTGCGTTGTTAATGAGAGTGACTCTGTCAAAGTTATTTTCCTTAACAAACGTTGCGAGACTATCAATATCTTTACTATTTGAGATGTCTACTTGCATTGTCATTCCATCAAGTCTTTCAGGTATTCTTCCGTCTGGAGAGAATCCAGTTTTATCCTCAAACTCTTCCCTTCGTTTTTTTACTTCCTTAGTGACATCCATAAGTACTTCATCAAGAACTTTCATTCCAGGTTCTCCTCCCCTTCCAGTTATAAGGACAGAATTCCCTCGAAGAAGAAATTCTTGTGAAATAACTGGTCCCATACCAGAAGTACATCCGGTTACTATAATTAACCCTGGGCCCCTCATTTTATGTTCTCAGTTCTGAGAAAAATTTTTAAAAAAAAAATTACCCAAGAAAATTTTGTTTTTAACTTTTAGAACAGATCAAAGAATCCCCCCCGATAAGGATACCCCTGTCTCGTATGGCAATCAATTAGTCACTAATCATTATTATGTGTTCTGTTTAAGGTAATGTAATTGCTGCAAAGGTAATCTCTAAGGTTATCTCACTCAAGGAAAACTCGGGTATTAGTGGGGAGTAAACACAACAAAACATATAAACATCTTCAGAGGTGTTAATAATCAAAAGTCAAATTATTTCTAGAAAAAGGGAAACCAAAGAACTGGATTGAGAACATCCGATGCGGGCACTCAAAAAAGAGAGAGCGAATCCATCACATGGCTGTTTACTATCCTGAAGTTGATTTCTGATATTTTTTCTGTTGAATAATAATTGTTTGTTATCATCGTTGATGAAGTTTATCTTTATGTTTGAATGTCTACTTCTTATACCTTGATTCCATCTTGTCTTACCCCTGGTTGTAATCACTCAGGGTATTAAAGTACCGTACGTTTATTACTTATCCATAACCTGATAAGTCATTTCTTACCTACGAATGAAGTCATTTCAGTAAGTTGTTGTTTCTTCATTCCCATTCTCCTCTCAGACTTTCACTCTAAGTTGATGGTCCCAGTCTTTAATACGACCTGTTCTCGACTTCAGCAGAAGCAGCTTTCAATAGGAGTAAAAAAAAAATAAATTTCACTCTTTTAAAAAAGGTAAACAACGTCAAAACCATATCTCATCAAAAAATACTTGTTTTTTAATAAATCACACCAAGTGCCGAGGTTTGAACCTGCAAGACGTCGATTGTGAGATACTTGTCCACGTTGTACTTAAATTAGATATATGGATGACTACCTTTTTTTCGAATCTACTCAAACGAAAAGCGAGACTCAAGATCGATAAAGAAAGGGATACGTGTAACTTATATCCAAACAGCAAACATCATTAAAGAAGCAGTGACTAACATCAACGTGAGAAAACCTGACAAGTAAGCAATCGCTGCTGTCTGTGCGTGATACTTCTCAAACGGTGGGATGTCAGCCTGTTGATTATTATTATTTTATACATTTTACTTCTCATCATTATTTTATAACAAATAACACACCTTACCCATGTTCCTTATCTAAATCTGCTTATTGCTTTCCTTATATTATAGTGTAATAAAAAACCTGATTTGGAGAGAGAGAAATGAATCTTTTGTTCTAAAATAACAACTTCCTAGTAAAACATTAACGTTGCATCCCTGTAGGATAAAAGAACTAAGGGCGAATAATAATTATAAAACAACAACAACACATTGTTACGAGGAGTTTGGTACACTAGCGGCCGTGTAGGAGAAATAGACATTTCATTTTGTAAGCCGACAGAGTGACACAGCACACATAAAACTACTCACGTACTTACATCAGACGTGAGAGTCAATCGTAAAATCAATCAAAAGAGAAATTTCTGTAATTTGATAAGCGCGTTTGTTCGCTCAAGACAGCCGCAACCATAATAGGAGACACGTCAAATAAAGCGAATGATTGGAGGCATTGGGAATATCGTTTCCTCGACCTATCTCAAACGCATGAACGTGGGTTGCAGCAGCTGAGGTTCTCTGAAAAAAAAAAGAAATAAAAAAAACTATAAAAAAATTATTTCCTGTCTCTCTTGTTACCTCCCGTTGGAGGAAAGACCAACAACAGGCTGGGGTACTCGAGCGACTGCAAAAAGAAAACTAAATCTTTGAAATAATTCAAAAACATAAATAAACTAATCAGACGTCCCAGAACGGGTCCATTTCTTAGTAGACGAAGCGATTGAAGTTGCGGAAGCTGTTGAGTAGCCGAGAGACGCGATAACTTCTTGAGTATGCTCTCCACATTGAGGTGGTGGTCCTCTAGGACCATGCTCTGAACTACAAGATAATTGAACAGGAGATTGAATAAGTGGATACGTCATACCGGGTAATTGTTTGAATGCACCAACAGCGTGTGCTTGTGGATCGCGTAACACATCATCAAGTTGGACAGCTTTCTGATACCAAACTTTGTTTGCCTGTAATCTTGTCTCCCACACTTCACTATTTTGTGTTATAAACTTGTTGTCCATCATTTTAATCTTACCCTTTCCATCAAGACATTCAAACTGTTTCTCATCAATGTCAAGAGTTTTACAAAGACCAGAATCAAAGCGACCAATATCGAGACCAAGAAGCTGTAGCCACACGCCATCTTTACATTTGTATACATTAAATGTAGGACGGTAATGATTAGTACGAGGTTCTCTTATAAACTTCCCTCCAGGGTTTAATGAAGTGTTCAGTAGAGGGTATGCCATACCCCAGATGCCACTTCGTAATAAAGAAGCTTCAACCAACTGACCCTTTCCAGTGCGGTCACGATGCCAGAGAGCGAGACCAATTCCTGATAAGAGTTGCAAAGATGTCATGTGGTCACCGATTCCGGGTGGAAATTGACCAACGTGACCATCGTTTGTTGGCTTACTAAAGTCTTGAAGACCACTAGCAGCCCAGAATGCACCAACATCATATCCAGGATCATTCTGTTTTGGACCACTCATTCCCCAGGCTGTTAGAATTCCATAAATAAGCTTCGGGAACTTCACGTGAAGTGAATCATAATCGAGACCCATCTTCGCCAAACCCTTCATTCTAACATTTGTTACGAAGACGTCAGCTGTTGTTAATAACTTCATTAGAACTTCCAAATGATCTGAATTCTTGAGGTCCAATACAATACTTTTCTTACCGCGATTGTTCTGTGCGAAGTGAGGTCCACCAGAAGGGTCGTTTGGTGTTTTAGCTGCTCTGTCGCCACGCCATCCATCCCCCCCAGGACGTTCAATTTTTATAACTTCAGCTCCAAAGTCAGCCATCAGAGCGCAGCATGCTGGGGCTGCAATAACTGTCGCAAGCTCTACAACACGAAGGCCGTTCAACATCCCCAACCGCTCTGCTTGTGTCCCAGCACTCTGACTTTCAATTACCGACAATCGATTCATGTTTTGTGTTAGTGTGTCTGATATGATAAATACAATTATTATTATACTTTTACAATAACATTGATCTGACATCAGTAGCAGTATTTTCACATTTCTTTCTTACTTGCTGTAAAAGATGTTTTTACGTAAACTTGAATAACTACATATTAATGAACAAGACATTTCTTACTATTCATGGAAATGAATAAATAAAAAGTATCCAATAAGTAGATATGTGTACTCACAGTAGGTAACCTCTCTCGGGAAGCAAAGCGATTGGTTCATTCGGATTGCTGATAATCTTTAATCAAAAAAACACAATTGTTCTGCTGATCCATCTAACACTGTGGAATGTGTAGTCTCAGATAAGTTCCGAGACTTCAGTATGGTATATTTGCTTTTGATCGGGTTCTTCAACCACAGCTCGCTTAATGATTAGTGCGGATTCTCCTTCAGCTGTGCAGCTGACTGAATTCGTCCTTTGGTTGCGTTTTTCCTTAACTGTTGGTGAGGAGTAGAATTCTTGTCTACTTACAGTTAACTAAGTGATAACTGACCAAAGTATTACCACTATTATTACAACTACAGGAATAGAAAAAGAATTCGAAGACGATGAAACAAAATCATTATTTCTACAAAACAGAGGCTCCTTCTGTGACACCGGACAAAACGGTATGAACGTGCGTACTGCAGCATTGCATGTACGAGGACTGAGATAGCACTCACAGGGATAGCAAGTTGGGATTTGATCTGACTGAGTACTACAACTACTATCAGAACAGGGAATACATTTTAATGAACTGCAAGAAGAGTCTCCTGAAATCTTAATTAGGAATAAATCAGTTTCATTAATCGGAGACATCGAGAATTTAGAGCAACTCCCAACCAGGCTGTACTCAACTTCCTCACTAATAACAATCTCATAAGAAGTCATTACAATACTTGCCGCAATATCTCTGCATGTTATTAATTGAAGGTGACTATTGCTGTGTAATGTCACAAACACTGATGGATATGAGTTTGCGAGTCGTCGATCACCACCAACACTACCCGATGACAGAAGAATGCTACCCGCGCTGTTTACTACCAAACATGTTGGTGAATGACTTGGTGAGCATTCTGTGTATTTAAACATCAATTGCTTGAAGTCATCAAAAACATAATCAGTGGTAACAGATCCATAAATATAATTAAGATGTTTACTTATAGAATACAGTCGAGTGTTAGGATTATAACTAACTACTGTTTTATTCGTGTTGACAGCGTCATAAAGCATTGAATTATACTCTGAATATGATTGAGATACTTGCTTTAATTTTCCTCTTTCTGTTAGTAGGTATCTTTCAATACCAGATCTCATTGACATATGTCTTGAAACAGACCATCCAGGACGGTCATACCAACAAACATCAGCAATACTGGTTAATCGTATATCGTTTAGTGCTGATTGATGAAGTAGTTTTGGTTGAATTCCGAGTTGAATCTCATTCTCTAATTCCAATTGAATCGCTTCACTTTCAAATGAATACATCTGAAGTGATGTTTTTATAAAACTGCCTTCACGAAGGATAACAATTGACTTTTCACTATCATTACAAGTTCTGTTTAAGAATGAAGTACACATTTCATCCCTAATCGCAGCCTCTGACTGATGTAGTAACGAGTCTGGAACAGATGACGTCACCAGAGCTATCGTAGCCAATGAAAACGATCCATCAAGAACACCCCATTGAACATCTACATCAACAACTTGACTAAGAAGTGTTGCTGAATGTAAATTACTCGATAAAATTACTGTTTTTGCATCAACACGTACAGAACCAGATTGCTCAGATGTTACAATATTGTGAATAGATTCACCTTCCATTTCACTGACTAACAATCCCTTAAGAAATGCAGCTGATGTGCCAACCCCCTCAATCCTAGTAAGTCCTGGATGCCAAACAATCTGACCAGAACTTCCCTCAAACAAGAAGGAGTAGTATCCTCTATCAGATGAATATTTTAAATCACCAACGAGATCATCAAGTGCTACATCAATACCAACCACACCTCCGACATTATTTCCAAAGTTAAAATGACTCACCATACTAGACACAATATCCCCAGTGGCTATGTCTGCATAGGGTGCTACTAAAAAAGGCTCTGTTTGAAGCCTCTGTAACGATGGAAGTTGTGAATACAATCCCGGAACCACCGGCATCGAATCAACAGTAAGTTGGTTAACAACAACAGTTTTTGATGATAATAAACCGTACTCAGATTCTGTTAAAAAGAACGGAATAGCTTCTTCAATTATATGAATCACAACTTTATGACCAACAGCTGGTGGAGTTGTTCTAAACGAAGGAATATCTGACTGAGAGGAACTGATAAATAAAATGATCAGCGTAGAGCGTAGCACCTCTCTAGAAACTTCAGTGAGCGCCACACCAATATCAGAATGAGTGAATTGCCCACTTGAATGAGTCATTGATGCGATGTCGTCGAGTCTTTTCTTTACTGGATCAGTTGCGTGTTCGTAGCATTCCTGTGGACTTTTAATAACGTTTCCATCAAGGAAGTAGAGTTTAATTTTATCACGTAATCCGAGTGTGCTGAAGATCGGTTTTAAAAATACTTCCGGAGTACCACTTTTTGTGACATCGATAATAATTGTGACAACCTTCTGAGAAGTTAAGCATTCAGTATACCAAGGACGTAGGCGAGGATCGTACATTCCACATGAGTTTTTACCACCGAATGTTATTGGTGTGTGTGGTGCCATAGCAGCTACACCAGAGGATGATAGTCCAACGTAAGTCCAAGATTGTTCTGGATTCGTAAAGAATGAGTTCCACACTTTCCTACTAGCAGTATTTATAGCAGTCAACTCCTTCAATGTGTTATGTGACATGTTATTGATTGAGGTATTTCTTGGAGTCACATAACATGATTCAATGGAATTTAAAGAGCAAGATTCCCATCTTCCAACAACAGACTTTGAAGGACATTCACAACAATTTGAAAAAGATGTATTAATAGAAATAATTCTATTATATTCATCTTCTAATGATGATATCATTCTTAGCACTCGTTGTCTGTATAAGTCGTAACGATTTCTCATTGCTATTGAGAGGCTTTCAAATCGATCAGAATTGTTTCTTCCAGTGTATGCTGATGGAGAGATTCCCTCAGTGAAGTTACTGTAGCTTTTGTTTATGTAATCTAGACACATCTCTTCGTTTGATATGTTTATAATGTTTTCTGATATTTGATTGGAATCAGATGTTGATTCAAACTCATTAACATCATCAGAACACACTAAAGAATCACACGGTGAGACTACCTGTTTTGATGATACGATCCCATCACCACTTATCCACGGAATTACAGGAGATATTTCAGGTGCTATATTGCTAAATTGACCAATTCTGGTGAATCTTCTCGAAGCTGCATCATATCTAAAAGCATACCAATAAAGATTACAAACTGACTTGTCTGTCGTATTAAATGACCCGCAATCAGTAGATGAAATCGTTTCCGTTGGGCTTTCCGTTAACACTTCAGAGTCTGAATTGTAGATAGTCAATGAAGATTCAAAATCTGACCAGCATTGATCTTCACTATACAGCCTTACATATATATCAACGACACCAAGAGACAGATCAGATAATGTGATTGTTTCACTACTATTCCTTGAAACCCTATCACTTTCATGTTTAATAAGACCACCTGAAATTGAACTGCAATTCTCATCACCATAAGGTCCGACTAAACAATTACCATGAGGATAATAAACCAACAAATCTAAATCAGGAACGTCACCCCATGATAATGTTATTTGAACGTGTCGTCGTTGAAGAGTTCTCGCCATATAAATTTGATGAATTGGTAATTCTATTCTTCTTGGATAGTATCCTTGAAGCATTAGAGTTGCTAATAATTGAGTTGTTTTGTTGGTGAGTTCATTGAGGTGGAGATTTTGATATTTTTCGAATTCGGTTTTGTTTTTTGTATGGAGTTGGACAACACCACTGATCTTATCGATAATTACAAACTCAATTCCAGACAGCTCCTCCAATGTAATCGAGTCAACCATAGTAATACCCCATACAGTACTCACCAACAACAACATCAACACCAACACACCCAAAAGAGTGCTCATCGTCAAGACTGTGAAACAAGCATTCTGTGAGACAAAAAAATTATTTTGATATAAAAAAAAATATATATAACGCACTATAAGTTTAACTGGGGTGTAAATATCAAATTTTTTTTACAAAAAGGCTTGCGACTATTATTTATATAGAGATAAAAGGATCAAAACAAGTCGCCATTTAGAGATAACGTGAGTAACCATCACTTTTCATCTAATTAAAACATCTCAAACTCATCTCATCGAGGAGTAGCAGGTGACATAGAATTAATATCTGAATCTGTTTGATCATCCGATAGTACAGATCGTAGAGGTGGAGGTGGAAGAGGAGGAGCATTCTGGGCATTGTATCTAACTCGTGCAATAGTTGAAGGAGACAAGTGAGACGGTGAGACCGGATTAGACGCAGGTGGCGCTGGAGAAGCAGCTCTACCCACAACAGGAGTGTTAGCTGAACACTCGGATAGACCACTTGCTTCAGACATAACTTCACTCTCTCTTACATTACATGCAGCGTATTGCTGTAGTGGATTATTATCAAGTGAAGACTCTGATCGGAATAAATCAGATCGAGAGCCATCAGTGTGAACACTTAATGTGGTCGAATTCCTCTTCCACTTTCCGTTAAAACATTCCATCTCTACTGTTGGCCTTCTCATTTCTGTAAATTTCAAAGATCCGCCGCTACCTTTTCTCACTTTCTTTCGTTTTGATTTACCTCGCGGAGGTAATCCCTGTGAAGAAGTATTTCCAGCGACTACCTCGTTGGGTTCATCGTCTTCAGCATCGTATTCGTCAGGAGATTGGTGACGTCTTCGGGAGATTTTTCTGGCGTATTTCCTCCACTTGATAGCGAAGTAAATAATAATTGAAATCAAGAATATCGTACCAACGAATGTCAAGGATATGACCACAAACCAAGGAAAAGGTTTATCTTCAACAACTGGAGTAGGTGATGTATCTGGAAGTGTTGCAATAAGAGGACAAGGCATGTCACAAACATGAAGACACTCAAGGCACCAGGTTCCTTTCCAACCGCAGTTTCGTTCACATTCACATCTAACAGAGTTATCAGAGAACCAATCTACGTAGTTTCTGCTATTCGGAATGCATCGTCCTCTTCCGTTGCATACTTTTGAATTGCATTTTTGTTGAGTCATCTCGCATGTGTCTCCTAGCCATCCGTCAACACAGAAACATCGTCCATTAATACAAACACCTTTATTCTGACAGTCATTGTGTCCTGGACAACTCAATGTCGTGATAGAAATAATTAAGCTAACTATCATGTTATTGAATTGAATCGCATTGCTGTGAGAGATTCTGTGATGAGAAATAAGCTCTATTAAGTATCTTACAAAAAAGAATCTTTTCCAACCCACCATGGGGCCTCGTTCACGTAAATACTAAAAAAATTAAAGTACAATTCGCTATCTTCATCGAAGCCTTTTTCTTTCTGTTCTCAGTTCGGGGTTTTTTTTTTTTTTTTTTTTTTTTGGTAATTTAGTCGTCTGGTTTAGACCGACTATGAGATTCTTTAAAAAATGATGTTTTTTAAAAAAAAACTCTTCAAAAAAAAAAAAAAAAAAGAAGAAAAAAACAAAAAGGGCTCCAAGTTGACTTGTATCGCCCTCATATTTGTTTATGGGCGGTGGTAATTATGACAAGTGTTTTTTTAAAAAAAAAACATTATGAACACAAAAAAAAAAAAAACTGTAACTTGCACTTTAGTAGCTTATATATATGCAAGAGTGGTACACAATCGTCATCAATACACCACCGCATTAAGATATATCCTGCCATGCATTAACAAAAAAGGTTTATCGTTGGCATGAACATACGCACGCAAATTTCTTTCTTTTTTTTTTTAAAGTAAAGAATAATAATAATAATAAATAATTGCAAACAAACTTAACAATAATAAGAAAAGAAGAAACAATGAGAAATATATTAAAAAAAAAAAAAAAAAAAAATTTAAAAAAAAAACCAAGGCGGCGTAGTTAATACTACCTTCTTAATTGTTTCAGCATAAAAGCGATAGTCTATACAAAGAGGCATCAGTGACTTTTTTTGTATGACTATGACTGAATTATTGGAAGATCTTAAATAAGAATCTAAACAAAAAACAGTCTCATTGATTCCTAATACAAGTCATGTCAGCACATCTCATGTGACAGTCTTATGGCAATTAACAGCAGCCGAAGACTCGTGGGGTCAGCATTCGTGTTCCATTCAACGTTTTAGAGCTTTGAATTTCCCTTAAGAAATTGAAGAAAAGACGGCCAATTAGCTTTTGATAAACATACAACAACAGTACCAAGAGATAACTTTCTATTTGGATTATACGATATAAGAGTTGGTGCTTTTGATCGTGAGACCGCATACACAACTGCTCCAGCTTCAGTAGCGATTGATTCTCCAGCACATGAATCCCAAAGAGATCCACGACCACTGGAAACATAAAGATCTGCTGACCCTGATGCAACCATCGACATTTTTAATCCAAAAGATCCATAATTAACTGGTTCAGAGTTCGGTTGATCAAGAACAAATCTTTCTAACTCTGATGCGAGTCCGATTGGTGGATGTGATCTGCTGTGAACAGCTACTTTTCTTTTTGATTGATTGCAATTAATTTTTGAAGTAACACCACGTTCAATACAACATGCTCCATTTCCTTCTGATGCATACCAAAGTTTATCAGAAGTTGGTTGGTAGATAACTCCCATTACTGGACGTGCACCGCGTGTGAGACCAATCATTACTGACCATTCTCCATTTCGTTTTATAAATTCTTTTGTTCCATCAATCGGATCAACGTAAAACACATCTCCCAAGAGATCTTCAACATGTCTGGCATTCGCACCTTCTTCGTCTTCCTCTGCTACAACAGCTGCTTTTGGAAATTCCTTCGCTAATTGTCTAATTACAAATTCATTAACTGCTTTGTCTGCTTCTGTCACTGGAGATTCATCGCTTTTCGTCATCACACCAATATCATTCCTGCTGTAGTACTGAAGGGCTATGTCTCCTGCCTCTCTGGCTATTCTCATAACAGTCTTCACGGTTAGGTCTAAATTATCAGACATTTTTAAGTGGATTAAGTCTGAGCAGGAGTTTTGGTTGAGTTTGTTATTATTTGTTTAAATTGTTTTTTTTTTTTTTTTTTTTTTTTCCACCTGAAAAAAAAAAATAATTTACCTCACTGACCATCAACTTCATTACAACCTCAACGCAGTCCTAGAAAGGTGCGAGTGGGGGTCCAATGACAGACCTATCTAGAGGAAGGCGTTTCTACAATAGAAATAGCCACTATTCTTTCTTTTGCAGCCTCGTCTCCGAGGAGGTTTACCTAACTTAATTGTCGGGTTTACCAGCGTGCGTAAGAGCCATTTTTATGGCGTCTATTGTACAAGTTAAGCACTTTATATGTATAAATTAGGGTTTGTTTTGGGGTAACAATTTAAAAGAAAAAAAGAAAGAAAAAAAAGAGAAAACTACTTATTTCATAACAAAGAATCCATTATTTGTTCCGTCCATGTTTATATCAAGACCGTTACCACTTCCGTACAGCTGTTTTTTTTTATTTTTTTTATAAAAATGTTAACACAATGCTTTCACAGTAATCATAAAAAGATAACACACATTAATAGTTTTATCGTATGTTGAATACCTTCCTTGTGGTACAGATGCCGTTGTCGTCACTAGAACGTTTGATTGAGTGATTGCTTTCTTTGTTTTTGTTGTTCGTGTGTTAAGCAACTCATCATGTGCACCACGTCTGTTTATAACATTTTCGATTGACTCATTTCCAACAATGTCAGTGAAATCACTATATTCGATGCCTTGGCCTGGGAAGGCTTCGTACGGACTGAGAAGGGCTTGGATTTCAGTGGCTTCGTATTCTATTTCCCATATGTCAAGTTGCTTCATAAATTGAGTAATGCTAATAGTTTTTAAACCAGGTGGTTTGGCTGGATCATTTATCCTCATCATCATCGTGAAACATTTTCTTATATGTTTTGTTCTTCGATAAACCGCTTCTTGAATCCGTCGAAGCGTATCCTTACCTGCTTCGCTTCTTTTTAGTTTTCTACTCGCCATGGTTCTAGAGCCGTTTAGTATCGGGTCGTAGTCAATGGATATTATTGATGGGTTTGTTAGTTCATTCTGCTTCTGCAGCAGAGTAGTTCCCCACAATCCTTCCTTTGATGTTATGTCAGCAATCCTTCTTTCTGAAATCGTTCCCATCTTATGTAGTTTTCACTTTATTAGAATTAATGTTAACAGATATTAGAAAGACTATAATTATAACTCAAATAATCCAGTAGAGGCAAGGGTAACGTATGGGATTAAGAAAAAATACATTCACTCTGTTTTAAAAGTTGTCACATTGGGTGGGTTTTGACTTAGCGGGACCGACGATACATTTTCGCAACATAAGGAGCGAGTTCTGTAAAATTAGTAGGATCTCGAGGAGTAGTTTTATAGAAATTAGACCACCAGGCAGACGTCAGTGGAGCAGAACCAGTTTTAGTGTCCCAAATAAGATGAGGTTTTACACCCGGGTGGTCCTCCTCAACTTCTTCAGGAGGTCCAACTCGAAGTGATCGTGGTCGGGAGTCACGCTCGTGCGGATATGCGAGAGGAGCTTGAATAAAACGAGTACCGTCAATAGTCTCATCCCATGCTAAGTGGGTATGACCAAATAGATGAATTGTTGGTTTTATTGACTTTACTCTTGATTTTAAGAAATTAGATCCAACGGCTTTTGGTAAATTCGGATGGTACAAAAATCGTTTTTCAGGACACAACTCCTGGTAGGGTAAGAAGTGAGAATATGAAACAATAGGAATCTCTGGATGTGGTTCCAAGACAGGATTCAGCTCATCGATGTGTTTAGCGACTGAATCAGTGAACTGATCGAGGTCATCTGGCCAAATACACTTTCGGTAGTCTGCCATTAATTTCTCTATCGGAACAATTCCTTCCCATCCAACAATATCAGGATCCGTATCCCAACTAATGTGATGCCATGACAGTAAAGGTACGATATAAACCCCTTCAATTACAGTTGGTTTAGTTATAACTCCGATCTCCTCACACATTCTCATTAATCCCTTCAATTTCTCTAAACTATTTGAATAGTCATTATTATCAATCCATAAATCATGATTACCAGGAGTGTAAGAAACATATTTAAACCTCTTCTTTAGATTTAGTAGCGTTGCCTTGATAATGGATTCTTTATGTGATACGTCACCGGCAACTAGAATACAATCGTCACTTGTGTTGTCACCAGCTTTTATAGTCCAGGACATATTATCGTCATAGTCGCTATGAACGTCACTCACACCGAAAACACGCATATTGTGTTTTTTTTTTTTTGGAAGAATATCTGTAGAGCAAAAAATCATTAATATATTGCTTACTTTATTAAATTAAATTGAATGAATATTTTTTAACCGATTTCTTTTCGGTTTCATGGATCCAGGGTGGGGAGGGGAAATGCCTTTTTTTTTTTTTTTTTTTTTTCCATTTTTCGTTTTTTTTTTTTTGGGTAGGGAGTAAATTCTGAATTGACAGCCAATTGGCATAAAAAGTATTTTTAAAAAAAAAAAAAAAGAAAAAAAAAAAACCAAGACCAAGTTGCCCTCTCTTTTGCTGCAATTCCAAGAAATGGAAAATTGTAATGGGAGCGGCAACAGTGAATCAAAAGTGGATTTTTTTCCTAACATGCACTGGGGGAAATGAAATCATGTACGTCGCTGCGAAATAGCGAACACAAGAGTGCGATAATACGAAAGGGAGGGACACGTGCCAGCACAGAGAAGAACGAAAAAAAAGAGATCAAAAACCAGAGAAAAGAATTTCTCTTCTTTTCATTTGTTTGTTTTCTTCTTTTTTCTTTTAAATTTATTTTTTAGTTCTTTTCTTCTCCTTTTGGCGATAACTGCAGGTTTGAGATAAGACTCTACGGCACTTATCTTCATTAAAAAAAAAAAAGAAAATTTTTTTAAAAAAAAGGAAGGAAAAGCAACTTTGTGAAGGCTAAACTTAATTCACAGATAGAGCAAAGTGTGCATCCTTTCTTGGATCAGTTTCCGATCCGATTAGGGATACAAAGTATGGAAAAAAGAAAAAAAAAATGAATATTTCCATACAAGCGTCTTCAAACACCTAACCTAACCTATTGCAGGTGGTTTTTCCTTCTTACGCAGTTGCATGAATCGCCAGCAGTCTACAAAGGCTGTGAGCTGAGTGCGGCTTTACACCACCTCTCTGCTCGAGGGAGAATAAGATTTTGCTAATTGCTTAGATGAAAAGTAACATTTAATTTTCAAAGTAATAGCAATAATGCCAGAGTGAGGTAATGTATTTTTCTTTTTTTTTTTTTTTTTTTTTTCTTTCTTTTTTTTTTCGTTTTAATAATTTTATAGTAGTAAATTTGCGCTTTATTTTTATTTTATTTTTTAATGACTTGTTGTCGAGGGCGCAAATAGCACGCAAAAACACACAGAAAACACACGAGTGTTCCTGTGATGTGAGAGAGGAGCATTCACACCTCTATCCGAATAGATGCAGCAACGCTATCAAATCGGAATAAGAAATGAAAATTCGAAAACAGGCGGTGGATGGGTCCCAACAAAAAAAAAAATAAGAAAGGGATACTTTCTATAACCTCATTTTTAAAATAAGGTATGCAAGTTTTTTTTAAAAAAAACATGGGCCTATTGATGTTAATATTTTTTCTGCCTCGCATTTTTTTTTTTTGTTTTTTTTTTTTGTCTTGTTGCCCAACTTCGATGCCTTTTAACTGGCTTCAGTCAAGCTGTCGGAGCCAGTCTCACCTACATCCTAGCATCCAATTTATAACTAAACTGAGACGTAAAAAATTTATTTTCATTTTATTATTTTCAAACTAGAACACAGCGATCATAAACAGTTAAAATATCCAATATGATCACATAAAACAACAATTGGTGAGAAAACTATTGACATAAAAAAAGATTAAAATATGTAAGGTCGATAATCAAACAATAGGGAAAGAAACTTAAGGGGAGGGAGTGTGATAGATTTACTTTATCAGACGAGATCATAAAAAACGTATGCACCCGTGAAAGCCATGGGTGTTCTTATCGCAACGTATTTGCTACAGGAGGATATAACGAAGAATTTTTTTTTCCTTCTTAAAATTCTTTCTCGCCCATCCATTGGACCTACACAGCCAAAAAAAAATGAGCGGGCTGACCATCTCAAGAGCTACAAACAATGAGAGTAACATGAAGCTCGGGGAGAGGGAGAGAGAGAGCGAGAGAGCGAGAAATAGTCCGGTCGGGGCTTTATGTTCAATGGCTTCAGCGTCGTCGTGTGCTCTGATCTGTGGTCAAACAAAGCCCCGTTTTTCGCATAGACGGCAACACTTCGACTGTCCTGGACGTTGACGTTTTTTGTATTAATTATTACTATTCTTTTTTTCCAACCCATCATGATTTTCTGATCATTCTTCATTTTTTATTTTTTTTTATTATTTCCTGACCCCTTCGTTTTTCACACATAGTCTTCGCTTCATCCCTTATATCTTACAAAGTGAACAGATATTGATGCGTTTTACTAAACAAGTGTTGCTTTCTACTCACGTCTGTTGAGGATATCTAGTAACCAAATGATTATTAGCAGTGTACTAGAATATACAAAAAAAGACGAGCATTGTAGTTTTTCTCGTAGAATTGGAATATTAAATTGCATTTTTTCGCATTTTCACTATAGAAAAAAAATTTATCTATCACGAGAATAGATGGATTATGTGTGATCCTTCCCAAGAGATTTCTGTCAAAGACGTTAGCGATATTCACTTTTAAACGAGCGCAAGCTATAGTATAAACGCTCACTTTTTTTTTTTTTTTTTTAATCTGTCAAACAATCAGATGGAACGACGTCTTTCTGTTTGCGGTGTACCAACAGAAGGATCAATGCTAATTATTTTAGTTAAACAACAAAAAAAAAGAAAGAAAAATTGCTTTTATGAAAATAATGACGAGGGGAAAGGAAACGCGTTTATTTATTAATTTATCGAAGTCGGGGAAGCCAAATCTCTGAGAAGCACACGGGAATTACAACCGTGAGACTCTTACAGAGAAACTAGGAAGAATAAATACTTACTGAGTAGAAAAAACAAAGAATTTTTTTTGATTTTGATTTTGGTTTTTTTTTTTTTTTAATTGGTTGTGTGCGTTAAAATCAAAAAAAAAAAAATATAAAAACGCTATTCTATAAAGGAAAAAGAAAAGGTGTTATACGTTTATTGCTGCTGGTAATTTTCTCTCTTTAATTTTAAAAAAAAAAACCACGTTTCACTTCTACAACGCATCCTGATGAAAAGCCAAAATAATGGCGGTGATTGAGAGAGAGCAGCTGTTGAAGTTGATTGCTTTCACCCGTGCTCTTTCGAGGCACAGATATTTTTCTTATTTTCTTTTTGTTATTTATGTTTTTTTCTTTTTTTTTCTCTCTTTTTTTTTTTTTTTTTTTTTTCTTTGCTTTAGAAGAATAAGATATATCACGTACACTACCGTATACAAGCAAAAAAAAAAAAAAAAAAAAAAAGAAAAAAAAGACACTCGCACTGAGCTGGGAAAAAAAATAAGGAATATTAAAACATCGATTTTTTTTTTTAGTATCTTAGCGCAAAACCGTGAGAAATGCGCTGGACAAACGCTCCGCAATAGCACCTTACCAAACTGTCAGTATTAGAAGTGTACTACGTTTCTTGAGGGAACTTGATCCCATAGCCAGTAGATGCAGCTGTTAACTTATTTTACTTAAATGAGTGTATTGTATCGGGTTAAAAAGTTTTTTTTTTTTTTTTTTTTTTTTTTTTTTTGGTTGGGGTAGGGGGTAATTTGATACTATATTTTCAAGCTCAAGGGGAAAAAAAAACTCACGGCACGTACTTCCATTGGAAGCAACATAGTAAAGGATACGAATGCATCCGACTCAGATGATAAAACAGTTCCTTCAGAAATGTTATTTTATACTTGAGGTATAAACCTTTATTCACTAGCTGTGGAATGTACCAAAGCCAAGAAAGTGCGTGAGGAAGTCCACACACATGGCTGCTTTATTTTACTGAATTATTTTTTTTCTTACTTTCCCCTTAAATATAGGAATTGTTGCAACTGTCACAGTGCAAAGGCATCACGCTCTGCTATCTACAAAAAAAGGATTTTAAATCCCCTATATGGTGCGAAAAGGAAAAAAAAGATAGTTTTTCCTTACAAATATCACACCGTAGAAACACAGAAAAACCTCATCGACTAAACAGCTGGAAAAAAAAATTTAAGTCTTTTGGGATACCTAAACGAAAAAAATCATTGTATTCAAAGCAATGACCAAAAAAAAATACGAAAAAGTAAGTGTAATTCACTATAGGCACACCAACATTATACGAAATTGCCCGTTAGGCATCTGTATCAAGCGAAAGGTGTTTTTTTTTTTTTTTTTTTTTTTTTGTTTTTTAAATACAGTTCCAGTGGGGAAAAAAGAAACTCCACATTAAAAAAAAAAAAAAAAAAGTTCACTACAGATGACTCACTACTACTAACTAAAGATCACGCTTTTAGTACACTAAAACGCACGCAAATATGGATATGGGATGCTCCCTAAGGCATCAACAATGCGTTGTTAAAACTCTATGTGAAAACCCTAGCTAGATTTTAAACTTGTGAGTATATCAAAATTATTAAAAACAATTTTTTTTTTTTTTTTTTTTTGGGTAAGATGCAAATTACGTGGCACAGTAATAATCACCAGAATAAGGAAAGCCGACTCAAAGAGTGGTCTTGAGAGAGGGAAGCTCTCTAACCTGTTCTTTGGACCCTGGAACACTACAATGCCTTGCCAACCACCCCGACAAGATTCGAGGAAATATTTTTCAAATGCAATGCTATCAAGGATTACATTGCAAATGCTGCTTCTACTGCCGATAGATGAGGACTGCTTGCCTTTAAAAACGGCAAGTCAAATACTTCTCGCTACCAACGCGAAAATAAGCAAAAAAGCTAATAAAAAAACAAAAAATAAAGAAAATAAATTAAGTGATAATTAAAAGGGGATTGAGAATAAAAGAACAAGGGGAAAAATACTGAACAGCGCTGACAAACTGTCCTGCATAGCTTCACGTCAAAGTTACGTTTTTTTTTCTGTTTCTCTTTCTCTTTCTATTTTTTTTTTTTCCTTCCTCAAATCAAAAAAATGTGCCTAGAAAAAACAACAAAAAAATAAAATAATATTAGCACCCATAAAATGAAATAAAACAGGTAGAAAAATTACAATATTGGAAATTTTCGCTCCAAAGTACATGTCGTTAAATTTCTTCGCAAAATCAATGGTGGGGAATTACCACTTTGAATGCGACAACAAGACAAGTACATGCAAAAAAAAAAAAAAAAAAAAACAGAACAATAATCTTTATCTAATAAGGACTGAAAACAGAGAGCAAGTTGCTTTCATCTCTTGCTACAGCTAGTTGACTATTTCGATTTGGTGAACTAGAAGGAGATTGCTAACATACTTAATATTGAGCTACACCCACATCAAGGAGGATTTTGAACATACAAAAAGGGGGAAACAAAAAAAAACCCCCCCTTCTTTTTCTGTGGGGGTTATTGTGGCAGTTCAAGTAGCATTTTTTCTTATTATTATTATTATTTTATTTTTTTCTAACATTGAAAATAAACTAACTAACTAACTAAGTTGGTATTTTGCTTTGAAAACTCTGATGAATTGCAAGAGTAATTCTCACATTGGGGTTGTTATATGAAGCCAGTTTTCTTTTTACAGACAACGCACTCTCTCTCGTTGCAAAAGGTTAACAATTTTTTGGAGGGGTTATAAAGAGACGAAATGTATCAATTTTCCCAGTAAGCTCCTTTTCAGCTTCCCTTTGTTGGTCTTGTTACCAAGGGAAGAGGCTTGCGAATCCATCCGTGCAAAACATCTATAGCGCGGATGCGATCCGGCTCTGGTTTGCATCAAACAAACGAATAAGAATACTTCCTTCACCGTAGGATGGATTTTTAAGAATCTTCACAACCCCCTTAAAGTAAACAGGGAAAAAAATTAAATAAACGTAACTACAGGTACTACTGCACTAATATTCTTTTTTTTTTTTTTGTTTGCTTTTAGAAAAAAAAAAAAAAAAAAAAAAAAAAAAAGTAAAGCAAAGTAAAGGGAAATTTTGTTCTGCGTTTGTTGCATATAATGGATAAAGTCAAGGCAAAGAAGGAAAAATAAAATTATGTATAAAAAGAAAAAGCGCAACGACAACTACATACAAATACCTAACCTAAAAAGTAAGATGCAGAAAAAGCAAAGAAAAAGGTGAATGCAGGGGAACGAATCACTCGAAATGTTTGAAAAAGAGAAATAATGTGAAGTTGGTTAACGACAGGAGCTCGCAGAATCATCCCTTTTGAGAAAAACTAAAGAGAATATCAAAATAATGATAGGGGAAACTCCAGTAACCTTTTTCTTGTTTTTTTCGTGGCAAACACAATGCTTATAAAAAAAAAAAAAAATAGTACATTTCTGAAGTGTACCAAAAAGAGAGTAAAAGGGCAAAAAAAGGGGCAATTATACATTTCCCTCAAGCCGAATGCGAACCAGGAGGTTCACAAAAAAAAAGAGAGAGGAAGAAGAAAAAAAAAGAGAAAAAAAAAAACCGTAACTATAACAATAAATAAGAAAATAAAAAAACACAAATAAAATTAAAAACAGAAAAGAAACTTGGATACCACACCAACGATATGAGTTTTAGGTGCAGTACTCTCCTAATTCTTATTTTTTTTTCTCTTTATTCTTTTCTAACTCAGAATATTAATGGGTTTTTTGCTGATGCAACACCCTTTGCGAAAAATACATAAAAGAAGCCACAGTATAAAGTAAGTTAGCAAGGCTTGGGGAGAGGGAACCTGGAATCCCAGTATGGGAAAAGACACACACTACACGGAAATCCACCTCACTAACAACAAAAAAACCAAAGTAGCAGTATAACATTCACAAGAGAGGTTGTTGTACTTACTAAAAGGTGGTGGTCAGCTACCGGTGTAAGAAAAGTTTTTTTAAAGAGAGGAATAAGCATTTTTTCTTGCTCTTGTTTTAGAGAGGAAATTTCTGTTTTGAATTCTGTTCTTTCTAAGTTTTTGTTCTTCATCATCATCATTTTTTTTTTTTTTTTTTTTGTGTTAGTTTTCGTTCTTTTTTTTTGTGGTTTTCGTTCTTAACTATTCCGTCGAGATTAAAAAAAAAAAAAAAAAAGACAAGAAGGAAAAGAAAGAAAAAAAAAAAGGAAAAAAAAAAAAAAAAAAAAAAAATGAAGACCTAAAAAAACTCTTAAATTCGCTTTCCTCGCTTGCACGCAAGCGAAAAATTCAAGAGAGGTATATGTTAGTTAAAGCTGTTTGCTAACTACTAAAAAAAAAAATTTAAACCGTAATGTAACTTTTTCTTGAAAAATGCAACACTCGCGAAGAAAAAAAAAGAAGAGGAATAAAAATCTCGCTTTCTCTTGTCTTTCATACTACCTCAAGGTATTCTTCTACTACAACACGTCTTATTTCTTTATCGGTGGACTGAACAAGAGATACTCACACTCTTCCTGACTGATGGCAACAACCAGATTTCTTTTCCTCTAACGGAAATCACTTGCTTGAGGTGAATGATACAAAAAGGAATAAAAAAACTACCGACTACATGAACGTTTTTTAGAACTGATGAAGTACCCACAAACAGGAGCTCCAAGTAAATAATGTTATATGATTAAACAGGTAATGTACTCACGAACATGTGATCGTTGCAAGTAAACAAGCACTTACATTGAGAAGCACTGGAGAGAGGAACAAGAACTGAGAGAGAAATAGAAGAGAGAGGGAGAGAGAAAGAGAGGGAAGGTGCTACTTGAGAGTGTGATAGACGAAACCTATTAAAGTGTTGCCACGTATCTGCCAGCAACTCTCAACAGCGAGAAGAGACGTTAACTTACTTAAAATAAACGACTAACCAAAAACTCATATTCACACCGCCCAGTATTACATCATTGTCACTGAGCCAATAGAAATGAATCAAACATTTCACAGCCTTTTTTTTATTATTTTTTTTCGTTAAATATTTGACAATAGTTTTTTAACAGAGAGATACCACAGAAGATCAAGAACCTCACTGAGAATCAAAAAAATAAATAAACAAATAAATAAAGGCCAGAAGATTCGAGCAACTGCAATAGTGTATGATTTCTTTTGTTAGCTTGAATGTATTTGTTGCCTACACTCATTAAGAATCAACTCACAGCCAACTAGGGTTTTTTGTCACTATTAGTCGCTTAGTGGAAAGATGTCAAAAAAGGAGGGTAAGAAGAACCTGTGCTCCCCTTCGAATTCATTGGTTCATCTACGGTTGTCTGATCGGACAGTGCCGTGATGCTACCACCGGGTGGTTTATGGCTGAACGCCTCTAAACCAGAACCCAATCAAAGCACTTTTGTCACTCTCCATTTTGAAAATATCGAAATTTATATTTTTTAGGCGTTTTACTTTTGAGTATAAAGAAAGGGGGGGGGTAATTTGATACTGCATTTTCAAGCTCAAAAGGAACAACAATTTCTCCGACAATCTTGACTGTCAGCGGCAGCGTAGTAAATGACTGCAAATATATAAATAATACCACTGGAGGCCACGTGAACATAGTTGAGCGCCACTTGCCTATGTTACCGTAACAGCTTTTTATAAAACTCATGAGTACTTAATTAATACATTATATTGTCTTGAAAATTAACCATAGAAAAAGACGAACACCAGGAAGGGGGGCGGCTCTTTGTCAATAGCCGTATATACTGGTATTTGATGATACGAAAACTGTATTAAAAGTAGTTCAAGATGGCGAAACACGTTGTGAAATAAATAAACGTAGCACATCTCACTACTAACAAAAAACCTAAAACAAAAAGGAAACGTGATAACCCGCATATACGGTCAACAGCCGGTAAGTGGCAAAGTGCCATTCCCTCGCTACACTCCACTCCCCCTAGCTGTCACAAATGTAAATCAAAATGCCCTTCATGGCTAGTCACTACAATTAAACTTCCCGGGGGCGACGGGATTGGAAATAAAAGAGGGAAAAGAAAGATTGTCTTCGATCATGCCGCTCCAAAATTAAAAAAGGGGCGAGCAAAACATCCTCATAATTCACACAGGGAGAGGGGGACACCACGCGGACTAGCCGCCGTTTTTTTGCTAATTTTGTCCCTTGGGAAGTGCATTAAACTTGTCCACTTCAACGGTGGATAGCACGCACAGTCTCCCGTTCCTGCCCAGACCTAGGCAAAGTGTGTAACTTTAAACGTGGGTTGCATAAATAATTAGGAAAGCAACACTGGATGAGTGGTCAGTTGTACATAGGCACAATATGGTATACACTGCTCCACGCCAGTACAGAGATACCGGGGTACAGTGCAAAGAGGGGTAATTTGATACTGCATTTTCAAGCTCAAAAGGAACAACAATTTCTCCGACAATCTTGACTGTCAGCGGCAGCGTAGTAAATGACTGCAAATATATAAATAATACCACTGGAGGCCACGTGAACATAGTTGAGCGCCACTTGCCTATGTTACCGTAACAGCTTTTTATAAAACTCATGAGTACTTAATTAATACATTATATTGTCTTGAAAATTAACCATAGAAAAAGACGAACACCAGGAAGGGGGGCGGCTCTTTGTCAATAGCCGTATATACTGGTATTTGATGATACGAAAACTGTATTAAAAGTAGTTCAAGATGGCGAAACACGTTGTGAAATAAATAAACGTAGCACATCTCACTACTAACAAAAAACCTAAAACAAAAAGGAAACGTGATAACCCGCATATACGGTCAACAGCCGGTAAGTGGCAAAGTGCCATTCCCTCGCTACACTCCACTCCCCCTAGCTGTCACAAATGTAAATCAAAATGCCCTTCATGGCTAGTCACTACAATTAAACTTCCCGGGGGCGACGGGATTGGAAATAAAAGAGGGAAAAGAAAGATTGTCTTCGATCATGCCGCTCCAAAATTAAAAAAGGGGCGAGCAAAACATCCTCATAATTCACACAGGGAGAGGGGGACACCACGCGGACTAGCCGCCGTTTTTTTGCTAATTTTGTCCCTTGGGAAGTGCATTAAAAGAAAGGGGGGGGGGGGGGAAAAATAAATAAATGAATAAACAAAACAAAAAAAGCCTAACACTCCGTTGTTTTGACTTGCCTTTTAAAAAGAATTAAAGAAAAACGTTTATTTATCTGTGACAAGATTAGTTTTTTTTTTTTTTTTTTTTTTTTTTTTCGACTTTAAAAACCAATCGAATACCAATCATTGTTGCTGACGATCACATATCCGAGGAAGGTGTGATCTGATAACCAGATTTGACGGTAACGAGTAGCTGAATAATAATAAGCCCGATACTGAGACCAACTATCTCCATCATAACTTTGTACTATTCCAAGAAAGACAGAAAAGAAAATAAAAATAAAAATAAAAAAATGTAAGATATTCAGAAGAGAGATTTTTTTTTTTTTTTTTTTTTTTTTTTTTTTTTCCTTCTTTTTTCTTCCTGTTTTTAATATTTCAATAAATTAAGCACAAAGACGAACTCTCGTTACGCTGGACTGGAATACTTTGAGTGTGTTAACCTTCTCGAAGCTACACAATACGAAGCTTTCTTGAAATCGTATCGTTGTGTGAGCCAACATAAATAAAATTACCAGTAGGGAAAAAAAAACTCTCGAAGTCGACACCCACACACGTGAGATTCCCAGACCAGTAAATGTACACGCCTACACGACGAAATCAGCGTCCGAGACAACCGATAAAACGCCGAGAGAGAAGAAAACAAAAAGGTCTTTAAGAAATGTTTTTTTTTTTTTTTTGTTGTTTTTTTTTTAAAAAACTAAAATAAAATAAAAGGGGCTAGCAACAGGAAAGTTTCGTGGGTAGCAAAGTGATGATCACACAAAAAAGAAAACCACAACGAAAAATTATTTCCATGCTGTTGCGACAAAGAGGTTTCTTAAATCAAACAAAGATATAATAAATACGGGGATAGGGGGAGGGACCCTCGAACAAAATACATGAAAGGTACATCTGTGTACTACTATAGACAGGCTGCTTGCACAATCATAATGAACAAGAGAGCGTCAAAATGAAAACCAGCATCCAAAATAAAAATCTCACTTTCATGTATTTCAGCAAGGTAAGAAAACGGTGGTTAAACAAAGAGAACCGAAACAAGAAATAACAGAAAAAAAAAAGTTAAAATCGGTAGTCAGGAGCTGCGACTATCATCGCAATTGCTCTGTACTTACCTTTGAGCTTTGCCATAAACACAAAAAAAAAAAAAAAAAAAAAAAAATTAACTGGTCGCAAACGTCACCCATTAATTGTCGGCACAAGAAGACAGTGTTTGTTTGTTTTTTTTTTTTAAAAAAACTAAAGTTATCAAATTTTAGTAAAAATAAATTTATGGAGTCAGGTTATGTGACCCCGGCTTTGCCGCAAAAAAATCCTGAATAAGTACGGAAAACGAAGAGGGAGTAAAATGACATTTTAGTCTATTTTTCTACTAAGCAACAATAATAAAGTTTTTTTTTTTTGGAAATTGTTTTTCAATCGCTAAAGTAATAATCGTCCTTCAAAGCAGTTTACGTATTCGGTGCACAGTTGCCTTCGTCGTCTTTTCATAGGCTTATGAATGGTTGAGACATATAGAAGAACGCTCTTTCGAATAACAGACTGCTTTAATCTCTACAGCAGTGACATGACGATGAGAAAACATACTTATTTGAGAAGTTTTTTTTTTTTTTTTTTGCTATTCTTTTTGCGTTTCTAGCAAAACACCAGATGGATTCACCCGGAAAGCAAAAAAAAAAAATGGTGAAAAAAAAAAATCAACGGGGTCAATGGTTGCTTAGTAGAAAATCGAATATAAATTAAGAGCCCTCACCTCCAAAACTACGGAACGAGTGCGGAAAACTGGGTAAAAATACGGTCACATCATGCAGCAAGTCTTTTGTTTTATAGTTTTTATTTTTTCTTCCTTTTTTTTATTATATATTTTGAATTGTTGATAGAAGTTATAAACACTACACATGTGAGTCATCAGCGGAGAGACGCAAGCTTTCTTAGAAGACATGCACTAAGCTGACCAGACAGGGTTCACTTGGTTTTTTTTTTTTTTTTTTTTTTTTTTTGCTCATGGAAGTACAAGGAAGTTAAAAATTAACCAATCGTACAGAGGACTCCAGATTCCCAAACTTCTTTTTAATGAAACGTCCTCTTTAAATATTTTAGTAATAAAATAAAAGGCTACCACGGACACCTTTAGGAACATCGACATCCGAAGCAGCGATCTGAACGGCAACAATGATTCCGCGGACACAAGGCAAGATAGATTTTTAAAAAAAAGGGTGGGGGAAAAAAGAATAACAAAAAATTCTTAGGCAAATTGTTCGAAGTATACATACATGTTTGAATATGCGTTTGCCAGCCAGTTAACAACAGTATTCACTCTCTTTTTCTTTTTTTTTTTTTTTTTTTTTTTTTTTTTTTTTTCCATTAAGATTTTTTGGTTAAATCATGCGCAGCTGCGTGAGTCAGAAAGCCAGAGGAATAAACACCTCTTATATCAGACAGTCAGGAATGCTTACCAACACCAAGGTCTTTCCGACTACGTCGGAAAGCCAGGGAGGCTGAGAACAGGGATGTATTTCCATGTTCAGCTTATACACACAACGTTGATCGCTGCCGACAATTAGCAAGCTGTGCCATGATGATTATAACAATTGAAAAAAAGCAGCAGCAAAAAAAAAAAAAAAAAGAGATAACAACAAAAAAGAAGGACATAATAGGCATGGCCTGACAAAGAACTAAATATAGGTAGTTTTTCTTTATGTATTTTCAGTATCACATTAACGTTAGTACAAAAAAAAAAGAAACAAAAAAGAACAAAAAAAAGTATCCATTTATAGAAAATGAAATCCCCCCATTCTTTTTCTTCTTTTTTTTTTTTTTTTCTCTTTTTTTTTTGGTTCCAAATTCTACTTGCAGCGCTACTGACTGACAAGAAAAATTAAGAAAAAAGCAGTTCACAAAGCCGTGTGTCAGCATTGACTTTTATTTTTTTTATTTTATTTTTTTTCCTTCTTTAAAAAAAAGAAAAAGTAAGAAACTTATATATTCGTGTTCCAATACAAATTCATAAAACACACACTAATTCCTAGTCATGAAGCAGAGCTCCAGGAAAGCTCACACGAAGGATCAGATATGCAGAAATATGCGTACTATTTTTCAAATAAAAAAAAAATAAAAAAAATAAGACTACCATACATATTGAGACGTGAACATACTGATGTGCGGGAGTTATTTCACACACACTACTTTCTGCTAACAAACTGTGTTGAAACAGTGCCTGAGACGTGTGCAGTCGTGTGATTTGATGGTCTTTATCAAAGAAACCCTTTTTCTTTGTATTTCATTCTCAGAAAAGGTGGTCAAAAATAATGAACGTGAAAAGGAAGAAGGAAACTGCTTTTTTTTTTTAATTTTATATTTTTCCTCTGTTTTTGTATAACTACTGAAAAGATACGTGAACGTTAGCGCACGATAGCAAAAGTATCTGAAGAAATTCAAATCTAATTTTTTTTTTTTTTTTTTTTTTTTTTTTCAAGAATGAAAAAAAAGAAGAAAAACCATTGAATGCACAAAACCTAATGGTATACAACCAACCAAGCACACGTCAATAGTTTTTAACTCCCCTTTTACTTCTCCCTGTTATATGAATCAGATTTTTTCTTTTGGTTTCACAATGTGTGCCTGAAAACACAAATTGGTATTTTCGAGTTTCATTTTTTTTTTTTTTGTTTTGTTTGTTGTGTATTTTTTTTTTTTTCCTGGTTTGCCGGCCAAATAAAAAAAAATCGGGATGGGGAGAAAAAAAAAAAAAAAAACGTTTGCAAACGATTAAAAAACGAGACACTTGCGATCAAGTTGCATACTGTAATGACCTCACGCTATTATTTTCTTTTGTACCATTCATGGTGGGCTTTTATACTATCGCAGATTTCTATTAAATAAAAGATCTACTTAGAATGCGATGTGTATTGTTGGCTCGCTACCAAGAATAGAATTAGATAAACTTTAACAGAAACAAGAGGGTTTTCCTTTTTTTTTTTAAACAAAGTACCTCCAGGTTAACAAAAAGCTGAATACAAATCATGTTTCAAAAGATAAAAGACGTTCAGTGCTAGTATTTTGAGTCGTGCATGCAACTGGGCGGTTTTAGTATCAATGACCTACCATATATTGGAGAGAGAGCTTAACTTCATTGTGTGTGTGTTTGCATTCTTTCGAATTTTTTTTTTTTTTTCTTTTGTGTCTCTGTTATTTTTTTTGCAAAAAAAAAAAAAAAAAAAAAAAAAAAAGGTCTTCCGCGCGCCACGTTAACTCATAAGGAGAGAGGGTTCTATTACGTTGGCTTTTTTTACATACTACAGCTTAATAAAACTCTATTAGAAAAGTTTTTTGTCTCGAAAGATTAAAGTTTTATAAAAAGAAAGAGGATGACTCTTCTATTTGCTTAACCATTCAAGCTACATTACGGTTTGTTGCGTCTTCCACTAAGTAAAACTACAAGAAACCGCACACATTTTTCTTTTTTCAAATTTTCTTTTTCCCGCTTGTTTTTTTTTTTTTTTTTTTTTTTTTTGTTGTTGTTTTTTTGTATAAGTTTTTTTCTCGAAAAGGAGTGGATTTTTGTCATTCATCGCTACCAACCAAGAAAGGGTTGATCGAGTTTAAAAAAAAAAATTAAATGCATAAAAATAAAAAAATAAGGAAAACTAAAATAATGTAAAAGAAGTATCTTAAATTCGAATTCTTCGAAGTATTGTTGGAGCTATTAATTACAGGAAAACCTTTAAGACAAAAAAATAAAATAAAACAGTCAGACCGAAACAATCGGCTAGTGAGTCTCTCTTTCTAATTTCTCTGTGAGGATATCGAGGGTCCCACTCTGAGGACAGTCACACATTGTGATTTACGTCCTGTAGATTTAAAAACCAGCTATCCCACGGTATCACTTTAAAAAAAAAAAAAAAATTCCTGAAAATTATGTGCTCCGAATTTCGCTTTTACAAAAAATATCTTTTTCGTCAAAGCCAAAAAAAAAAAAAAAAAAAAAAAAATCCGAACTATTGCTTTTTACAGATTGCAAGAAGCCCAAAAAAAATATCTGGAACAACAGAAAGAATCAATGGCGCTTGGGGTCCACTGTCTACTGTTAAAAGGAAATCCAGTACAGACAACAAGAAGTAGCATAACGAGGGTGATCAAATGGAAAGATCAGTTAGTTATAGAAAAAAGAGTTTTTCAACCATAACGTCGATCACTTGTGACACTGCAAACTGTTAATAATGCAAGGTCCGTATTATCGCAAGTATAACAAGTGTCAGTTATAAGTTAAACTTGAAACGTGAGTGTTTAAAAATAAAGCAAAAAAAAGTATATTACCACTTTTGTTTGCACGTTTTTTTTTTTTTTTTTTTTTTTTTTTTTTGTGGAAAATAACGTTATCCACAATGCCTTATGAAAAAAAAAAAAAGAAAAAAAAAAATAAGTATATTACCACTAAATCCACCCTGCTTTAAAATCCTTCGGATAATAAGCAAGACGAAATACGCTGTATCAGGAATAAATATAACGTTATTGAGGTTGAGGCTTGATTACACAGGGGCAAGAGGGTCAGTGCTGCGACATACTTCATATCCCAATCAAGGAACAACTAGTATGCACCATGCTCATAAGATAATGGGTTCTTATTGAACATGGGAATATCGAAAGCTAAAAACCAAATGAAGATTGAAAATATATAAAAAAAAAGAACTAATCATAAGCTTTGTAAGTGTTGTATCAAAGCGGGGTCAACAACCTACATTTTACATTTGACATCGCACAAAATAATTGTGTAGTGAATAGGGAAAAGACCACACGTAAATAGATTTTCCAATTCTGTGTTTTATTGTGTACTTACATTACGAAGCCGCGCACACTGTGGGATTTTTTTTTTTTTTTTTTTTTTTTTTTTTTTTTTTTCTAAAAACGAAAAATTTATTAAAATATTTGAAAATCCCAAACAGCTTCAAGGGTCGCAGCAGTTGTGGCTATCAAACTGTAGAACAACAAAGAAAAAAAGCAAAAAAAATAATGTGATGTACATTAGTAAAGCTCTTCTATCACAGGTCGAATGTCTTAGGAGTTAGAGATACTCTTGATTGAATGACAATCCACACAGGTTGGGTCAATTTGAGTTATCAAGAACTCTGTTTTTCCAACATTTCAATTATACAAAAATAATTCGGAGAAACCAGTGAATCCCCCGCGAAAATAATTTTTTTTTTTTTTTTTTTGCAATCCAGGAAAGATCTAAAACCCCATACGAAGACGTTACTCTGCATGTCGAAAAGCAATCAAAAATTCCATCCCTATTTTGACGTGTAGGTAATAAAATAAAATTTAAAAAAAACAACCTTAAATGTAAGGTTTTTTGGAAGTCGATCTCTGGGTCAACCCTCTTTTTAATGAGAAACAAAAACATAAATAAAACTGACCAAAAAAAGTATAATCCACATCATGGTGTAGTGGGCAATGATGAGTCAAGTTATTTATCATTTTTTAAAAATTTAATTTTTGAGAGAGAGCAAGATCGCATGCACGAGTACAGCATGATGATAGATAGATATCATTTTATCAGTCAAAAAAAAAAAGTTATTGCACCATTTTCAGTTTCAGAAATTGGTATCGCAATTATTTTTTTTTTGGCTGATTTTTTTTTTTTTTTTTTTTTTTTTTTTTTTTTGAAAATTTCAGAAAAAAGAGAGGTACAAAAAAAATGAAGAAACCAGGGAGACTTGTAATCCACGAAATGAATTGATTTTTTGACAACGCAACTAACACTGGCGTTCAATTTCAATGTCAAGTGAATCCGTGCTTTCAAAAAATGATCTCATTTCCCTTCCAATTCAGTAGAATGATTACATAATCTTTTTTATTCGTTTTTTTTTTTTTTTTTTTTTTTTTTTCTATTCTCCCTGGCCTAAAGACAAAAAAAAGCTACAAGGAAATTTGAAACAGCGAGTCAACTGTTTTGGGATGCTAGATGTGATGTGAAGTAGCAGATGAAAATATTTTAGAAAGAATTTATTAGTGTTTTCGAGAGAGCCCCAATCAGGGTAACAAACAACAACAACAAGAAATGGTAGACAAATGTGTGACAAAAAAAAAAAAAAAAAAAAAACCACAAAAACATGGAAAGAAAAAATAGAGGGAAAAAAAAAACAAAAGAAAAGTTTTACAGCAGAAAAAGACCACCGTCAAATAACAACAAAAAAAAGCGCGAAAAGACCACCCCCTCCTTATTTATTTTTTTTTTTTCCCCTTCTTCTTTCGTTCTAAAACGAAACAATAACAATACTAACGTTACAGAGAAAACAAGAACACAACTTCAAATACCAAGAAGTGACGAAAGACTTGAACCAGAAAGCGAGAAATGACAACAGAAGACATAAGATTTGATAATGACACGTGCTCTTCATCCTCCTTCTACAAGAACACAGTAATCCTAACAACTAGTTTGTCATTTTTAAAAAAAAAAAAAAAAAGAAAAAAAAAATTGAAAAGGGGAGGAGGGGAAAAAGTCCTATTGTGAGCTTACAAGGGAAGTGTGGGAAGTATTGCGAACCAGGTATTGGAATTTTGCGGGAAAGAAGAATCTGTGCTGCAAGCACACGTGATATAATTTTTTTTTTTTTTTTCTTCTACTCAGGTAACAAAAACAGTACCGATAACATGTTGACTATTTCTAAACAGCCTTTTTTTTTTCGATGCCTAATTTTCGAAAAGCAGTTAATATAAAAGCTAACAGTCATGAAATTGCGTGTTTGTTTTTTTCCCCTCCCTTTTTATTTTTTTTCCTTTTTTTTTTTTTTTTTTTTAAATAGGCGAGAGCAATAACGTTTTTTTTTTTTTTTTTTTTTTTTTTTTCCCCTTCCCTCTTCTTTTTTCTTTTCTTTTTTTTTTTTTTTTTTTTTGGTCAAGTGAAGCAGTGTCCCAAGAACAACGCGAACAATCAAGACAACGTTAATATCAATTTATTCAGGGTGAGCCCAGTTTTATGCGATAATTGTCTTTTTCTAATAGAACCAAGTTGGCTTGATTCAAGAGTCCAAAAAAAAAAAAAAAAAAAAAAAAAAAACGCCTTTTAAAAGAAGTAAATAAAGGAAAAAAATTAAAAAAATTAAAAAAAAATAAGCTGCGAATAACATCGTGGCAAGCTTCGTTAATAAATTTCAAAAAAAAAAAAAAAAAAAAAAAAGGATATAAGTACCCAGTCGGGTTCCCTGGGTTGCTTTGCTTTTTTTTTCCCCCTTAATCTTCCCAGTGAGAAGAAATGCAAAAAAAAAAAAAAAAAAAAAAAAAAAGAATTAAAAAAATAGGAGCAGATTACCTCTTTTGAATCGAAACTAAAAAAAATTTAATTCATTCATTTGCATTCCCAGATAGCGTCGCTAAACCTAATTAAACCTCAAAACGTGAAATGATGTTTTGCTGAGTTTAAAAAGTAGCATTCTAAATAGATCATGGACTGCATTTTCGTTTCTTTAAATTAGTTATTTTGGTTATTTTTCTTTTTTGATTCCCAATTCTGTGCTCGGTTATTTTCAGCTTTCTGGGAACGAGTGCATTTTATGTTTCTTTATTCGTTTTGTTTTTTCCATTCGTTCTTTCTTCATCCTTTTTCTCAGATGAAAAAAAAAAAAAAAAAAAAAAAAAGTTTTCCACTGAGTTGGCATTACTGAGACCTTTCTTCGCGCAACAACCAACAGAGACAGTGGGAGTAGCTCATCGTTATTTTTTTTTTTTCCCTCTTTCAGTCCACTTCATCTTCAAACAGAAAAAGTTTTCATTCCCAACAATGTTGAAAATAGATATTCCCTGTTCCCTTCTACAGATCAGGCACATCCATAATTTTATATTAATTTTTGACTAAAAAAGCCAAAAGAGAACAAAAAAAAAAAAAAAAAAAAAAAAAGGAACAATCCTCAAAACAAATAAAAACTTCGAGAATACTAATCAAATAAGAAGTAAAGAACAGGTGAGGAAGATAAAATCATCTTCCAAAAAAAAGCACCAAAAAAAAACTGGTCAGACTATCGCTGTAAGCCTTATTTATGCATCCAAAGAAAACTCATCACGTAAACAACTCAAATCATTCATAAGTTCTTCAGTTGACGGTGTTGAGATAGGAGAATCGCTTAAGTCTGGAGGACAATCCTCAGCTGTAGCTTGTTGAGCTACGTGACGAGGAACTCTGACTAAAACGTCATTTCCAAACTTATCAACTCTTTCTGTCAATGATTGCTTCTTACCATGAACATGAATGTTTGAGCAGTTCTTATCTAAGTTGCACTGGCCTTTCATGAATGCTGTGCATCTTGTGAGATCCGAAAGTGAAGTCTTCCACTGGACTTGACACACTCTACATCTCAATGTTGCACCGCCCTTTTTAGCACGGACGTTGTCCCATGAGTTGTGCGGGCAAGGACACTTTAAGTTTAGCGGCTTTCCAGACCTGTTCTTTCCGCCAAAGGCAGCGCATGCCGCAGGAGTGTTTACGTGAATCGACAGCTGTGAAACTTTGTCGCCAACAAATCGAACAGTCACTGGCTCTTCTTCTTTGTAGATGTTTCCGTTTTCGCATTCAACTTCAATGTTGAGCATCGCGTATCCGAGATCACCATTCACAGCAGTTCCGTGAAGGTTAAAAGATTTTAACCCACCTTTCCAAGCTTGATGAGCTTTATCAGTAAATGAAGTAATTCCTGCAATCCCACAATACGTACCTGCGTATGGAACAGGACAATCACTTGGAAGAGTTGGGGTTCTAAGAACCACATCAGGTGTGATAAGCGTGTTGAGATTTGATACAGCTCCAAGACCAATACACCTCATACACTGAAGTAAGACAGCACTCTTTCTATCAACTTCAATGTTTGTTGGTGAGGTTTTTGGAGTGCTTGTTGGATCAGGTGTGCTTTGTGGTTGGTAGAATACTCTAGGCATCATCATCATGGGTTGAGTTGGTGCCTGGGTCTGTGGCATACCCACAGGAATTGGGACGCCCATAACTGGTTGAACAGTAGCTGTAGCAGCTTGCTGATTCATCATATACATCAATCGCTGTTGCTGAATGCGAAAGTCTTCCTCAGTCACAACACCAGTCTCTGCAACATTATCAAACAGAGTAATCTCGTGTGGTCCAGTCATTGTTTTTTTTTTTTTTTTTTTTTTTTTTTTTTAAAAAAAGATTCGGTGAATCGAACTGTGTAAAAATGATAACCATTGAAAATAACAAAAAAAATTCAACCGAAAACAAACTTCAACAACAAAAAAAAAAAAAAAGAAAAGAACTACTTGCTCCTTGCCTTTAAATTAAAGTAAAGAAGCTTACTTAAATTATTGTAAAAAAAAAAGAGAAGAAGTATCTTCACAAAGAAGACCCCACTCAAGGGTATTAATTACATAGCACTTATGGGTATATTATTAAGAAGAAATCTGAATAACGAAACACAACAAAAAAAAAAAAAATAATACAAAATATAAAATATAAAAAGGGAATTAATGAGGTGATCTACTCTAAAATAGTGTTCACACTCGAAAGAGCTATTGAATAAAATTATGTAAAAATGCAAGTTGAATTTTTTTTTTTTTTTTTTTCGGAAGGTAAGGATAATTATTTTTTTAACAACAACAAAAAAAAAAAAAAAAAAAAAAAAAAAAATCACAAATCAAAAACAGAATTAAAACGTTTTTTGATTATGTCATTTATATGTTCGATATGTAACAATTTCTTCTCCCCCACTCACTCTCCGTCTCTCCCCATTTGTACAGCTGTGCGTAAGAGATTTGTATCACAATATAACATTTACCTTCGTGGAGACGGTGATCCATTTATAGTAAAAAGACGAGACCTTCCTACTGACGTTTGTTCTTTCTTAGCATTTGATCGGTTCTCAGAAGAATGAGTCTTCTTCTCAATGACGCTGAAATTCGTGTTTCGAGGTTTTTTTGTCAAGAGTGAGACAGCTGATCTTGGCCAACGTTCATAAACACATCCGTCAAGGAATTGAATGAAAACAGCGGGTGAGATGTGCTGTTGGTTGGAGCTTTCATCTAGTTCATTATAGCCATCATCAGAGACGTCGACAGACCCGGTTAAGTCTTCTTCTGGAATTATAAAACCAGTCTTGCATGGATCAGAGTCTGATGCGAAGATTCGTTTCTTCTTCATCTTCGTTAGAGATACTTTCGATTCTCTAAAAATATTTTCCATCGTATTAATGTTTAAACATTTAACCCGAACCCTTCTCTGTGCCATGTTAGAGTCGTTAATTTCGTGAGTTCGAATTGCCCTTTGAACGGCTTCTCTTTTTATTTGTTGTTCTTGTTTTACAAACATACCATTCAGATGAAGACGATCCCACGCAGTCTTGTATGTCATCCTACATCTCTCTATTGGTTTTATTTCTGTATTACCCCAAGCAACTGTACAGCCGAGATTATGATTTACTTGAGCGAGATCTGCAAGTGATGCAAGTTTTTGTATATCATCATCAGTAGAGTCTGTTGTTAGGTATCCACCAAGTCCATTCTGATCTCTGAGTACTTTTGTATCAGAGTTGAACGTTAACTTTGTTGATGTTCCGATTCGTTTGTTATCAACGTAGATACCAAGACCAACACTGCCTATGAAAGCAATATACGTCATTGGTTTTAAGTCGTGACCTGCAGTATTAGAAATTGATATCGTTACCTGGTTCACTTCTTCCTCACAGTCTCGTTCGTCTTGACTGACTTCTCGCTCTGGATTTTGTATGTCTTGCGAATGGTGTTCGGTGTAGAATTTCATATTTCGTTCAAAAGCTATCATTGGATCTACAGCAGTTGTTCGTTCCATATCATAAGAGGTGCTCAGTCCTTCAATTGGAGTGTTAGGGATTCCAAGATCATCACCGTATTGAGCTCTACTGCGATCCGATGATGCAGTGACTGCTGTCACTGTTTGACTCCCACTACCCCATTCCTCCTCATCGTCAGTGGGAGGTGCTTCAAAAAGCCCACTGCTACCTACGAAACTCATATTATTTTACACCCCCTGGAGTTGGGAAGGAAAATATTTACAAATTCATAGACACAAATTAAATTACAACAAAAACAGAATTATCTGTTTCGGTTATTTTTTTTTTTTCTTTTCTTTTTTTTTTTGAATTTTTCTCAAAATAATTTCTTATCTAATAATAAATAAACTCTATTCTCTCTGTCCCATTCACAGCTTCAGGTTACGAGAGGCAATCTAACTGCAATCCGAAAAAAAAAAAGAAATAAATATGTTTGTGACACGTTTCAAGTATGTTAAAAAAGGGTTTTAATAAGAAAATCTAACTAGTCTACGGGTGTGTACATGTGGTTTTTTTTTTTAAACAGGCTTTGTTTTTAGAGTATAAACTAACGAAGGTTGTTATTGGCAAGCCTGGCTCTTTGTATTTCCAACTGTCCAGGAGTTAGCTTTGAAGTACGTCTGGGAGCAGTACTTGTGGTTGGTACAAATAATCGAGACGGGGTAGGATTAATATTCGGTAATCTACTTCCAACTGCAACACCTTTCGATGTGGTCCTCCGAGGGACAACTTCCTTCTGAGGTGGAGGTGGAGGAGCAACCACTGTGACCATAGCTATATCATCGTGATGAACACTAAACGTATGATTATTAAATGCTACTTGACAAGGTGAGTGTTCTACAAAACCAGGAACTGACACAACCTCACCTTGCTCTCCAGGCAGCAACTGTGAACCATCAGCAAAAGTAATCTCTCTCATACATTCAACAGTATCACCAATTGAATAAGGATGTACCCATGCATCTTGAACAACAGGTTGTTGTGGTCGTTTAATGCTGCTTTTTCTGGGTAGTGATCTACTCCGAGAACGGTCAAGTCGCTGTGTTTGCTCTGCAACAGAAACCTCAACGTTAGGGTCCTGCACCCACTCGCCTTCAATACCACTGTACCAGGCATATAGAGTTGGCATCTTTACGGCATTTTCTTGTGTCGCGTGAACAGCTTCATTGCTTTCACAATGGACAATAGCCCAGCGGCGATTTCCACCAGGTAATCTCTGTACGACGTATTGCTCGTTACCAACATGTAACCAGCAGTCTCTAGCAACTGGCTTTGACCTCCTCGTGTATGGTGACGGGTCGGGAAGCTTTGATTTTTTATACAGTCCACAGCATTCCGTAACATGTGACTTCACAAACAACACTTCGTGGCACTTTAGTATGGGAAGGATCTTTCCTAAGAAGAGGGTGGCGAAGATCCCTGCGGAAATTGTTTTGATGTCATTTTCTGAGTCTGCTCTCATTCGCTCCAAAGCTTGTGTGTTGGATTTTTTGATCTTTTCTCGTTTCCCTTCTTCTTCACGTCTCTCAGCTCTGTCACGATTAGTTACTTTAATTTTTCCTTCTAACTTTTTCTGAGCAATTCGAGTTTCAAGTTTAGTCAGCCACTGCTGTCGCTGATCATCAGTCTTCTTTACTAAGGAGTCGAGAACTTTTGATGTGGATTTTAATTCACTTGAACCATCCTTTGAGTTTTCAACGTACTCTGAGAACTCGTCAATATTTCGCATGTATTGTTTAATTCCTTTAGTGAGTGCCTTGTCTGCTTCTTTGCTCTTCTTTAGACGATCTTGCAACGCCCAAACAGGAACTTTCTTCTTCTCTGCTAAGTCCGTAACAGCAGCATGAGCACTTCTCTTTACTGCTGAAGTTATTTGTCGAAGTTTGCCGGATGCTAATTTTGCTGCTTCTGTAAGAGCGCTGAGGTCTTGGATTGGTTTACCAAGTAGTTTAACACTTGTGGGGATGTCACAAAGTTGATTTGCAATTTGTTGATATGACTCGCTGTGGTCATCTAGAAGATCTGCTTTTTCAGGAGTTATAAACAAAATAGGTTCACTACGTGCAATTGTTGATCTGAACATCTTCTCACGAAGGGCTTCAGTCGCAGCTTCAGTCAACTCTCTTTTTTGAATTAGATTGTGAATGTTGTTAAGTAGTTCTTTCCTAACAGGTTTTTCTATTAATCGAGGAGCGTTTGGATCGTTTTCGTCTTCGTCAGGTACGTCTTCACCTTCTAACGGAACAACCCAACTCAGGTTGGTTACTAAGTGCTCAAGAATAGCTGTTCTGGATTCTCCTTCTTTTGACCTCTTAAAGAAAGCTGGTTCAATACCTTGAAAGTCTCTCTTAGAACCAAAAGGAATGTTTTGAAGACTGAGATCCCCACATTTTTTATAATTAGCTGATGATGTCGGTTCAATGATTCTCATGTCAATGAGAGCTTCTTTCTCAGTTCCTTTGACTAACTTGACTACTAAAGGACCCATCCATTTCATTTTACTGAGTGCTGGATTGCCAACTTGATGAAAGTCTTCAGGTGCTTTTGCGAGGCCTGCAGGTATCCCTGGGGGTAATGGTGACTTCTTTAGATTGTCAGGAGCAGCCCATTTTAATGAGAATGGTGCCATCCATCCTTGAGTTGTTTTTATAATTGGTCCAAGTGGTGTGTCTCCAGTGAACTCAGTTTCAGATTCTGGGATTGGAGAAGTGTAGAGTTCTAGGGGCTCATCGTTACGAACATCACTTTCTGAAATAATCCAATCATCATGTTCTTGATAACGACCTCCAAATAGTAGTATTCCTGGTCCTTTAACGCCATCAATACCATTCATAACACATGAAGTGTGATTACTAATCCTCGGGATTCCTTTTATTTTAATTCGTTTCCATATTTGCTTGTAGAGATCTAAAGACCAGACTTCGTTACTTAAATATCCGGAGACTGATCCCCTCAACTGACCAAGACAACCACCAACTACTAACATGTTACTACCAGAAATATCTGCGGAGTGACCAAATCGTGGAGGTGGAGGTTCGTTGGTTTCTAGCTTAGACCATCTCTCAGTTATAAAGGAATATGAGTAGCATTCTGGTAGAACAAATGCTGCGTCTTCTCCTCCAGCTCCACCCAGACCTCCGAATGTTATCATTTCGTTGTTGAACTTTACTGATGTGTGGCAATACCTTGGTGATGGTACTTCTCCAAGAGCTTTGACATGTCTCCAGTGTCTAGATCCTTTTCTAGTCTTTAGTGACAATCCATTATGATATTCTCTTAAGTGTGGTGCACACACCCAAACACATGGAGCATTCTTTGGAGGTATAACATCCGAAAGACTTTCTGGTAACGCGTCACTTTCACTTTTATCCCAAACTTGCGACGCCGCATCGATTCCAATTCTCTTCGTTAATTCATCAAATGTAAGAGATGGATATGATGTTCCTTTGTAGTTACATTTCTTTCTCTCTAAAGGAACATACGCATACCCTTGTGAATTACAATAGTAACAAGTGACACCAACATCAAGAGCTTTTACTGCATTAGTACAATGATGATTAATACCAATTCCCCCGAAGGTAAAGAGTTCATGATCATATGCTACTGTTGTGTGGTAAGCGATGTTGACGTTGTGATCGGTGATATCGATCCCCCAGGTTCCGGTAGATACGTTTAATCGATAGCAATGCTTTATAAATCCACACTGCGCAACTGGTTTTGGATTTAGTAGTCTGGAACTCGACGTCAGAGATAATATTGTAGTTGAGTCTGAGCTGCTTAGAGAAACACCTGCACTAGCTCTCGCTCCGGAGATATCACTGCCTGAGTACAACATTTCATGTGGACCTGAAAGTTGTTGTACTTCACCACCTGTTAAGTCTTGAACAGTAACTTCATAATAATCATCAGATAAGTCTGGTCCTGAGTATAGTCCTCCAGTACCTAGTCCTCCCAGTAGGAAAAGATGTTTTTTCTTCCCTCCTTGTGGCTTTATCATCGTGCTTGTGTGTCCATGTCTTCCCAATGGAGTGTAGCCTTTTCCTTCAATTCGAGACCAGTCAAGGGTTGCAGCATTAAATGTATAGGCATCGCATTCTTCACTTTGACCTTTACTTCCACCAAATACAATTAACTTGCCTTTTGATATTTTAGTGCAGGACATATGCTCGATTTGGAATGGAGCGAATCTACCGTGAGCTGGTGTTTGAGAAAGTTTCTCAACAGAAAGACACTTTCGACGGTACGGCTTATGAAGTCCTGGGGTTGCTTTCGAAGGTTTGTTTGCGCGAGAGGTAGCAAATCCTTCTTTAATACTTCTCGTCTTTATCTGAAGTTCCTTTCTCCATGTTTTGTATTTTCCCTCGTTTCGAGTTATTTTAGTTTCCATAGCTGCAGTGCATACCTCGACACCGTGAGGAGTTCTGACTGTGAATTCCCATTGTGTTTTGTCATCACCAGAGAGCTTGTCAGGCACTGACCCGAAATGAGATTCCCTCGAAGCCACTACCGCAGCAGTATTCTTATGTAAATTTGGATTCACTACTCTGATCTCCCACCTTCCTTTTTTTGTTGAACATAACCGAATTCCTTCGTTATTCCAATATGGGCAGCCGTTTATTAAATCTCCTCCTTCCGAGTGTGCGAGTCTGTAAACACCCGATAGTAGTGGAGCTTCTAAAGAATGAATAAATAGTATTTCAGGAGGTTCATAACCAATACAATAAATAGTTTCTTGATTTGGTGTTATTGTTGATATACTCTGAATAGTAATACCTTGAGCGTTTGTTAGAATGCATTGCTCTGCTTCTTGGATGTCGAACTCAGCTCGCATTTTGAAGCAGATTTCATCGTGTGATTCGTCATCATGAGCGTCTAACGTCATCGTCTTTGTCTTGCCTGCTGTTCGAAGTTCAACGTGGAATCGACGACTTTCATCTCGAGATGGTTTTTTACGTCTTATTGTTGGTGTTGGTTGATCTGATTTTGGAGAATGTTTCGTATCAGGCTTCGTGTCATTGTCAACCATACCTGCTTGAAGGAGAGAAGCTCCAGTACAAGGAAGCTCTTCTTCCTCTTCTTCTTCGTCTTCTTCCTCCTCCTCCTCTTCGTCTTCCTCCTCTTCTTCGGTTTCTTCTGTATCAGTTTCTCCATCTTCAAGTTCCATCGTGAAAGGTCTTCCCTCAGCTGCCATTATTCCTGATAGTGGTACTTCAACGACTTGTCCATTCTGAAGTGTCACCGGGACAGTCTCTTCCATTTCTTGCATAGAACGATTCACATAATGTGGAACAGAATACTGATTACTGGCGAGGTGGTGGTATCCACCTCCTTCCCAAGACATCTTTGTTGTGGATACTAATTAATAAAAATAAGTTTATAGTAATCAAATACAAAAAAGCTAACAAATAACCGAAACGTTTTAACTACACCAGAAAAGACTATAACTTTGCTGTTATGGTATTCGTGTGCTGTCCTATTTGGGGTGCTGGTCCTGTTGTTGTCATCTGTTGTCCAATTATATCGATGGGTGTTTTTATAACTGGGATCTTATTACCCGAATTATAAAACAAGTGTTTGTCGTTCTCAACTACTTGTGATGGTTTTTGAATAGTTTCCCACCAGATTCCGAGAGAAGATAATTTCGTTGAAAGTTCAGAAAAATCTTTTGATGAAAAATAACAATCCAATTCAGCTACCAGATCACCAGAATACTTAGCACGTAATTGAGCTGTGTCATACTTTGCTTTAGTAATGTTTGTAAGTTGTTTCACAGCTGGCCAGTGTCTGTTACTGTCAACACCCAGAAGTACAAACCAAACATTATCACGTGTTCTATAATTATTATATAACGGGTTTATCGGATGACTTCGAGCTCTGGCAAAAGTCTTTCCAAAAGCGAGATATGTTGCTAAAGCGTTTGCATTTAACCAAGCGCCCGTACGAAGAAGGGAAGCAGAGATGATTGATCCTTTTCCAGTCTTCCCTCTTTGTAGAAGAGCTGCTAATATTCCATTTACAGCCGACATACTACAAGCAATGTCACCAACCCCGCCAGGAAGGGTTGGTGGTATCCTCTGATCAAGTGGTGTGCCATACTTTGGATGGTCTGCAGTGAATGCTTGCGCTAGTCCAGACCTCGCCCAGAATGCTCCTGAATCGTAGCCCGGAGTCTGATTATTCAACCCATAACCTGAAATAATACAAATTACCAATCTCGGGTATACCTTACTAAGTTCTTCTACTGTCATTCCCAATTGTTTTTCTAAAGAGTTAGTTCGAATATTCACAAGTAGAACGTCAGCCTGTTTTAATAGTGCCAGTGATTCTTCTTTAGATATTACGACACTTTTCTTACCTCTGTTTATACTTGCGAATAGAGGTGATCGTTTGTGTTCTTCTCCTTTTTTGAGACCCATACTGCCTAGGACTCCTCTGAAAATATCTCCTTTCTCTGGTTCGATTTTTATTACGTCAGCTCCGAAATCGGCTAGTTGGACACCCGCGGCAGGTCCAGCTATCATAGTTGTTATTTCAACGACGGTAATCCCAGAGAGAGGCTTCATTGATATTGAGAGGAGGTTTATTCAAGTGATTGCTCGTATTGTTAATGCTGAGACCTGTTTTTTTTTTTTGAAACAAAACAAAAATAATAAACCAATCACAGACAACTATACCGAAAAAACCTCCCCCCCTGGAGTGGGTATACACATATAGGTCACCAATACTACTTAATTTAAAGATTTTTTTTTTTTTTTTTTAAAAATAGTTTTTATAAAATAAATAAAAAAGGAGGGGGTGTGGAGGGCAGATATCACCTTTATACTCAAAGGAAAAACACTTTTAGAGGTTTTTACGTAAAACTGGCGAATATCTACCTACTAAATCATAAACATATAGAATATTGGTATTGGTAGTACTTTTAGCAAAAGAAATGTAACAGCAAAAAAAAATTTTAAAAAAAAAAAAAAGGCAAGCACTTTAATTTCGTGCAAAACACTAAAAACAAAAAAAACTAGCGCGTTCTTGTTGTTTCTTCATTCTTACGTGTGTATTTTTTTTTTTTTTTTTTGTTAAAAAAAAGTTGACAATCTTCTTGCCAACTACTCAGTTAAATGGGCAAAACTGAATTAACAAAATATGTTCCCCCAATTCAATAAATGAAGAATTATTTCACAATTTTTTTCATTCCATTTTTATTTTATTTTATTTTGTCTTCTCCTCTCTTCTTTTTTTTTTTTTTTAGTGTAAACCAAATTCGGCGGCTATTTTTTTATTTTTTTTTTGAGTATTTTCATTTCTTGTTCTCTTTTTTTAAAAAGGGGAGTTAAGGAATGTAATTTGTGTCAAATTCGTCTAACATAAATCTACTTTTATGTCGTTGGTGTTGCTGGCTCTTCGAATTCTTCTGCTGGCTTATCTTCGGCAAGGACTTCATCAAATAACACGTCAACGATTTCGAAACTAGAAAGGTAGTCGGTGTAGTCAAGTTTACCGTCCTCACCCAAACTCAAAGTGTCGATTAAGCACCTTATCTGAGGTTCGCTTAGTGGAGGAGGGCTGTTGGTTTTTTTTTTTTTTTTTGGTTTTTTTTTTGCCAGCCTAAATAAATAAATAACATACGATGACAAGTTGTTTACTGTGTTGATCACCTCTTCGAATCTCTCAGGGGTAACTCGATCATTCTCTCCTTCAAGAGCAAGGAACGCACGTTTCATTGGTTGTGTAAACTCGAAGTGCATAACTCGATATACTTGCTCAAGGATGTCTTCAGAGAGCTCAGTACCTGAAGATTCTTCAATGTGAAAAGCGTGTAAGAATTCAAGATAATTAATACGACCATTACCAACAACATCACAATAGTTCCCAATAAGTTGCAACTTCTCTGCCGATAATGTCTTACAACATGGAAGAGTCTTAAGAGCTAGAATGTACTCAGCTTGTTCTAAGTAACCACTCTTATCCAGGTCATAACTGTTGAAGAACTCTGTTAGGTAAGCAATGGCTGAGTTACTTTGAAGGACCATGTCTTCTGATTGTGTTTGCTTCTTCTGTTGCTGTACAATAATATCCCTGGCTACCTTACATAGGAATGATGGTACCCAGTTTTGCTCTTTGGAAGCAACCTTGGCGTGGGTTGCTGAATATTTCAGCTGAAGACGAGAAAGGAAGTCTTCGATGCGAAGCTTTCCACCAGTCCCTGGATGACAACCATGCACAGCAATTGTTTTCATTAATGCTTGTAATTGAGGCTTTGTCATTCCTGTTCCAAGTGATGATAAGACTTCCTGAAACTCTCTGAGACTGACCAACCCATCGTCATTCCTGTCGAGTACTGCGAAGGTTTCTCTCATTGAGAGATCAGCAATTAGAAGCATTTCATAACATCTGTCAGTTATCGCACGTCTGAATCCAGCGTGTAGACCGAGTTTATTACGAAATCTAATTTGAAATCTCGACAAGAATGACGTGTATCTGATCAAACCAGAACTCTTATCAACGACTTGTAACTTTTCTTGTAATTCACTCCAAGGAAGTGATTCCGATAAGATCTCAGAACATCCTTCTCTCCAGAGTTCAGGTTTTAGGTGAAGATCTTTGTCATTGTCGACTGCCCAAAACCAATCGAATAACTCGTGTTTCTTATGGACGATTAAAGATTTTAATTCTTCTAAAGCTTGTGATTCCATGAGACCTGCTGCTGATTTCATCATCCTCTCTCTGCATTCTTTTTCATGCATCGCTACGGTTCTAACGTGTTGTGTTGCTTCTGCTGTTTCCCTTTCTACTTCGTGAAGGTAGCTAACGTCTTGAGCATAGTGTTCCAAGATTTCAAAATTCTCAACAGAGCCTCTAAACATAACAACTCCTCCCATATTAGCATTCGTACCAACGTAGTTCGAGGCACTAAAAACGGTTAAACACATTCCTGGTTGATCCTTACACAGAGGTTTGATCTTAGAGTCGTTAGGGATGTGATGGTGCCAAGCGAATCCTCTTGGGAATCCAGCCTCGTCGAGGGAATCAGGTACCTGATGACTTCTAATTAAAAGACGAAGTTTATTCATGAATAAGAATTTATTTGTAATGTCTGGACCGAATGTTATGGTCTCTCCTCCACGAGGGTTTGGCTGAACACCTGACAAGTTCGATGGATCTGACCACAACATGTCATAAAATATCATATCGTGAAGATTGTTTTTAGGGCTATCTGGAACTGGTCTCCTGTGATCAACAGAAGCTAATAAGTTCAGACGAGTTGGTTTCCTACACAATCCTCCATGGACTACAAACACTTGATTTTCAATAGTGCTTGACAACGGAAATGTAAAAAACAATTTCTGAAAAGCCTGAAAAATCTGTTGGTAATTATCACTGTATTTTCCCTTCATCTCATCGTGGAATCCGTATCTCAAATTCATCAGTGAGTCTTCGTGGTTTCCCTTGTTTATCCAAACAGATTCTGGATATGCAACCTTATAGGCAAGCAACACAATAAATACTTCAAGAGCCTGTTCCCCTCTATCAGCTATGTCACCATTCATTAGATACACACGTTCTGGTGAAGGAGGACCATGTTTGAAAAAGATCCAAAGCAAATCTTCTAATTGACCATGAGTATCACCACATACAATTAACGTTCCAGTAGGAGGGACGGCAATGTCATGAACAGCTGATTGAACTTGTTCAGCGAATAGTCTCGTTGCTTTTTGAACAATATCCATAACATAGTATGCGTGTAGTGGTTCGTTAGCTGTCTTGTAATAGTGAGTTAATTTGTTGATGCATTCATCAGTTATAGCTGAATCAAATTTAGGACCTTTATAACTATCAGGAGGTGATGGAACACCTTTGAGTGATAAAGTCTTACGACTGGTACTTCTGATGACTGATTCAGCTGATTGACCAAGATTGTTTGATTTTAAGAACTCACCTTCATTAGCCGTATCGAATACCTGCCACTGACTGAATGCTGTTGAACTAGCTGAGTCATTCTTTCCAATTATAACTAAGTTACCGGGTCTGACGAATAATCCGTGTCCTAGTTTACATTCAAAGTATTGTTTTCCTCCAGTTGATCCGTTGTTTCTTCCAACTGCTGCTTCCTGAAATTCCACTCCCACCCAAATCCCTTGTGAATGGTGCAAAGGTCCGCAATACTTAACGACAGCTTGCTGTCCTCTGTACACAACTTTGTCACCAACATCGGCACTCATATTTGTTTTTTTTTTATTTTTCTTTGGGACCAAGTTTTTTGGTCCTTTTCTTATAAAAATTATAATTTTTAAATACAAACTTTAATTAGTATACACGAAAGTGATCTTTGTTTCCATTCAACATTTATTGTGTTGTGTTCCTGTTGTTGAATATTACATATGAGAGACCGTTCAGACGATAATTTTTTTTTTTTTTCTTCCTTTCAAGAAACATATCAACCCAGAAGGATTGCATGAACCAATCGATGCGTTGAGAGAGGTGAGAACTATGAATTTCGTGTTCTGAGAAAATATCAAAAAAAAGACGAGACGGCGGTCTCAGTCTTTGCAGCCTCAACAAGCAAATCATAACAAGAATCAGACGGATGAAGGAAATAATGAATAGGGGCAGAGGGTACTCCGAAATACGTCTTAAAGGTTAAGAAAACTTTCGGAGATGAGATAATTGTTGTTAAGTCTGACTGACATATTGAACATTTCTTAACTTTTTTGGGAAAGGGTACTTCCGATGCCGGAGTACCCAACTCAAATAAAGGATTATTATCTACTAAGAAATGTTTTATATCTAGTCTCAGAAGGGTTGCTGGGATCGACTGTATGTAGTTTGAATCAAGGTCGATGAACTCGAGGGATTTCATCCCGGATAGGTCTGAAGGTATCAACCTGATGTCATTATTACTAAGTCTCAGCTTCCTCAAACACGACAACGATAACAACGCCTCTGGAAACTCAACCAACCCACAATAAGCTAATTCCAGTGTTTGGAGGTTGAATAAAGTTGAAAAAGAATCGCCGATCCTTTTTAGTTTAAAATTTCCACTCAAATCAACATGAGTGGCACTGCAGCATACTCCAAAGTCACATTTTATATCTTCCAAAGAGTGCAATCCACTTATACGGATTAGCTTACTGCCTTCTTCCTTGCATTGTAGTAGTTTGTTGTTTAAAATTTCTTCTTCTTCCTGTTGTTCAATTTCATGTCTGCTTCGTGAAGGTGTTTTCTCAAAAGAAGATTTCAACGAGTCTCTGATTTTATTATTGTGAGAAAGAATAACAATTGGATCTTTCGTACTGACAGTCATTAAGCGTCGGTCAGATATTTTTCTCACTTCAAATTTCCCAATCCTGTTAAACAAAAATAACATAAAAGGAGACTTTTTTAAATTTTATTTTATTTTTTTTTTCATGTTATAAATTAACTAAAAAAAAAAAAAAACAGAAAAACAACAAAAAAATCCAAAACAGAAATGACGTAGCTTTTTTGTCCAATCAAAATTAAAGCAATTTTGGTTGACAGTTTCTAAGCAAACTTTTTTTTTTTTTGTTAAAAAAAAGTTATTCCACTTGCTTCCCTTCAGGGAGAATGCATGATAGTTAGATACAATAATTTAAAAAAAAAAAAAAAAACATAAAAAATAAATATAGCGTATTACACCACACATTAATACATGTGATTTTTTATTATTGATTTGTTTGTTTTGTTTCCATCTTGAAGACATGTTTTTATGAACAAAAAAAGAATTGTAGCAGCGCCTTTATTTACTTCAAAGGATTGTTTTTCGGTTGCGCGCTCTTGTTTATCTTTTCGTGGTCTAAATATAAACAACGAAAGGAGATGATTTATTCGTTATGTGAGTCAAGTTTTTTTTCTAAGAAAAAAAAAAACAAATTTAACAAAAACAAAAATAAAACAATAAATAAGAAATCTTAATACATTCAATAAAAAAAAATATCGCATGCCTGCGAATCACAAAGGCAGTACCAGAACGTAAATAAGAAAAATAAAATGGGAAAAGCAGACTCATTCTGAAACTGCAAAAAAAAAAAAAAAAAACTTCTTTTCGATAAGGCGACGCCAAAAAAAAAAAAGAAAATAACAGACAACAAAAAAAAGACTTATTGAATAGCAAACTAATTAATTAATTATTTAATTATAAAAAGAAAGGTTTATTTCACAACATAAAAAAAAGAATTACCAAATGTGTGTCTTTTTTTTTTTTTCTCCTGAACTCTCACTTTTTTTCCCTTCTAAGTACGATATTCATAAAACTTTTGAATAAGTTTTGAATTACTCGAACTAATAAAAAAAAAAAATCTGAGACAACCGTAGTAAGTAAGTAATTGGCTGTTAATAACAGAATGCAAGAATACCACCGATGATGATTATCATTTCACTGTGACACACTAGATAGCATAGCTCTTCCGTGCGAGGTTGACATTGTTCAACCATCAGCAGTGAAGCAGAGTTATCTGTTATGAAAAGTGGAAGATTCGTTGAGGATGGTAGAATCGCTTCTACAGCTTTTTTTCCTCTAATTAGCTAACAGAAAGCGATCATCAATGATGATTATCGTTTTACTGTATCATACTGAATAGTATAACTCTTCTTGCGAGGTTGATTTGGTGCTTCTCGTAAACTAAATGCTTGACGTTGTTCAACCATTAGAAGTGAAGCAGAGTTATCAGTTATGAAAAGTGGAAGACTGTCATACTCTAAATGCAGACGATTCCATCCATCAAGCCAACATTGCATTGAAGATATGAGTTGTTGAGGATGAACAAGACCAGTACTTGTTCCAGCAATCAGAGGTACTTCAATTGCTTCTTGTTTCCTTTTACTCACAGTTATCGACGGATTGCTGTAGACTGACCAAGCTTGTTTAACTGTAACTGTAGATGTCGTGAGTAAATGAAGTTTATAAACAGTTACTTCGTAAAACACAACTTTTACAACATTCGAATAAAATGGAATCGGCCCTGGATTATCTGACTTACCACCATTTATGAATGATGTTATAAATAACGATTCCTTCATTGGAAAACTTTTCTTTTTGTTTATAAATGCAAACAGCAGTAGAGATCTTCTCACCGAAGGAGATAACACAAGTCCGTTATACTGACATGCGAATGCGCCTTCATCTCTTCTGCTGAAAATATCAGTTGATAATCTCACCTGAGATGGTGGACCAGGTATCGACTGATAAATAGCTGACCCTTGACTTTCGATGAGGAATTCCCTGTTGGTGTTGTTGTTATTTAATTCTTCTGTTGTTTTTTTAAAGTTTTTAAAAAAAAAAAAAAACACATACTTCTCATCTCTATCGTGACAGTCTTCGTCAAACCGAATCCTCCTTCCAGAACGATTTACTGATTGTAAGATTCCCATCACTCCTAAAAAAGGGTGGGAAGGGAAATTAATATAATTATAACAAACTTACGTTTGGTTTTAATACAAAAATCAAAATCAAGTATTCAACTGAAATTTTTCGAGTTTTTCTAATGTGACTCCTAAAGGTGGGGAGGAAGGTAATTAAAACAACTTGAATACTAATAACTACTACTAGGTTAACATTTGATACAAAAAATCAATATAAAAAAAAAATCATATTCCACCAGTCAATTCAGCAAACAGGGTAGTAGATATGTTAGATTTTAATGACGATAGGTCTACCCATCCGATGACAGGCATGATGAGCTTAACCATTCCATGTGAGATACGAACAACATCAACAACACTACCTGGAGATAAGAACGCATGAGGTGCAGAACGCAGACCAGATTCATCAAATGACGTCACGCTTGCTGGTGATATGACTTCCCATAAAAACCTTTTATTACTATCCAATGCTTTTGAACTTTTTCGGTTATGTGATTTCCAATGAGCCCATTTTGCAGCTTTAAAGTGAAACCCATCATTACTATCATCGTACACAACCTCATATGCGGATAAAAAACTTTTACTATTAATCATATATGGTATAAAGCCTGGTGTGATCCAGGGTCTGAGTATCTTTTCATCACTTCCTCTTACTGAACAAGTCATTTCTCGATGATATATAATTGCTTTGTTAACTGCTTTGATTAATTCTAAGTGTTGCCAAAGCCATCGTAGTTGTGTTTCAGTAAACCAGTTTGATTTTATTAAGTATGGTAATGGAGGATATTCAAATAGAAGTGTTCCTTTACAGTTCATTATTTCTGTTGGATTAAATTTCGTTTTTGAAAAGAAAACAGATTCGACAAGCGGACGGTTGTTTTCAATTTCAAACTTCAATAGTTGCTGCGGAGTTTTAAAATCGAAAATTATTTGGTTTCCAGAAACCATTCCGTACGTGTTACTTTCATCAACTTCAGTAGGAGCATAGTAATGAATACAATCGGCATCGATATCGGTAACAGCAGTATTTAACCAACGATCTTCAACAGCCCAAGACATACAAGGTTCCCACACCATTGTATCAATCCTTAGTGACGCTACAGTCCATGAAAAAGCCATCATATCACTTTCTTGAATCGGATGTATTTTCCTTACCATTCGGATTGCTGTTTCCCATAATGGTATGGCTATTTCCCAATGTTTTTTAGACATTCCCAAGGGAACAAAGATACCGTAGTTATATACTTCAGAGTCTTTGTAATTCATATTACAACTATCCAAGAGAACTCTAGACTGCGAAGGGACATATTGTAAACCATAGCGACTGTGATTACCGCATAGCTCTGAGACTGTTGTTGGCCAATGTCTAGTACCAGGTTGAGATAAATAAGTGTAAGGTTGTCCAATAAGGTGATTGTGATATCCAACAGGTGGTAATAAGGGATTTCTAAATATAAAATCTGGATCAATCGCGATCAGAAAATCTTCCGGGATGACAGCTTTTTGAATCCAATAAAGTGCAGCAGGAGGTCGATTTCCTGGTCCGTACTTCACATCACTCATACCCGAAGTGATCTCAGATTTTGGAGTAAAATAAACTGATGAAAAAACCGTTTCCTTCGATATGTCTTGCTGTCCATATCTCGCAACTAAATTTGAGAAATCCGGATGAGGAGAACATCCGGGAACCAATCTCGTTATCGCACCCACACCAGAATTTATAAACCAACTGTGTTCCAATGTAAGAGCTTGCCATAAAGAGTACTCTGGAGAGTATATATTACACTCAATAACAAACCAAAAATGAATGTTAATTTTAGATATCTCACGACGGGTATTTTTTTGATCCCACGGAGCATTCAATTCTTTTAAAAACATCATTTCCATCGTGGAATCCGATTGGAGTACTTCTGTTGGTTTATTTTCGATAGTTGGATTGCACTGAGTGGTAATGCTACCCAAGTTGATTATATGTAAGAAACTCATTATAAAAGGACTGATAGCTACCGCAACAGCCACCCGCCATCGTCGCATTCGAGATTTATGCTGTTTAAATAATAACAATAACAGTGAAGACAATACTAACAGACTGATGATAATATATAAATAATGGATACAAAAAACAGTTATTCTTCGAACGGAAAAAGATACAGCTTTTTTTTTTTTTTTTCTTGAATTTCTTTTCAATCAGATATCACCACCTCTTCTCTTTCTTCTTTTTGCTTCTTCTCGACCGTCGGTTGCACAGATCTCTTTCTCTTGACCATAAATGACAAAATACTGGGTTGGCTTTTATGAGGTTGACAACTTTTTGTTGCGGCATCAGACTGTAATGTAATATTCAATTCAAAGACTGGACTAGGAAACGTTGCTGTGACAACAACATGATCACTGTACTCTGGAGGTGTGTAGATAAACCCAACTGACTTCGAAACACGTGATGAAAACTGATGATCATACGCTGAATCAACTGCTTCTGGAATCCCCCCTCCAGTAATAGGAGCTGGTTTGAATTGACCTCCAGCTGTACATTCCGATAAAGCCATTGCTTCATTCTCTTGCTTTCCGTATAGAGTTATTGAGGGTGAGTGTGACATGTTCGATTCCCTACAACGACCTTTTTCAAATAATGTCTTCTCAATAAGAATAAAATCAATTCGAGATCCTTCGTTTCGATATCTGCTATTCTTTACTTGATTCCAACAAGTAAACCTACCCGTAGCACCAGAACCAAATAATTCTGTGTAGGAGTCTAGCATTGTCTTTCTTGTTTCATTTAACCATGCTATGGAGGCAGGTTCGGACTTTGATTTCCCAAAATCATCGCTAAACTGATTCCATTCAACTTGACTACCAGAGTATAGGTTCAGTCTCTCAGATACTGTTAGTAGTTCGCTTATTGTTAGTCTGTTGTAATTAAAACCGACGTATTCCTGTTGAAATTCTGATGATCCGACAGCAATATGCCCCTTGTCAGAATCGAACTGGAATGCTGCGCGAAACTTTCCGGCAGCAGTTGGGACTATTTTTCTTGTATTGAACACTTCTTCAATAAGAGATATGTTTTTGACCAATGAAATGAATAAACCTGTTACTGCCTTATCACCATCAGATTTCTCAGCTAATTCAGGCAGTGACAACAATCGACGTTTCCAGTGAAGATCAAGAGATCTTGGGGAAATATTTAAATCACCGAGAAGAATTACTTCAAGACCCTGCTTCTGAAACTTCTCTATGGCGGTGGTTAAGCCTCTTAGAAACTTTTGTTTATATTCAGAACGGGCTTGGTTTGCACTGTTTGGAGTATAAACGTTTAAGATTGCAATGTTTCCGTGGATCGTAGCGAGGCAACGACCTTCGTCGTCAAGTTCCTTATCAGAGAAAACATTTCGAATTGCCTTTGAAGTCATTCCTTTCTTTACAAATGTAGCCACGCCATTTAAACCTTTCCTTTGTGAAGTTCCCCTGTTACAACACCAAAACGTGTCAAATCCATCAATTTCGAACTTTTTTCTGTTTTGTCCAATCTGACTTACATCTAATTTCGTTTCTTGAAGACAAAGAATATCAACCTGGTGTTTTAATATCCAGTTATTAAGTGATCCATGTCGTTTTTCAATGCAACGAAGGGTCGTGTCTAGACCTGCCACATTCCATGATGCGATTTGAATTATTGATTCATCCTTCTGACATCGGGAATATAGAGAACCTGCTGATTCGATCGAGGGAATCGAAGAGGATATGTTTTCATCATTGTCAGCCATTCCTGTGTGAGATGAGAATGTCATAAAAAAAAAAACGAGCCGCCCAAAAAATAGGACTACAAAGTTAAAAAAAAAAAAAAAAAAAAAAAAAGAACAGAATCTTTTCCCCCTCTATTTTTTTTTTTTTTTTTTTTTTTCCCCCTTCAAAAGAAAAAAACGAAATGTGACATCATGATAGCGTAAGTATACTTTTCACAATAACAGTAGCAACTAATCGTTACTCGAGCACACAAAGCTCAAATAAACCACTCCACCGTAACTTCCTTTTAAGCAGGCAGAGTTTTCAGAAAAACTCGACCAACTGAAATGCTTTTTTTTTTTTTTCTTTCCCCAAAACATCAGACAAACTTTTATTGCTGACCAGCAAGCATCAGTAATTGTCGCTTTGTATCCTTGTCAGTGAGGTATTTGCTTGAACAAAGACCGAATCCAATTGCTTGAATATCACTGTTTAGAGTGATTCCAAGAGATTTAGCATTACTTAAACACTCAACAAAGAATCGATGAACGGGATGAATTTCTTCATAAGCCTCTGCTTCTAGAACTGTCGAGTCATCAGCATAGCCATACTCAGCTTCATCAACACTCAATGGAAGCAGGGGTAACAAAACTTGAAATATTGGTAACACCGGATGGCTTATGCTTGTTAGATTACACATCGCTTGCGATAACTTATTTATAACAGCAGTAGTCTCTATGCATAATGGCTCACCGCCGTTGGTAGTGGGTCGAACTTGAAGGCGATCACTTAATAATTTAAATGTTTGTTGAGCGAATGACTGGGTTGCTGCATTATTTATACCCTTATTACTAAACCATTTACAGAGACGAATAATTCCGTCTCCAGCAGTACTGAGGTTTACTGAATGCTCGCTGTCTTCTAATAATTTTAGAAAAGCTGCAGCAACTTGCTCAATATCCATTTCTAAAGAGATACAAGATAGAAGCCAAGAGAGTCCGGTTCTGCAAAGAGGTCCGCCCTCGTAATCAGATTTAGCGAATTCCACAAAAGCAGGAACATAGATGGGTGTCAGTTCTTTGCATTTTTGTTCAAATAAGGTGGCGCGGATAGCCATGGTTACTTTCTTGTGGAAATGTAATTCTTCCTTTGAGACTTCGTTGTAGGTGTCTTCGTCATCTTCATCTTCGTCTTCGTAACCACCTTCACGTTCGATGTCAATACGTTCACCAGAGTCACGGAGTGCTTGGATGAATGTTTTACCAAAGTGAACAACTCCTTCGGTTGGAATTTGAAATTTTTCCAAAACTCTGGTCATAGTTCTGACTAAAGCAACAGCATCATCACAGTCTGAACAGACTAACAGTGAGTCACATGATTGTCTGATGTACTCTGCTAAGATATTAGGATTAGCCTTCGTCGGATCCTTACCAAGACAGGCTGCTAGTAATTTACAACCTTCTAATCTAATAAACGCTCTGTGAGTGTACTTTGCAGCACCCACTCCAACTGTAACAACTTCTTCAAAACATTGAGCAGGGAGATTAACACTAGAGACGACCTTTCTAAGTTGCGCAAGAGAGATCTTTGCATCTCCTTCCATAGCAGTGTATGCTTCACTGTCTGTTGCTGGACGTTCTGTAATTCTAGCACGGTGGATTAGTATTGGTAAGATCTTAGGGAGATGAGGAACGAAATTATCACCCAAAGCTCTGGCTACTGAAACCCAAGTCGACAACAGTGCTCCCACTCTTAAGTCTGATTCGCTACTTATTTGACCGTGCATCTTACAGAGATAGTCAGTAATGGAATTCGCGTCTTTTACAAATGATTCCCGACATGTGACTGCCAGACTACCAACACAACTAAGAGCGCTGACTATAACAGTAGGCTCGTTACTTGTTAACACTTGAGAGACGGTGCTTAATATTATCGAATAGTGTGGGTTACAAGCTGTAGCTGAAGCACTGTCTGTGATATAACCGAGTGCTTCAAGAGCCTCAATCCTGACAAACGCGTGCTCGTTTGTATTTGTTATAATCTTTAGTAGTTGTTCTACGTACATTCCTAAAACAGGATCGACGCTACCAACAGGTGCTTCTGAATAACAAATACTGATACTTGTACAGGCTGTGTATCGAACACGTGGGACTTCATCTCCTAGTAATTTAATCGTCGGTTGTAGAAGAACTAAATTAAAATTTTTAGCGTAGTTTTCAAATTCAGTCATGAACGATGTTACTACTTCTAGTGCCTGAACTCTAATTTGTGGTTGTGGATGTGATATCAGATTCATTACGAGGTTTGTTGCTGCAGTCAATCGACAATCCATGTCAGAGCAGTGCTCAGCGCAGTACAATAGAATTATGAGACCCGCATGGACTATTTTCCAATCAGAACTCTGAACACACTGAAGAACTGTTTCTTGCATTTTATCAGTGAATTGCTTTCCATACACGCTATCCATTACACGAGCATAACGAGGAAGGCCATCACCACAGGCACGTACAGTACCAGAGTCTGTGTCGACGTGGTCAGATGTTGCCCATTCCTCATCGTATTCTATTTTCGATGCCCAGTCGGCAAGCAGTTCAAATATACGTAAGTCAGGTAAAGCTTCGATACTCTTCTTTGAAGAATTCTCTAAAACAGCCATCATTGCTTCTAAAGATGAAAATATTACCCGTCCGTCCAGTGAATTCTGTTTACAGATTGCAATAAGTAACTCTAATATGTTCTTTAATCGATGTCTAAAGAATCTCCCTCCAGACTCTTCGACTGATTCCAAAGCACATAATAAATATTCTTCCTCTCCATGTTGGGTAAGCATTGTTAAGTGTTGTAAGATTCCAGGAATGAATTCACGAAGACCCTTTAAAAGTTTACCTTCTGCTTCGGCTGAGAGTCCCAAAACGCATTCCACGGCTTTGGCAACAACTCTGCTGTCCGAATCAACGACGGCATTCTGAAAGACTTCCAATATTAAACTACTGTTACGATTTAGTGTCTGGCACGTAATGGATACTTTTGCAAAGATTTCCAATGCAGATGCTCTGAGAATCGGGTTGCTGTGACTTGACAAGGCGAGCAGCTTCGGAAACAAGTCTGTCCATTTTCCAAGAGGCACGTCTTCAGATGCAATTTCACAAACAATAATTTCAACTTGTGAACGAATTACTTTGACTTCCTCAGCAGCAGTTAAATTAATCATGCTTTCCCTGTAGTGGTTTTTTAAGTCATCAGTCAACTTATTCCAAACCCCCATAAGTGATCTCTTAACTAAAATAGTAGACATGTTTCTTACTGATGGATCACTGTGCGTGCAAGCCTGTAACAGGAATCCCATCGTACCTTCGGGGTCGGCATCTCTGCGGTTTCCTAATTCAGCCTCCGCGGCTCGTCGCAAATCGTTGTCGTTGCTGAGAAGGTTCGCAACGAGGACGTTTACGTCAGACATTTCTGATATGAACTGTTATAGTGAAAGTGTTGTGTTAGCGTTATCGTACTGTTCATCGCATAATCCACCAACACTACGTCATGCCGGAAAAGGATTAAAAAAAAAAATCGTCAAACATACTTTTAACTAAAATAAAAGGCGAAACCGAGATTTAGAATAATATGCTAGACCCTGACAGGCGAGGGAGCCACTGTTGCATTCAACGTCCCAACTATATTTTTTTCTTCTTTTTTCAATTCGTAATAATTCGTTATTTTGTCACCGAGATCTGTGTAACTCTTTTATACCGAGCACCACATTCAGTAGAAAGTTAGGGAGGTAAGAAAATGGACAAACGAAATAATTTCTTAACGCGGCATTGCGTTATCAAGAGCCTCTTTAACGTCAGCAGGAAACCACCGATGGAACAGTACGGCATCGTGAAAGTGGTTTTCATTATGAAAGTGTTTTATAGAAGGGAATCGTTTTGCGAAATCAATTTGATCTTCGACGAGAGGATCAACACCGCCAGTCCACATCCAAGTATGTGGTAAGCCACTTAATTCAGTATCAGAGTAGTATTTCGGAAACCAATGTTTTTGTCCCTCAGGTTCCAAGGCTGGAACGAAATGCTTGTACATAATATTCCAGAGATCCTCAGTCAGAAGAGGGTCAATCGTCTTTTTGAACTTGAGATCGATAGCAGGAGATATAAGCAGATAACCATCTCCAACTGCCTTACCATGAGCAACCATACTTTGCCTATGCAACATTAGCACGAGTGACCCACCAGCACTATCACCCGCGAGTATGACTTTCTTATCCGGATAAGTTTTCTTCATGTAATCGACACAAGCACCTGCCCCAGCAACAATTTCAGACATAATACTCTCTGGAGCTAGTGGGTATTTACATGCTAAAGTTGGTCCAGTGTGACCAATAGCTTCGTTAAATAAAATAACAGATCCTAACGATGACTTAGGAGATCCTAAAGTAAAACCACCACCATGAATATAAACCAAAGCATAAGGAGATGAAGACTTTGAATTAATCATGATCCCAACATCGCTTTTAGTGTTTTCAGTAGCAGGCATCGTCATCGGGTTGTATGGAGCCAGTATTTGTAATCCAAATGAGATTCCATCTCTGTTTTGCTGAATTGACCGTTCTGGATCCCCACACAAACTAACAGAGTCTGGAAGCATTCTTTGCAGCTCTCTAACTCCTCCTTCACTCTGAAGAGTAAGAATATCATGTAACGCTTTGTGTTCGTATGAGGAACTCATATTTTCTCCGCATTGAGTCACATTCATTGAGCATAAGGTACTTGTTACAGCATGCTGCCCCCATAGTATTGTATGCGGAATAAGCATCCCTCCTCCTCCATAAATTGCAATCGCAATACCGACAGTTACGATGGGTAGTATTTGAAATATTAAAAAAAACATTTTTTTTTTTAAATTATTCTCCTTCTGTAAGATGGAAAGGATTTGAATATTCCACCTAGCAGAGCAGTAGCCTTAAGAACAGTACTTTATAGGATTTCTTTTTTTTTTGTTGCTGTTTTAAAAAAAGAAAATAGTTTAAATTATTTAGGAAAAACAATCTGAACACTGAAAGCATTGCCTTACTAACTATTAAAAGGTTATAATAATCTTGAATTTAAAAAAAAATTGCGAGAAACATACAAAAAAAAAAAAAAGACGAACGTCACAACAAAATGCATCTTTTCAATACGTTTCTTTAATATAATCAAAAAGAGATGAAGGGGTCTAATCTCCCCCCTGTCTTACTAGAGTGCTTGTGCTACGTAGAACAGCACCTGAGGCTGATGGTGTTCGGAGAACTGAAGAAGCAACCGTTGGTTGTGAAGGAGGAGGGATTGGTGTTGGTTTATTCTCAGAGTCTGGATTAATTTCTGATTCAATAAATTGGGCGAGAGCTAAACCGTCTTTTTTAAGAACACCAGACTCAATAAGAGCTGCTTGCTTAACAGCGATTGCCTTTCTCTGTGCCCAAGGAAGGAGTGTTATGGTGCGAACTAATCCTCCAGGAATTAGCAACCCTGCATCGTCTATTTGAATAGTCGGGTCAAGACCTCGATTTCCAACAAACTTACTCATTCGTTGCCTGCGTCGTTCACTCCAGGCCGCAAATCTTGAAACCTTCCATGCTAAGTGAGTATTCATTATCGGAAGGTCTTCAGGTGGGGCTGTCAATCCTCTTCCTGCAAGAAAGTTCTTAAAATTGATAAATACTCCGTCGTCAAATAATGTATGTACTCTCGTTCCTATTCTGAAGGTCCATGGATACCTTTCAGGAAACCAAACATCATTCGAAGTTACATTTCTAGAAATAAAGAAACTCTGCTGCAATACCACCGCAGTAATAAACAACAACACCGCAGTGTTGTACGCGATTAAGAAGAATGTGGTGGTTGCATTTTTCTCAGAGAAGAAAAAATCACAATACAAACACACAACCTCTGGGTGTAATATAACTTTCGGTAAGTTATCGTATTGCTTTCTGTAATGTGTGAATGTGAACAAGGCTACCAGAATCTGAGAGACTAATTGACAAATTGTGAATAAGAAAAAGGAAACATGATTACCTCCACCAATAGCATTACAAGTCCACACGCAGTAATGATCAAATCGATGAATAAGTTTTCCTGTAGTCGAACAGTACTTTGACCGAAGTGGTTTCTTTGCATTTCCTGTTGTACAATATTTCTTTCCATCAATTTCACCAGTTTTCAAATTAACAGCTTCTTCATAGAATTTTTGACGTCCTACTGGAGTTGGAACTACCTCTCCCGGATCTCCAAGAAAGGCTTTTGTATAAAAAAAAGCCATCAACGCTGTTAAAACAAACCAAACAAAATGAATAAAGTCATACGCGACTAAGTCAGTTAGTACCTTTGAGATAAGAACAAAACTACCGAACACCAGACCACCGAAATACCATCCGGCTAAGGCAGGATCTGGTTTTCTACGTTCGATTGACGCTTTTGTTATAAATATTACGGCTATCAAATTAACTACGCACACAATAGCCCCAAGCTTTGGGAAGTATTCCGATGCAGCGTACAGCAATACATTTGGACCTAAAAACGCAAACAGTGTTACGGGAGGTGAACCTGCTCCGAGAACCTTTATGTTACTGCGTTCCAAAGTTAGGGATTGCTTTCCAATTACTTTTGAAACAGCACCTTTTTCTATTAGGAAATTTATGATTTTTTTGTTGTCAGTCGTGCGTTGTTGTTGCGAAGCAATTTCTAAGGCTGAGGGATCTCCCTGATTAACGTCCATCGACAACTGCTCGATGCAGTAAAGAGTTCCTAAAAAGAAATTATTACGACAACAGTAATGCATGAGATCATCAGGTATTGTTAGCTGTTCAGAGAGCTCTGATTGATTTCTAAGAAAATGAAGCGAAGCAGGGCTTTGAATTGCGTAATGCACAATCCCTCTATCCATGCTATCGACATCACGTATATTAGCTCCTTCGTCAACCAGAAGTCTGATCAAGGTAGTCGCACCCGAACTTGCTGCAAGTAGTAACGGAGTTTCCCCTTCTCTACTCTTATCATTGACATTCCCTCCCTTTTCTATAATCATTTTTAATATCGCTGGATCTCTTCCCATGGCTGCATCGTGTATGATCATTCTCCCGTCAACTTCTTGTTTTATAAGTTCTGGATGCTCTATTAGCAGTGCTGCAACAGCATCCAATTTGTTGCTCCTGCAAGCTTCTTGAATAGATATTCCTTTGTAAGTCACTACCCCACTAGTACTACCGAAGACGTCAACAGATACGTGGTCTACAGACTGAGGGGACTGAGACATATTGTTTATCTGAAAGTAATGAAGAATAGTGACGCATAATACCATATGTCATATTATGTAATAAAATAAAATAGTCCAATCAAAAGTGTTTAAAAATATCGAATTCGAGAACAGAAAAACCCCAAGAGAGTTCCAATTAAGAAGTTCACCTGCTCAACAGAATTAATAACGTAAATAGTTGAGTACAATAACTACCCCACTGACAGACATGGTTTAATAAACCACAACGATATAGATTGGTGCAGTACCAAAAGACGGTTGAATGCAATGCATCAAATTCATATATTTTTCATTTTCGTAAAAGCAGCTGATTCTACCGCGAGAAACTTTTGTGAAGTGTGAACGAATGCTGAGCGTGGAATGCCAGCGTTGAGTGCACCGGCTTTGACTACCGTCATATGTGACGGAGATGAAAATGTTAACAGAACTGCTGGAGTGAACTTTACACGTCTGAGTTCTGTTTCCCAAGCTCTGATTTGGTCTATTACAGTAGACGGCAACTCTGACATTTGAGGATGAGCATTTTCCTCAAGATAATGAATAATTTGAGACGATGTTATATTTTTTTGAAATGCAGACTGAAGACTTTCCCTTGTAAGCCTGGCAACAGTCATTCCCGGAGCTTGAAATTCCACTGCCGCAAGCAACTTCAACATTCCTATTTTATACTTATCGTTTGAATAACAATAAACTCGGTTATTAGTCTCGACTATAACGCTTCCATCAGCTACCTTGTCTTCGCAGTGTTTTTGTCGTTTTATTGTTGGCTGGGTGATTAGCCTTCCCAAATCACTCGGCATAAACATCGCTGTTGCATTATTATAACAAGCCAATCCAAAATATGGAAGCGTTTGTATTTTTCTCTTCGCATTCTCGGACACTGCCGGTATCCAAGTATCATTTTTAATAAAAGGAAAAGAGAATAATATCAATGCTAATTGCTGGATATATTGCTTCTTTTTTGAATGGTCAGTCGAGGATAACTGTGCCAGCTGTGTTGAGAGCCATGACTCAACAAGTTTCCAAGATTGTTGTTGAGGTGATGACATTAAAAATTGAAAACCCTTATCTGTTATTCCATTATCATTACTGTATCCTCCAGACTTTAAAAGTTGTTGAAGCTTTGAAGCAATCTCCGACGAGTCTGTTTCTGATGTGAGTAGAAGTTTTAATACAACTGTCCATTGAGATATTCCGTCAACTGTTCCAATGATGTTCGTCGCAGAATCACTTTTTCTAACCATTTGAATCCTCTTTTTCTGAGCAGCTACCGACGTCTGTCCACCTGAAGACATAAACTCCTTTATCCCAGAGTGGAATAATCTTCCTAAAGACCAACCGTTTCCTAGTTGTTGTAGCACTCCGAGTTCGATGGCCGTTTCCATTTTACTTCTATTCTGATCAAATATCCTCAATGCAACTTCAGTAAAATGTAATCCTTCACTCAAGCATACCATCTGTAGAACGACTGCCTGTGCTTCTTTAGGCATGAGTCTGTAAATCCCACCAGCTACGACAGCGTCTCCTGTCAGCTCACGGATTATGTCGGACTGTGAGAGGCACCACTCTAAGAAAACTTGCTGATGTTCTGACATGTTGTGGTGTCCTTCCTCCTGTGTCTTTGGTTCATAAATATAACAAACAAATGAAAAAAATAAATAAGAAATATATTTTTTCAGTTATACGACCACGTTTTCTAATATCTGTCCTATTCCTGTACAAAAGAAAACAAGGTAAGAACGAGTTGCTTGTCACGTTTACAGTTTTATTCCCTCTTAGAATTGTCTTTCAAGAGAGTTACGTCAGCGATGAATTTAGACGAATATTAATTCCACATGATGAAAGCTGGGAAGAAGAGCCTGCAGGGATCAAGAGCTGGTAATTGATTTCAATGCAGGGTAGCTTCACTCAACCAATGCAGCCGATTTGTTTTATGTCCACGGCGAAGGGAATAGGTATCCCATTGGATTTACAAAACGTTCAAGAAAAAGAAACAAAAAAAAAAGAGATGTTTTCGCACTTCACCGAGGATGACTAAATCTACCTCACTTGTTGTTTCAGATAGTGATAGAAGAAGGATAAGACTATTGACAAATGATCAATTTTTTTGTATCGAACACTAGTCAACTTTAATTTTCTCAGGTTCCTTGTAGGTTCCTCCAACCACATCCCAGAAAACAAAAAACGGCTGAGAATAATTAAACCGCAACCCTTGTAAACGATGATGAGAGTCATGAAATGCCGTGTTATTTCCACTTATTCTCTGCCATGGATCGAACCAAATCTTATATCCACAATGATCACTAACATTCTTAGTCGTTGCCATTGTAAATATGGCACAAGCAACATACGGATGTAGCTTAAAAAAGAATAAAGGTATAGCACCAGATAAATTATCAAGCAAGAATCCTTCGATAGGATGATTAAATTGACCAGAGAAACAGTAAGGAGCATAGACCTCGTGATGCCATGAATGAAGATGACGATATAAAAATCTATTAACGTGAAATATTCTGTGCATCCAGTAAGCCCAAGCATCAATAAAAATCATAGTACCCACAGCATGAAATAACAACGTTGTGTAATCTGGTAATTGTCTATAAGGATAGCTCTCCTCTGCTAAAGCTATTGACATTCCGATTGCCGCACAGTGCTGGGCTACGACTGTGCAAAAGACTTTCAGAGGACTCGCTATTTGTTTTTTTGGATCGGTAAATCCCCCAGGTTGTATTTCATATCCTTTCAACAATCCAACCTTCTCAAAGGTTAAATACGCTGCACTCATACTCCAGTAAGCTAAGAACGGAGTAGCTATAATCACATAGTCAATTGTACTCAGTTCGACCATAATTAATTTTATCCTTAAATTATGTACCAGGAAACTGTATATGAAGTAGAGCTTTATTCAAACAACATAAATGACACTGAGAAGGTTGCATTGTAGAATACAAGTTTGTTAATGAATTCTGAATAATTTCCTGCATCGGTAACATAAAACCTCGTTATAAAACACGTTAACAACGTGGTGAGGAAGAAAAAGAAATAAACGAGTAGTGATTTCCGAACAGGAAGACAAAAACCCATCTCCAATAGTGATAACACTACTAAAGACACGAAAGATCAAGAGTAGTGATACAGAGAACAGGCGCATAAGAAAGACTCCCCAATTGTTGTGCACAGGAACCCAGAGAAGAAGTTTTTAATGTTTTAATATTACGACCTGAAGGACAGTATCACTAAGCTATTCTCAATACTAAGGCAACCATCCTTTAAGAAGGTTGAGGTTTCCAGACACAAGTCCTCTGGATTGGTCCCTGAGCCAACAAACCAGCATTACCAAATATTCCTCCACATTTCCAACTCGCTGTTTGCACCCACTCCATGATCTGCTAGCCGCATAGTTGAATGGAAGGGGTGCTAGAATTGGCGTGAAAACGTATTAAGATACAGTAATTATAAATACGATACCCAACATTGAAACATGTCCGGGTTATCGACTCAACGATGCTCCGAGTTATTGCACTCTTGAAATATAAGAAAATGATCTACCAAATTGACAGTTTTGAAAAGTTACACTGCAGCTGGTAATCTCAATTGTTTTGGTTTCTGCGAGTCCTTAATTGAGACTTTTTTTTTAAGTTTCTTAAATTTTTTAATTATTCTCTTCACCAAAACTGCTGATGGAGACCAAGGCTTACCAACCTGCTTCAAGTACAGAGAGTACAACGAGGACAGTGTCGAGATCCGATTTGATATTATCAGAACCTCTGAAACTGCACCCCAGGAGTGAATTGATTTTCCAAAGTGAGACTTTCGAAGTTGATTAAATTGCGAAAGTACTAAATCCGACACCTCATCACTCGAATAACAACCTTTTTTAAACCCAAGTATTAACAACTGAGCGTACTCTTTAAAAGTTACATCATCTATAGATAAAGATTGACTTATTTTATACCAAATTGCAATCGCACCATCGAAGTCTTTACAACGGATATGTGCTCTTAGAAATAAAGCCCATGATCGACTTGATAGATATTGCTCTCTTTTTAAGATGTGCTTAACGATTCCAGATGCAGAACCCTTCTTCCCGTTCCATGCCGCAGCTTTTAAAATGCTATGAAGTGTTATCGTGTTTTGAACCGGCCATAATTTCTTACAAATTATTAAAACAAATTTCCATCTTCTGTAAGAAGCTCTTATTATAGGTTCGAAAAATGTTTCAGGAACTGTGATGTTGTGTGATTCTAATTTTCTGACTACCCGCAATGCTAAAGTTGGCTTCCCTATTAGACACAACGCCCTGACTAGGGAGTGGTGGTCTTGTACTGTCGGATTGTGATTTGAAATGTTTGACCAAATGAATTTAACTTTTTCTAAAAACTTTGGATCTTTTGACATGGACCGACCAGTTGCATTTAATAAATGTCTCCACGAAGTAGCTGTCGGGGTTATATTGTTGGCTTTCATATCCGAGAGTGTCTCTTCAGCTAATTTCCACTTTCCGACACCAGCGTATCTCCGAAGGACGGTGTTGTACGTTTCGATACCAACAGTCCATCCTCTGCCGCGCAAGCATTGAATTTCCCTCAAGAGTCCCTTCCACCTCTCTCGATACCCAAAACATCTTCTGTAGTTCAGTTCTCTGTTCCTAATGTCCCATGCGCGATATTTCAGCCGGACATACATTTTTGTACGAGCGTCGCTTACCACTGGCATGTTTGGGCTTTATTTTATTGCGTCACATTGCTTTTCATTCCTTTTTTTACTGACTGTAAAAAGAAATTGTTGATTTGATTGTGCGTACAAAATCCTAATAAAGTAATAGGTTAGTTACGCTGCCACTCAGTAAGTTCTGGATCGATATAAGTTAAACAGCAAAATAAAACCATTCAGAAAAAGCCTTTATATTTTGTTGGTCACGGTAATAAGGGCAGTAATAAATAACAGTTCTTAATCTGAATACTGACTATCGGTGTAAAAAAAAAAAAGAAAAGGTCAGGGATTCCCGTCTATCGTTACCTCGACCTATTCTCAAACTTTAAATGGGCATGGATATGCGTCTCGACCGAAGAACGCTATTTCGAAGCAGCTGAGGAGATTTAATTGCGACGCAACCATGGAGGAACCTTTTTCCTATTTCATTCACACTATTAAAACCTGAAAGGTCAAGAGCAGTGATGCGTGTGCAGAAATACAAGAAACCAGTTCCTATCGTGGTAACACTACTAAGACCCGAAAGGTCAAGAGCAGTGATTCGTGAATATGGCAAGAAATACCTTCCAATAGTGGTTACACTACTGAGACCTGAAAGGTCAAGTGCAGTGAGCTGTGGACAGGAACCCAAGAAGAAATCTCCAATGGTAGTTACACTATTAAGACCTGGAAGGTCAAGAGCAGTGATGCTTGTACAGGAAGATAAGAACTTATTTCCAACAGTAGTAACTTGTGAGATGATTGTCATGTCGGAAGTCGAATTGCGAAAGGAAATCCGTTTGGCGTCTGAAGGCAGCAAACTATTCTCAATACTAAGGCAACCATCCTTTGAGAAGGTTGAGGTTTCCAGACACAAGTCCTCCGTGTTGTTGTCCCTGAGCCAACAAAGCAGCCTCTCCCGTTTTCTATCGTCAACAAACCAACATTTACCAAATAACCGAAACCGCTTCTTCCACATTTCCAACTCGCTGTCTGCACCCACTCCATGATCTGCTAGCCGCATAGTTTCACAAAGGATGTCACCAGCGAACGAGAGTTCAACTTCCTCCGGATAGATGTCCCACTCCCCAGCCGCTGTCGACAACACGTCACTCACAAGGGAATCGGCACCAACCGTGACTGACACCGCGGGGAGTCCAAAATCCGGGCACGTCACAAAAACCTGCATTATTTGTGTAATCTCGCTGAATAGAAGGGGTGCTAAAATAAGCGTGAAAAACGTGTGGAGGGGTTAAATGTTTGAATTTGTAAAATACAACTGTTTTGTATCACATTTAACATAACGATAATTTAACATCAGATGTTCGTAGCGCACTTGTAGTGGAGCACTCCTCTACAATGAACGTAGAAAGTTTGATAACTGCATTGGCTCTTATTACAGGTGTGGTAGCTCTAGTTGCAATTATTACAGGTGTTGTTCTTGGTAGAGTCTGATAGTACGTTGTAGCTATCTCATCATGTTTCTTCATCGAGAGAGTATGTATTATTTACACAGTAGGATGTCTTAATGCTGTATTTTGGAGGACTTTTGTGTCTGCATTATATTACTTGTCCCTTTTGTAGGACATCATCAGTATAAATAGCAAAATAAAACCATTCAAGAAAAGCTTTTATATTTTGTACTGACTATCGGTGTAAAAATAAGAAAAAGTCAGAGATTCCCGTCTATGCGTCCCTGCTCAAGGAGAGCGCTATTATTTCGAGGCAGCTGAATAGACTTAATTGCGAGGCAAGAACGGAGGAAATGTTTTCCAATTTTATTCACACTATTAAAACCTGAAAGGTCAAGAGCAGTGATGCGTATGCAGAAATACAAGAAACCAGTTCCTATCGTGGTAACACTACTAAGACCCGAAAGGTCAAGAGCAGTGATACGTGAACAAGACAAGAAATAATGTTCAATAGTGGTTACACTACTGAGACCTGAAAGGTCAAGAGCAGTGATCTGTGGACAGGAACCCAAGAAGAATTTTCCAATGGTAGTTACACTATTAAGACCTGGAAGGTCAAGAGCAGTGATGCTTGTACAGGATAATAAGAAATTATTTTCAACAGTAGTAACTTGTGAGATGATTGTCATGTCGGAAGTCGAATTGCGAAAGGAAATCCGTTTGGCGTCTGAAGGCAGCAAACTATTCTCAATACTAAGGCAACCATCCTTTGAGAAGGTTGAGGTTTCCAGACACAAGTCCTCCGTGTTGTTGTCCCTGAGCCAACAAAGCAGCCTCTCCCGTTTTCTATCGTCAACAAACCAACATTTACCAAATAACCGAAACCGCTTCTTCCACATTTCCAACTCGCTGTCTGCACCCACTCCATGATCTGCTAGCCGCATAGTTTCACAAAGGATGTCACCAGCGAACGAGAGCTCAACTTCCTCCGAATAGATGTCCCACTCCCCAGCCGCTGTCGACAACACGTCACTCACAAGGGAATCGGCACCAACCGTGACTGACACCGCGGGGAGTCCAAAATCCGGGCACGTCACAAAAACCTGCATTATTTGTGTAATCTCGCTGAGTAGAAGGGGTGCTAAAATAAGCGTGAAAAACGTGTGGAGGACTTACTGAAATACAACCATGCAGCTAGTTAAAGAAATAAGAAGCAAAAAATATTTCGAAAAGGTTCACTCTTCCTCAATGCAATTATTTTTGAAGTAATTCTGTAAAGGCGGGTTGGTAATCAAAACAGCACATATAGATGTCACAACTACAACAGCAAACTAATAATACAGAGACTAAACACTTTAGGGAAGCAGAGAGTGGAAGGGGGAGTTTTGCTTAATGCTGGGGTTGTTATTTTATTTTATTTCTTTTTTTTGGTTTTTTAATAAACTTTAAAATAAAAGTCTTTTATTGGAAAAAAAAAAAAAATAAATAAAATAAATAAATAAATAATAACTTAACTCGAAAATTTTCAAATCGTTTACTCACCACACGATGTACGATGCTCGAAAATATTACCTTCAGGAAGAAGAAAGTCGTACTCGCGAAAGTTAAAGCACAAGAAAACAGAGTAGGGGAAGGGAACACACACTGGACAAAACAAAGCAAAACTATCAAAGCAAATAACCATTCAATACCCGCAAAGGGAATGTATCAGTAACTTACTTAACATCAATCTCAAATTTCAGAGATGACGAAGTGGTCTTCTTTGCTCTTCTTCCAAGTATTCTATTTCTTTTTTCACAGCAGCCCAACGACGGATATTAAAATCATATTTTTGGTATGCAGCCATCGAAGACTTTGCTAAAGAGACGTCATCGAATGCGATATGACTGTGCTCACGCTGTGTGCGCCAGAAATAAATAAAGAAGATCACAGCATTACCCTGCATTGTTAAGTATGATATAGGTTCCATTATGTCCCAATCGAAATCTACGAATGTAAAGCGAGCGAATAACCACATCTGAGCTCCACAAAAAGCTGCTGTTTTTGCCCAAAGACTCTGACGAGCTCTCTCAAGCTTTTCATCAACGAGATATTTCTCTGCCTGTAGGGAAGTATATTCAACGTTTAATCCAGAGAGTCTTTCATGATGTCTTTTTTTACCAATCCCTAACTGGTTATTGACTTCTTCCCAAACCCTTTCTGCTCTTAAGTTCAATACACCATTGCTGTAGGTCACGCAACCAGATGATTCTAAGTTTCGTAACAACGCTAGGCTGTCAACATTATTTATTCCTACTCCATGGCATTGGTGGCTGAACTCATCCCAATGAACGTACGAATTGTCGTTTGTCTTTAGCCATCTTCGAATCGATGCTTGGGCTTGCCCACGCTGCACTGTTTTCCACATAGTGGACATGCTGTTCTGGTGTCTGAAAAAGAAGATAAAATCCACAAACTGTTTTACTGTATAACAGAATCCTATTAATCTATTACAATATATTATGTTAGATAATTACGCTGAGGGGTAAGCGTGGGTATTGTTTCAAATGGTGTGGTATTCATGTTAACAAAATCGATTGCCGTTTGTCAGCAATCTTTTTAATTGAATTTATTTTCCTATTATGCCTTCTCTCTAAACTTACAAGTCTAGAATCAGTAGCAACATCTTGTGATTTCTTCCATTCTGCTCGTCGAGCTGTTGATTTTTGCTCTGCCAAGTCAGCAGCCTCACTGAGGCGAATACGACGCTGAATCCACTCCATGTTGTCAGAAGTGAGTCCTCTTCCATTTAAGGAAATCAAACCTGAGGGTTCTTCTCTCTCAGCGTCTTCTAATACCTTCAGTCGGTTTACTCTCGTTGGGAGTTTCTTCGTCTTGTAAAACTGTTGCTGCTTAACAACAGCTTGCTTTCGAACCGACTGTTTCTCACATTCCCTTTGATAGTCTCGTTCAAGCAGCTCTTCCCATTTTCGAAATGCTTCAGTTTGCATGGTACCGTCTGGAGAATGATACGTAAGAAGAAAGCAATAAAAACAGTTTAAGTATCTAATTTAATATTGTGTGTGACCTAGCCGAGTAGAGAAATTAGTGTGTTGAGTGTCAGGAGGATATATTAAAAAGAATCGGCTGCTGTGCTTATTGAGTCTACTCTAAGAAGTCGCTCGTAGAGTTTTTCTAAGCATTTATTTTACTTTAGTGATTATCACGTATCAAGCAGGAGTAAAATGTTTTCATCGTTCAATGGAAATTGCCACAGAACTATACTACTGGTTTATTTATTCAAAAAAAGAAAGTATTTTTTTTTTTTTTTTTTTTTTTTTTTTTGGTTTCAGGATTTTTGATTAGGATCGCAATGCAGCTCCGGTGTCGTTTTACTATCAGCAGGGCCAGCTGACTTCGCAACGCTACTGTCAGGGATCGGTGTAATAGAAGATTTAACGTCAGGTAAAGGTGCTTCTGCAGAGGGAGAACCTGCTGACTTTACAGTTTCAGACGCACTGTCATTTAGATTACTTCCGCTATCATTTGTGGCTTCCGTTGAGGTAACAGCTATTACAGTAGTTCCAACAGGACGGGGAGTGTCCTTCCGTTTTGAATTATCTTCTTGACTATCGGACTCGGGATGATCGAAAATTTCTTTTTGAAAAGTACAAAATTTTCCCTTTCCAGACGTAGCACCATTGCTACGTAACATACTCGCTATCATAGGAGAGCTGGCGTGCTGGTTAGCGCAGGCGTAATCAAGTGCAGAAAGACACCAGAAGTCAACAAGATTAATATCGACTCCGTGATTAACAATAGCAGTAGCAATCTGTAAGCTATTATCACTATTTATAAACGATGCTTTCATTAATGGTGTGAATCCATTAGTGCAATACGACGACGAAAAGTCTGCAGAATCATGCAGCAATAAAGTCTTTACAAAAGAAATATTACTCGCATGGATGCTCGCATGTAAGAGGCATTCTGCTTGTTTGGATGTGAGTTCACTAACTGGTAATGCATGAACATATAAATCAAGGTGTTCGGATCCTTTTTTAATCTGTCTCTCATACTCATCTACAGTAGCGTTGAGTTGTAGTCGTTTTAACTGCTGCAAAGCATGCCACTTTGTGCTTCTGTGACACTCGATTTCACTCGCACATGTTAAACCCCTCGTCGCTATTAATTTTTCGTCATCTCGTAATACCTCACCTTGGTATCGAACTTCGATTGCTTCTGGGTCTATATCTCCGGCATCAGCACATGCTCTTGCCCTCACATCAATAGTTGTATCTGACTTATCGATATCCATAATAATATGGTAGTCCGTATCCACAAAGAGAATCGATATTGGTAAAGTCATTTCGTGTAATAAGCACTCTTTGTTGATTGTTATTCATACCTGTAAGGAGTTAAGTAATTAATTCAAATAACAAAAAAGCATGATACATTTAAAATAAAGTTCACTAGCGCATGTCGAACAAAGAAATAACACTCTACGAATTCACGACAGCATGGCTAAGCATTCCAGCTCCAAGAGACGTAACTAAGAATCTTCTACACAGCGGCTTGAGGTGTGAACAACAAGGTAGGAAATTGCTAACACACTGCTGAGCTTTGATAAATCTACAGATGTGAGAGACGAACACTACTCCAGATAATCGTTAAACAGCTGTGAGTTTAATAAACCGAAACAGATTAAGAGTTGCTTGGGATGAACATCATTAGCATTACCAGTTAGAGTCCTCCCCGAAGAGTACTCGCCCTGGTATCGAATTTCAATTGCTATCTTCTTTATCGATTTCCCTATTTATTATTCGCACCTGTAAAAAATTTAAACAAAGCGTGATAATACAACAACAATTATTCCAAAACAAAAAACAAAAAAAAACAGAGCGATATAATATTATTTTATTTCGTTTTCACTTTATTTTTTTAATAATTTATAAAAACTCCTTATGAAGATAGAATACCAAGGTATTTTTTTTTTTTTTTTTTGTGTTGGCAAGAGATGAGGTGAATTTATTCAAAAGAAAAAGAATCGGCAAAACTTCACTTTTTTACTTTTTTAACTTCACACTTTTTGTTTGGTTTATACGCAACCAGGTACCAAATCCTAATAAAGGAATAGGTTAGTTACGCTGCCACAATTCTCTTTCCACCGAACAAATGCGTTTGTAGGTACAAAAAAAAAAAAAATTTTTTTTTAAAAAAAAATTGTAAGAGTCTAAGACTAAGTCTACTGAATGCAAATAAAAAAAAAAGCGACGAAAAAATTATTTCGAGTGTCTAGAAAAGAAAAGCAGATCAAACTCAAAAGTGGAAGAGCATTGGGTAACTCAAATCAACTAAGAATTCTTAATCAAACTTCCGCAATACACGAATAGAACCCCTTACCATTTCTCATCAAGGACTACTTGTCTCAAGAGAAAAAAAAACAAAATAACAGAACCAGGCCTTTAGTTAGCTTGGATTAGCTTTTTCAGTTGGAATATGAGTTTATTATAAAAAAAGAAAAAGTGAATCAAAAAAAAAAATCAAAAATATAAAAAAAAAGTTATAAAAACACGATTGTTCTGCTGTTCCATACTATAAGACACTGTGGAATACAGTAGGTTCAAGCCTTTAATCGAATACTACCTGTCCCTCTTTGGTCTTCAGTAGTAAAAATTTTTACTCAAAAAAAAAAAAAAAAATTCCAAAAAAAAAAAAACTTCAACGACGAGAAATCTCAAGTCAACGGAAGCATAAAAACACTTCCATACTCAAAAGTTGATACACGGCTAGCACTGAAGCTTTAACACCTTAACATCAAAACAAAGGAGCTGAGCACTCGATGTTAATTGACTCCGAAGGTAATCGCCATGGGTAATACAAGAATTGAGTGTCTTATAGGTACCTACCACTGACTATGACCGACAAAATAGAAAAAAAAAATAATTGGCTTAATATAGCACTTTTTGTTGATGTTTTGTTTGTAAACGAAACCCCGTGAACTTGACTTAGACTGATAAAGCTAAAAGAGGTTCACGTGTCGTTGCCAACGTTTTTTTTTTTTTTTTGTTAGCCGTTAAATGCAATAAAAGAGAAGAAAGAAATATTCGAACGAAATAAAAACTAACCACAGTAAAAACAAAACCAAAACATCAAAAACAGTTGAATAGGAAAAAAAAAAAAAAAAAAAAAAAAAAAGACAAAGGGAAATGATCCCCTAATAATATAGTTTTATACTGTTTAAAAAATCAATCTTCCAATAAATGATGGAGAGCGTGAAATCCAACACTGTGGATACTAATTACTTAGATATCATCGTCTGTCTGTATATTTGTTTGTTTGTATGTTTGATACCATTTATTAATAGAAATAGACAGTAATTCATACCAGACGGTAGTTTTGATGTAGAGATACCCACATCGTTAACTCTTTCTAGTCATTTGTTGAGCTTTTTCCTTTTTTACTTTTGACAACATCCCATGAAGCGTGTCTTTTGATAATCTTGGCTGTGCTGCAGTACTAGACATTCGCCTCTTTAGTTGTTCGTTGTTGTTGTTGTTGTTGTTGTTGTTGTTGTTGCGAGTTAGCTTATTATTTACGAGAAAAGAAAGTTTTCGATTTACATTTGGAGCAGATTGTCTTCTTTGAATGATCGAACTCTCAGTTGTCGTTAATTTAGCTTTTGATATCTTTCGTTGTCCGATTCCTTTCGGCACGTTATCAACCGTACTTTGACGGCTTCCTTGGTTGCTATGTGTAGGACTGCGTACTGTTGGTTTCAAGAAACTCCTTTGAACACTTTTTGATTGCTGGTTTTTCTGTCGGGATGTAAGCGCCACTAAATTAGTAGTTCCAAGACGAAGGACATCACCAGTTGAGGCGCGTCTTTGAGAGAGCATTTGATTAGCTTCAGCAGGTTTTCGACTACCAAAAGCAAAACGAGTGTTGTTGGTATCTTCTTCTTTATTAATCCTTCTCACTCTTTGTGATGTTCCTGTTGAGAATGCAGATCGTAATGTTTCAACTTGCTTATTCTTAGACGACGGTTCCTTTGACTTCGCAACACGTGTGAGTATCGTGTCGAGAGCATTAAATACTTTCTTAATCGCTCCGGGATCATCGCTGGTTTTTGGAACCGTTTGCTGAATTGAGTTGACCGTTAAGGATGAGTTAGTGATGTTATTATGTCTCCCAACTACATGTTTGTGTTTAGAATTCCTCCTTTGGGGAGTCTTCGCATTTGCCGCCACTACTTGTAAACCAAGCTGCAGGATGTGTGCCTGCAACTGTACAGGACTTGCTACTGAAGAAGAATGACTGCTGTCAGCTAGTGTTGCAGGGCTGGCTAAATCCTGCTCTCCCCTCACGAATCTAAGATTAGAGTTTTGGAAACCACTCAAGGGAGGAGGTCTTTTTGTTGCAGGAGACGGTTGGTCTCCAGGTGACTCAACAGCAGAAGAACGACTAAATTCCGCGTCTGGTCTCAGGGGAGATCTAATACTTTGATCTGTAGGCAGACTAATCAAATCGGGTATTGAAAAGTTACCACTGCGACGTGCATCCGACTGGAGTGATTTTGTCGTTCCACCAAACGAGCTCATTGTTTCTGTAGACCTGCCTAACTCTGTTTCCTGATTTAGTGAAGATCTAAGGCCAGGCTGCAAATTTGAAATTCTGGGAGAGATCGAAGAGGAATCGAGACTGATTTTACTTGGCTCAGCCTGAGGACGAAGAAGTGTACTGACACTACTATGACTTGAGCTATTGAAACTACTAAGATCTGCATGAGGTCTAAGTGGAGTAGTAGCAGTTGACAACACTGTTGCTGATGGTGTGCGAGATGCTATAATTGAACTATCCTGAGTTGGATTCTGAAACCCACTGAGCAAAGGCCGTGAATTTGATAACTCAGCTTCAGGTCTTAACGACATCGTATTCGACGGAGACTTGTTCATATGAGATCTGAGTGTGGAACTTGAAAAGTCCGCCTCAGGTCGAAGCAGAGCAGTGCTCGGAGACACAGCTGGCGCTGCGGAAGCTTCATCAAATCTACTCAACTCAGCTTGTGGTCTCAGAGGTTTATATTTAGGCACCTCCTTCTTTACTTCAGACTCACCTGATGGTTGATTGATTTGTTTAACACCACCAGCCTCGCTCAGGTTCGGGGAGGCTGGTGACATTAAAGGAAAAGGACTCAACGGAGGGTATGAATAACCTCCCATAAACCCAGTAGGATACCCATGAGGCATATAATAAGGTGAAGGGTAGTTGATAGTATTCAGTGGAGGGCTTTCACTGTGTTGAGGATGTTCCTTGGGATGTAATTTTGGGGTTTCGGAAAATTTTGGAGGGATGGTTGGAGACTTTGAAGGTTTTTCAATTGTTTCATCTCCATCACTTATGACAGAGCTTATTGATGAGTTTAATATACAAACAGAAGATGCGGAGGTAGAATTACTCATCAACGACTCACCGCGTTGTAACTTAACACTGTCGACTACTTCAGGTGACGGAGACGATTCTTTTTTGATCTCAATTTCAACCTTCACAGGATCTGGTGCGGGGATTTCAACTTTCAAAGGAGCTGGTGTCGGAACTTCCACTTCTACTTCCACAGGAGTAGACTGGTTGATGTTCCTTATTACAACTTCTGGTTTAGATTGTTCTGTCTTATGAACTTCTACAATCTGATTTACTACTTCTTGTTGTGGTACAGATTTAACAACAACGGTTGGAGTTGATATTTCTTTAATTACTTCCTTAGTCACTGTGACTTGTTCTCCCCCTTGCTGTTTATGTTTTGATTTAATTTGATTCGCTAAGTAAGTTGCTTCTGGTGTTCCTTTAACTAAAGCACTGTCCCATTCAAGTGTTCTTTTGTAGAGGTCAATAAAACTTTGTTTGTTGTAGAACTCTCCATCTGATGTGTCAAGTCTTTCTTCATCAATATTTACATTCAATTTTGATTCAGATATTAATCTTTCTATCTCTTCTTGTCTTGAGTCGTACATGTCTATTGTTTCAGTTGAGGCTCGTATTTCGACGTAGAGTCCTCCAAAACCTTGTTTATGCTTTTTAAGAATCTTTTGATCGGCATCATTTCCAGGTCGAGGAACCATCTTGACCATTTTCTTTATAGGAAACACAATAGAAGAAGCCAACGCCTCAGCTGTTAATAAAAACTCAGCGTATCCCATAAAAGCTTTGGGTTTCTTACCCTCATTGAATACAGTCGTCACAAGAATATATTTTTCTTGATCAGTTGGAAAAAATCTGAACCGATCAAGCCACTCAGGCGGTAATACCGATTTCTTTTTAACAGGCTTTAGTGTTTTTGTCTGATAAGGTTCATCAATTGCCTGCTTAGAACCTGGAATCTGAAGCTCACAGTAGGGTTCACTCCCGGGTTTTAAATTATCATTTTTTAAAATAGTTACTACAAATGAAGACATCACGTGATCTTCATTTAGTTTATATGATCGTCGATGCATTCTGAGGGAAAGGTGAATTGTTCCAAGATTTTTTTTATTTTCTAAAAATAATTTTTTATCTTTTTCTTTACCCTTACGAGATGTTAACGGAACCGTGAAGTATCTCGCCTCTGTTACTATGCTTGAAAGTTCTTTCGTAGTGAGGGATACCTCAGTGTAGCCCATGAAGTCATCGTTTTTAACATCATGGTTTTTAATAGTAAGAGTGATTTTTGCGTCTTTGGTTGATTTTCCGATTAGGGGAAGGGTGAAATGTTCGTTCCATATCGGTTCTTTTGTTTTTGTTTTCCAAGTGCTTGATAATGTGTAGTCACTAGGAACCCTACCTCCACCAGATATTACAACGTAAGGATCAGACTTTGCAAAACTTTCTGCCGCAACCAAATCCCAAGCTCTTATCAGTTCCAACTCTAAGTATTGCATCGTGAAGTTGACATATCAATTTATTTTTTTTATTTTTTACTGAAAAAAAAAAAGTCAAAATATAAAAATAATAACCATTCTAACAGTATTTTTTTTGTTTATTTTTATCTGTTTCATCGGTGGTCCATCATATTGATACAAAACCTGTTTCTTTAAAAAAAAAAAAAAAGAGGAGAACAATGATCAACGGCAATAGATATTTTATATCAAATTAAAAAAAAAAAAAAAAAAAATAACGAATAACGTATATCTAAGGATTAAAGAAATTCATAAGACAAAGACGAACAAGATGAAGAAGAGTTACTTTAGTAAGTATTGATTTTTACACACTCGAGATCCAAGATGAAGGATTCTAACGGCGTGTGACTCTGATGTTGGACAATCAGGTAGATAACAAATACCAAGTAAAAGAAGATGTTGTGTACTCTGAGCGAATGAAATATCTGACAACTGAGCTGTTAATTTACTATTGCGTGTTGGTAAGTGATCGGATCCCGCTCGAATTGCTGTGAGAATATCAAACACTGATTGGTATGACTGACGTTGTTGTGAATTACGTCCACCAGAATCAGACTGACAGTTCAGATCAATAAGAGATATTAACATACTTGAGGTCTGTAGTAGAACAACCATTATTCCTGAATTCTGTTTTTGTCTTACACCACTTAGTAGATTAATTCTTTGACTTGCACTACAGACATCCTGTAGAGGTACCTGAGTTATACCGTCAAGAGATCTGCTGCTTTTCTTAAGATCAAAATGTTTCCAACAGACAGGTCGATTACGAAGCTTAGAACCTCCCTCTACAATATCAATATATCGATCACCATCTGTAATGAAGGCTCGTAGAGTTAGTGTTCGAGTGCTTACTAAAAGTGATACTAACTTCGATAAGATTCCAATTCCATATTGCTGTCCTTTAGGAACGCAATCAGATGCTGTTGTGATGCAGAGATCGTTGTTTTGTTGTAACTTCTGTCTCAGCATTGCCATTTCATGATCGTATGATTGATCGAGTGGTATCGCATGGTCGAGTTGAAATTCTCGTATCTCACGCCCACGTTCTATTTGTACACATCCAGCAGGTGGTACCAACTTCGCTATTGGTGAACTACAATTAACGATACCGACTACAGTAACGGTACTACTTCGAAGGGGATCTACCTGTGAGTTTAACGAAGTATCAGCTTGTGAACTTCTATTTAATGTAGACGCCCATAATTTTTCTGATTTCCTATGTCGTAGTCCATTTAATGTGCATCTTGGTGGGGGTGGTGATGGCTGTCTTCCCCTCAAAACTGATTTTTTCGTTTCCGCACTGACTCGTTCGATAATTTTTCCAGCGGTCTCCGCAAAGTAATCTTCGAACGCCACGAACACACCTTCGGCGATTTTAGACTCCTCGTCACACTGTAGTCGCAAGGAGCGAACTTCTCTGTGAAGTGTAAACAAGTCTCTCCTACTAATCGGTGCAACATCTCTATTACCTACTTCATAAATGCTGAGTTCTGGACTGTCCATTGTGGACCCTGAAGTAGTGAAAATAATTTTTAATTGATTCCCAACTTACTAAACTAAAACCCATCATCTCATATGCTACCTGTGTTAGTAATAAATAATTTACTTGGAGAGTAGAACCAGACTTCAGCTAAGAACTCATAACACAAATTGATAACGTAATTGTGGAACTAATCAGAGAGGCATATGATAGGATAGATATGACTATTCAGTCTTTAGACGTTTGTCTTTCTTCGCCTTCTTCTCTTTCTTTTCGGACTTCTTTTTCTTTTCCTTCTTCTCCTTCTTTACCTTCTTGATTGGAGATGCTGCCTTCGCTGGAGATTTTTTTGCTTTGAGAACAGGAGTTGAACGTTTTGGAAGCGCCGGGCTGCGCAACGGAGCAGAGACAGGAGAGCGGTGTGGTGAGCGAGAGCCGCGCTGAAGTTGCCAACGTGCACGGGCTTTTGCAACAAGTTTTGCTCCAACATCAGCTTCATGTTGTCTGATGCGTTCTATTTTTTTATTATTATGACATGCACCTCTTTTACCCATACGCGCTCCTCCACAAGCTGCAAATAACTCCGCGTCTGACATTTGCTCAATCGGTCTACACGGACCTGCATCAGAAGACGAGTCGCTGCAACTGCTTTCCGAGTCTGACTCGGCGGCTCTCTTTTCCTTTGTTTTTTCAGCCTTCTGTAGTACTCCATTTACAACCTTTCCTGATGCAACAAACCCGGCGGTTGAAGAACTTGGTTGTTCCTTGGCTGCTTCTTTTTCCGATTCCTTTTGCTTCTTCTTTAAGTGTTTTTCATCAATTTCTTCTTTGGTTAATCCGGCTTTTTCCATCTTTTTACGCCGTTTGTTCTCCTTTCTAACGTTTGCCAAAGTAGTGTCTAGTATGCTTGAGAATTGAGCTCGTTCTTCTTCTACGAAAACGCTTCTGTCGGCTCCGATTCCGTAGTTGCCTGCTTTCATTGATACTTTAACATAACTTCTCATGCCCTGATGGTCTTTACCAAGTCCTTCACCTTCAGACCATCCTTGCTTTTTAAGGAGAGCTGCTGGGTCAAACTTTTTACCCATTTTAACTTCGTGTGTGCTCTGTTGAAATTGCTAGTAATCCAAGATGATGCCTTTTTTTGTTTATCTTAAAAAGGTTCTTCATTCATTCAAAAGATTATAATTCATAATTTTATTACGACTGCAATAAAAGGGTTCTGTTTATGGTTTTTCATCGGGGTCCTCGTGCTTTCGAATTAAGACAAAGAAGATCAAAAAAAAAGGCTATAAAACAGCGTACAAGACACAGAAAAGGACAAAAAAAAAAAGAAAACTTACTTGAACACGCAAAAAAGAGTGCTAAACAAAAAAGGTTTATTCTTTTTTTTTTCCTTTTTTCTTTTTTTTTTTGAAAAAAAAAGAGTTTCCTTTATCATTCGCTGCTACAAAGGGATTTTGAGCTGCTTTTAATATTACCCAACAAACAAACCAAGGGAGGATAACTTATTTAGATAAAGTCCACTACATTGCAAACTTAGCAGCACAGGGTTATACACAACGTAATTAGACCCAACCTTATTAAGATGGTTATAGTATAGCTTTGGCTGACGGGGGTTTACTTTTAAAAACAGCTCAGTTTGTGAAAAATATTTGACATGAATGAAAAAAGAAAAAAAGAGGAAAAAAAAAAACATACAAGTACAGGAGAGAACAGAGGATTCTGTTAAAACGAAGAAAATAGAGAAATCAGTCACGAATGGCAAATGCGTCTGATGATGGGGTAGAAGAAAAAAAAACTCGGAGGAAAAAGTTACCTAATTTGGAAGAAAAAAAAAGGAAAGAACGTAACAAAAAAAAAAAAAAAAAAAAAAAAAAAAAAGACTTTTATCTTATTTTTCGTTCTCTCTTACCTTTTCCCCTCAGCATTGTTGCTTTTTGGCTGCGCAACCAGACAAAAGCTTGACTCACACAGCCACAAGTTAACAATGGATTTTAAGATGCAAGAAAAAAAAAGAAAAAAAAAAAAAAGAAGAAAAAAAATGCCATTAAGGAAAAGACAAAGCTTTGAATTGATAAACATAATTGTTGTAATTAAAAGTGATACTGTCGATTCGAATAAAAAAAATAAAAGGGGTATTTTCGATGTGGCAGTATGAGAACAAAGCCTGTTTACTACTAAAACAGTAAATCAAACCGATAGCTACCAACTGATACTAATAAGAATACTACAACGGAATACTTCCTCGCATATCACTCACAGCCGCTCTATAAGATTAATTCCTTGGGCTTCCCATCTCTCGACGAATCGAGTCCAATAATCAATATCAGAGTCCGTTTGTAGTGGTGACGGTTTCGAAGGTGATTGAGCAGGGAGAGGAGCAGCGCGATAAGCAGTTGGCTTGAAATGTTCAGATGCCCAGAAAGAGTTATCAGGACGAGCGTATGTTTGCTGGCCCATTGGAGCAATTTCACCATTCGGGTTTACTATTGAGAGTGTCCTGCGCTTCTTACGATAAGAAGGAGCGAATTTATGTGTATCTGAAGGAGACATGACAAGGCCACCAGCAAGAGCATCTTCCTCACTACTTTCCGATTGGTTGACTATGGGGTCATTTCGTGTCAGGATAGGTCTGGGTGAAGATGGAGGTGAAGCAGTCGGAGTTGGTGAAGCAGCCGGAGTTGGTGAAGCAGCCTTCTCAGGAACAGGTCTCGTATTTGGCATCTCGCTCATTAACCTCCCAGACTTCTTTAATTGAAGCGGATCGACGTATCCAGCTTCCTTTTTTAATTTTGCCAAACCCTGAATATCCATTGCTTCCTTCATCACAATAGGAAAGTTAAGACCAAGTCCATCCCTGTTGTGCTCAAGTAGCTTCATAAACTTTAGAAGTTCTGGTTCCTTGGCTGTCGCTGCATTCATGGGATCAGGAGAAAACACAACATAACTATCAGGGTCTGGTTTTATCATTTTAACTAACAGTTGATATGGTCCTTCTCGTTCATCAAGTGGCGCAACGATAATTTCTGTTATTTTTTGATAAGGCATAAATCTCTTAACAAGACCCTTTAAATTAACAGTTAGTAAGAACTGAGGTGACAATATGATGACCCGTCTATGCCTTGCTCCTTTACTGTCTTGTTGGTCAACCACCCGAAGGTACTGTGTGACTGGTGATTTTAGCTTCGCATACTTGCTAGACAGAAGTGCGGGATCCATTGTCAGGGCATATGCTACCTACTGAAAAAAAGAAAAGATTAAGAATAGCCATGCATAAATATTTCCAATACACACAACACTTTTCATCATGTTATTAATTGCCTGACAGAATTGCTTTAAAGACGCAGACACATATAAACACTCACACTACAAGAGACCTGGACTACTAATAATATAGCGGGATGACCCTTACAATGACTGTCCTTCATGTAGTTTTGTTGTCGTTGTTGTTGTTGTTGTATTTTACCTTTTTTTTGTTTTCGCTAACGAAAAAGAAAAAAAAAGGAAAATCTTCCACTAAATAAAAGAAATAGCGAAAAAATGTTTTTGTTTTTTTTTTTTTGCGGTGGGGCACATTAAGTCGATCGTTGCATAAGGAAACCAGCAAAGAGAGCGTAGCATAAAGCATTCAAGAAAAGAGGGGGAAAAGATTTCTGACAAACGACGGTCTATCGGAACGATGTGTCGAGCGACAAGTTACCTTCTTCATATAGACATTGAAAATAACCTAACGACAGCTTTCTTTGAATCCTTTGGCTCGATGCCTTCAGGTAGACAAGATTCGCTATCATGAAAAAGGAAAATTTTCTGCTTTAAAGAAAAAAGAGCAACGAAAAAACCTAATAAAACGAATAAAGAGGTAAAAAGGGCCACAAGCTACATATTTTTTTCAAAGGTATTTTTTTTTTTGAAAGGAACGCCTCTTCACTTTTCAAAAGAGGGAATCACCTCCACAAAAGAAACTTACTTAAACTATTCCCGCTTCCACTATAGGAAATCATTATACAGCTGAAGCGTAAATATACATATAGACCTGAGCAGGAAAGATAAATAAAAAAGAAAATAAGAAATAAAAAAGAAATAAAGAACCATACAAAACACCATAAAAGAATAAGGCTTTTACCTTAAATAAGTTGATAAGGGAAAACAAGTGGGTCTTCAGGCGATAGTTGAAATAATACTTTGGAAAGACCGCTGACACATATATCACATCCTCAAGACAAAATTGAAGACCAAAGAAAAGAGAGTAGCCACAGCCAGCTAAGTACTACCTACTCAAATAGTTACGAGATTATATACAAACCAAGTGGATGTGAATAACTTTTTTTTTTTTGATTCGTTTCGTATGACGGTAGATCAGTAATTAAATACTAGCGAGGAGGTTACCTCGAATATGAATATTAATAAATCATATGGGATATCAAACAAGTAATGGGTTGGCTTGCGGATAAAATTTTAAAAAAAAAAATTCCGGACCAAACTACTCCTTACCCAGCCCTCTTCAGAGAAGAAAGTAAGGGATACCGCAGAACCAGGCCTGCAATTCATTCACGCGTTTGCCTTTCCCAGCAAACGGATCACGAAAGAGCGTAGCTAGTTAGCTAAGTACTACCTACTCAAAGAGTTACAAAATGACATACAAACTAAGTAGATGTGAATACATTTTTTTTTTTTTTTTTTTTTTTTGATCAGTTTCGTATGACAGCAGTGATAGTGATTTGAGGGAACGAAATATCTTTTCTTTAAAAAAAAAAAAAAAAAAATTATTATTTTTTCTTATCTTCACTAACTTACAATTGAGGCCAACATTGAGCTACTTAGACAAATAGCAAAAAAAAAAAAAAAAAAAAAAAAAAAAAGAAAGAAAGAAAAATAAAAAACATCAGCAATAGGTAGTTAATAAATCTACACAATACCATACTTGTAGCAGATGACCAAAAAAAAGAGGGGGGGAAAAAAAAACAACGAAGAGATGCAGTATTTTTGTCGCACGGGTTAAGTTTTAATGATGTTTTTTTTTTTTTTTTTTTTTTTTTTCCTCGAAAAGGTTAGTATTTTATCTGTTCTTTTTGACTTCTCCAAATTGAATCCAGAGAGCCATAGGTTAACAAACCTGAACATGAGGCAAGCTGTGTAGAGAACGATGATACCACAGGCAGATAGATTATTAAATGTCGCAACCACCATATAAAATGTACCAATACTACTCACAATTGTTAACGTCAGAGGTCAGTAGAGAACCCAATCACGGAGATCATGTGTTTATAGCTTTCAGCCCGTAACAATGCAAAGCAAATCCCGATAAAAAAGGATGTTTTTTTTTTTACTTTGCAAATGGATCATAAAAACTATGTAAAAAAAAAAACACAAATAACCTAATAATGTATTTCTTAGGTATTGTCGCAATTAAGAAAATCCTATTCAGAAGAAAAAAAAAAAACCATCGTGTTTGTTGATCGCAGACAGTAGTACTGACTGGCAAATAGATAACATGCCATCGTAACATAAAGGCTCTTTAATCTGAATAGTTTCTTCTCTGACCGCGTCGGTAAAAAAAAAAAAAAAAAAAAAAAAAAAAAAAATCGAAAAAAATTAATAGATAACGGCAAATAGATAACAAATCAGACAGCCATAGATGTGGCGGAATTCTGAATGGCAGGTGTAAAACCGACCCAACTCTTTGAATAATTTATTTTGTTTTTAAAAAAAATAAATAAAAAAAAAAAAAACATCAAAAAATAATGTTAAAACGTGATAACTGTGTGTAATGACAAGGGCAATAATTGTATGTTACAATGACCTACTTTTCTTAGAGATTTAAAAAACTGCTTAGTGCCCTTTCCCATATCATTTTATGGTTCTTGCACAACTACTTAGAAGTAGGCTAGAGACTTCAACCGACTTTGTGTCATCTCAGCTGTGTATCGCCTAGTATCTTCTGCTGCTTCGTAGTGCAAGATTCGGCTAAATGAATTGTAAGGAAAGAAATAATGGTGAGTTGGGGAGTAAAAAAGAAAACAGCTGATTCTCTAAATAAGTCCACTTTTTTTAATTGTGCGAACCAACCAGCTGAAAAATTTTTTTTTCAAAAAAAAAAAAAGAATATTTTGGCTGCCTTAAAAAGGCTAAAAGACCAATTGCAGAAAGAACACGTCGACTGCTATGTGCTGCAACTATCTTTTCACTTTCATAAAAGAGACAGAGTTGCTTGATAGAAGTGAGTTGGTTTTGAATTTTGATAGAGGCAAAAGAATAGTAACAAAAAAAAAAAAAAATAATAATAATAATATTTTCGATAGTTTAGATAGGAACAAACCAACATAACAAAATAAACAAAAAATAATATAAAGGGGTAAAATCAGTGTTCAACTATGTAAAGAACAGGTTGAGAAACATAGGGAGAGGAGAGCAGCATTAAAATAAAAAGACGCGTACAGATATTCATAGATGGCGCCTAGAGTAAACATCATCAAAGAAATAAAATAAAAATAAAAACGTAACTGATGATAAATAAAATATAGTTTTTTTTTCTAAAAAAATAAAAAAAGTCACAACAAAATAAAAATCCACTCGTCTCAACTCATCCAACAAAAAAAAAAAAAAATTAAAAAAATCTCAACAGCAGCAGTTTTGGTATAAAGCAGCTGCTTGTTTTATGACTTGCTTATTACACACAGCAAAAATAAATCCAACGTTTCGTGCGAGCACAAAAAGCCCGCTGTTCAACGTGCGTAATTCATAATCAAAGTTCATAGGCACACAAACAAAATAGTTTGTAACGGCCTATAATTGTGTCATTGATCTCGTTCGGTGTAAGTACATTGGTGCTGCTCTGAAATCAGAAACCCACTACGCAATCGCATTCACAACAGCAGCAGCTTTGGTGTAAAGCAGCTGCTTGTTTTGTTACTAATGAATTGGTACTTGGGGGTTTCTGCTTTAGTGTGAAAGAGTAGCGCAATCCTTATTATACGAAAACGAACCAATTCCAACGTTTCGTGTGAGCACACAAAACCTGCAAAGCTCACAGTAAGAAAAGAAAAAAAAAAAAAAAAAAAAGGAAAATTCGACAAACCGATAATAATATAAATCCAACAAGAAACAATATTACAACAACCGATAAGAATCTGCTGCCTAAAAATAAATAAAACTGTACGCTTGCTGCGCAAAATTCACCCGATGCATTGCACTGAGCTGATTGGAATTGTTTGTAGTGTTTCAATTGGCTCAAAATATAAACCAAAAGACTTCGAGGGAAAGAAGCTGTATGCTTGTATTGCTTGACGCAAGAAGCTGTCAGGTCAGAATTTTTCATCACATAACCTGAGTAAGAAAGAAAACAAAAACCATCGCCAACAGAAGACTGTAGTTACGAAATTAGTGAAATACCCTCACGAAGAAGAGGTCAGTGAAAACACAAAATTCTGATGATACCGAGAGAATTGTTTGTAAAGTCCAAATTTTGAAGTACTTTCACAGGGTAATCTGCTTCAGTTTGTCCGATTGCGGAAAGAAACGAGAAAAAATACAAAAAGTACTTGTAAAAAGAAATTCATAAGTTTTATCACCATATAAATTAAAACACTAATAAAGGTTATAATGTCCTAGTGTCTGTTTTTTTTTTTTTTGAAAACGATTACTTGTAAATAGAATGTGTTGTCCGGGGACGGGAAAAAAAAAAAAAAAAAAAAAAAAGAAGAAGAAGAAAAAAAAACGTTTTATCTGCGTCACCCAATGGAAGCATCTGTAACTCCTGATAATTCATTTGTTATACCGATACAATTTAAAAATATATATGACATAAAGGTGGTAATGAATGTTGTTATGTTAGTCATAATCATTGAGAATACAGAAAATAATAGTTTTTACGCCTCATCGATCTAACTAATCGAAACATAAGAAGGAATCTTGACATGTACACAGTCAAGGTTCAGATAACAGTGAGACAAGAGACGAAGTATTAAAAAGGTTTGCATTGTAGAACTATATCGATCCAGCGAATCGAATCCTTAACGTGACGTGTTATCTAGGCTGAGGCTACACTCACAGGTCTTTATTAAAACAACATTCAGAAAAACAACAGCAAAACATAAAAAAAATAAAAGAAATGGAAATCTAAAAAAAATTGCAGCAAAATTAATTGAAACAAACCAAACTGAGACAGACTATATTTGCCTCAGTTCCCCTAGCTTCATAAGTAGAAAGACACAACAAGCAAGACATATAGAGTAGTTGAACATAATTGAGGATTCCATCCTACTGTATGTAGCGCAAGTAGGAAAAGAAGGAAGGGAACGGACAAATTAATAAATTACCATAAGAAACAATTCAGTTGATTGTTACTATGCGCAAGTGACGGCTCACACACCACAATAACTGTGAAGAAAAAAGATCTCTTTTTTTAAAAAAAAAAGAAAAAAAAAAAAAAAAAAAATCCTTCAATATTTTTTTTTGTCGAACAGAATAAAAGCAGTAAGCTTAATGTGGCCCTTATTAAAAAAAAAGATATGTGGGGAGGAGGAAATAAGAAATTGGGTAGGGAGGAGGAAGAGGGGTAAATAAAAAAAAAAAAAAAAAAAAAAACCGCGTTTCATCAGTCCTGTTATGAAAACCCCGATTCGTAGCAAAGGGTTACTCAAACAGAATACTACAGTAAAATTACTTTTAAAAAAAAAAAAAAAAAAAATGATGATGATGTTTTGAATTAAAAAACAGATATGATAAATAAACACTGCCACAGTTTCCACATTCTTTAATGAAGAATACCGTAGCAGATCATCATCATACTATGGTTGGTTATATACTAGAACACATGAAAAGAATTTTTTTTTTTTTTTGTTCCCCCTAAAATCACCTTGTACGATGCTAACGATCTATTAACAAGACCGGCGTCGCGACAAAGCAAAGAAAAGATAGGTTTTTAAATCTCAAAAAAAAAAAAAAAATCGTTTACAACATCGGAAGCCACGAGTAAAAAAGAAATAAATAAAAATAAAAAAAACAACAAATGGTGTGTGTGTCGACTAACTTTTGATTTCGCAGGATACTTTTTTTTGTTGTTTTTTTATGCATGTTATCTGTACGCTTCCATGTTTATCCAGAGATTTTACAACAAAAGATTACTTTTTTTAAAAACCAATTGATGATAGAAGTTTAGTTTAGTTTAGTTAGTAGAAGAGGAAAGGTTTATTTGGTCAAAGGGGAGTTTTTTTTTTTTTGCTAAAAAAACTGCAGATTCAACGCGCTAACCTTCTTTCCAATTCACAAAAGAATCGTAAATACTACCATGAGGTATCCCACATGTGTTCCTATCCGTTTTACTCATCACGTGCGTCGAGAGAATTGGTCAACAGAAGTTTCAACACAACGGGGTTTCCTTTTTTCTTTTTTTTTTCAAATTTAAAAAAAAAAGAACGAAAAAAAAAAAAAAAAAAAAAAAACGATGACAAATGAAGAACTTGACTGAGAATATAATATAAATGTAGAATCGGGGAGAAAAAAAAGATAAATAGGCTCAAGCCAGAGAATATGAGTTTTTTATAAAATAGTGCACTACAAGGCTTGATTCCATGGAGGGTATCTCACGCCGACAGAGGACCCAATCCGTAGTTGTTTTCTAAGACTCAAAAAGTATATCTTAGTAAAAAAAAAACAACTAATCACCCAGCAGTAGCAGGGCAAGAGTACCGTAACTGAGGGAGTGAGAAGTGAAAGGGGGAAAAAAAAAAAAAATTTAAAAAAAAAAAACGTGTATGCAAAAAAACACACAATTGACATGCTGAAACCAAGAACTTCAACATAATAAACGGTTATGCTGCGAACAAGAATTGTGTCGTATTCGTAGAAGAATCAAGTTACTAATACAGATAAGCATAAATTGATAAAAGTACGTACTATTCTCGTGACGCTTTTTTTTTTGTATAAGTAACTGGACACGACAACGAGACTAAATAAAGAGTACTTCCTTTTTACAGAAACAAAAAAGGAAAGATAAAAACGGGGTTCAATGAGTACCTTGTCTGTTACAAGAAATAAATAATAAAACAAGGTGTTTCTTTTTTTTTGGCTATCCACAGTGTGTGAGGAGCCTTTGTCAGAGAATGAATGAATTCGACTATCTCCTTAACAAGTATGAGGCAAGTTGATTAGTTGGTTGTGTTTGTTTTTTAAGCTTAATTCATTATACAGCCTCGTGGTCGTTAACAAGATTGTAATGGTTACGAATTACTGGTATATCGATTGATTGAATGTCACTGATAACTCATCGGAATCACTCTCTTCTAAAATTCGAAGGTCTTCTTCGTTGAAAAAATCCTTTAATATGTCAAGCATTGTGTATGAAGGGGGTGCTGGAATATCCCAACTGCATATTCCATTTGATAAAGTATCATCATAACTGGTTGGAGCATCATCAACATCATCGTTCGATGATGGTAATGAAACAATATCGAAAGAGTTACCAGACTGCGATGGTAACTTCTGAATCTCATCGTAAGGAGTAGCCCACAAGTCAACAGGAGGCTTGTTTTGAAATGTCATTTTTGGCATTTGTGGTTCTACCAGTCTGTCTTCAGATGTGAATATTACTGACCAGTTGTTTACCTTTTTAACACTTCTTGCTCTACGTCTCCTCAATTCCTTTGGACTTGCGACAATCGGATGCTTCAAGTCCGCCAACTCCATTCTCCCTTCGTCTCTAAGAGCACCCATAGGACGTACAGGACGTGATTGTTTTGCTCTTTTACTGGTAGCTTTCGGAGGACATGGGGCCCTCGGTCTCATTTCACCTCCCATAGTGATTTTTGTGAGGGAAGCCTTTTTTTTTTCTGTAAAAAAAGGAAATAAATGAAAAAATATAATAATAACTTTACCTTTGGACTACTTTTGTAAAACAGTGTTTTTCTTTTTTTTTTCTTTTTTTTTTTGTGTTAAATCGGAGAGGAAGAGACTTGTAATTCACAAGACGCAAACGGTAAATGCTGATGGGTGAATAGACTGCGACTTGCTAATGAGTGAAAAAAGGAATCAAAAAAAAAATGCATAAATTTTCATTCTTTTTTGTTTTTGTATTTAAAATTAAAAAAAAAAAAGTGCCTCATTTTAAAAAACGAGAACACAAATAGGAGAAAAAAGGTACTCGGCGAATACACAGAATGAAAAATGTGAGTACAAAAAAAAGATTTTGAAATTTTGAAGAAAATTCATCTTCAAAATGGAAAAAACTCATAGCTTTGGGACATCATCCCAAGCAGATCAAACAACAATAATTTCTGTAAATGAATGATCAATCAATAACTCGCAATCAAGTTACGGATTGCAATAACCAATTATCTACGGGAGTGACGAGTCAGTTTTTGAGAACGTGGAGAACATGGAAGAAATAAGCACTTTTTTAGTACTTTCTGCTTTGCTTCGAGCAAGCGAAATTTTTTCAAAAAAAAAAAAAAAGAAATATTAAAATAACAGAAAAAACGATAGCTGTTTTTAAGAAACAGCTGCCTTTGGTGTTGGTATTTTGGCCGATGCCCTACTGGTTGTTGTTGGGTTGTGTAAAGTTCCAAGGTTTAGGTTAACATTATCAGGGGTAACGTACAATTGAGCATTCCCCTGTGACAAAGCAGCCACAGACTGAACTTTAAACTCGTTATCTTTCAGCATCTCAAATATTTTCATGGCTTTATCAAATCCCATTCCATCTTGTTCAGCAAGTTTACCAATAAACGCTGCTATTCTTGTACCCTCAGCTTCTCCTTCGATACGAGCTTCGGTTTTGAGATGGCTCTTTTTTACTTCTACAAGTTCTTCTTTGCGTTTTTCTTCTTCGATTTCGCCTTCAAGACGGGCCATGGATACCTCATTTTCACCACGTTGTCTCTCTTTGAATTTCAATCTGTCACATGTTTCTTTGATGATTTCTTGTAAAATGCGATTGGTTTCTTCTGATTGGCATTCAAACTTTAGAACCTCAACGCTGAGTAATTCCACTCCACGCTTGTTATAGAAATCATCTTTCAAACAGCTGCGACGGATAACGTCGTTGAAGCACTCCAGGAAGTCCATCAGTTTTATTTTACTTATCTCTTGCATTATCATTGACCTTGCGTGTGTGCATGTATCTCCTGGTGCATCTGCTGTACTGTCAACCATTGAACGAACATCAATAATTCTCCAAAAAAAGGTAACGTCTATAACCAGAGCGACATTGTCAAGAGTCCTGCAGCAAAATTCATAATTCATGTATGATGGGCGGGAATCGAACTTCCAGACAAGTTCTGATGTTAAGTGTTCCTTTTTTAAATCAGTTGACCAAGAATGCTTAACGATTTCATGATAAGGAGGAAGGAAGAAATCTGGTCCTGGTCCACGCTCTTCATCCGATAGTTCAGTGTCTCCAGATGCGTAGTAAAATCTCCCTGTCTCAGCTCTGCATACGACAGTTTGATACTTTTCCAAAATAATCTTTGATTGAACTTCGATTATTTCCTGATATGCTTTTGGAAAGAACAATCCACTCTTAGTAATAAGTTCTAACGACCCATCATCAGTATTCCTGACCATGACTGCGTGATGACTGTCAATGTTTATTGCTTCACAGACACCTTCATCAATTGAAGTTTCTAAAGGATCTGGTATGACTCTCTGCTCTCCTCTTTCGACACGAATATGACCTTTGTCATCTCTGTAGCGGATGTATTCATTTTTACGAAGGTTTACAATCTTTTCTGGTTTTGAAAATGTATCGAACTCAGAAGGTCGGTACAGCATTGGTCCAACAACATTTCTTAAGATACCATCTTCTTCATTGCGAATCACTAGAAATTCATCAGCAGAGAGGTCAGGACATTTTTGCACACCTCCATCTGAAAGCTGTTCATATGGTCCTATTTCTGGAACTGTTGGACCGTAAGCACAGCGGATGGTTCCTTCGCGATCGTCAGCTATTTTACAATACTCATCTTTTTGTAATATCGGAAGAGACTGTGGCTCCAAGATAACTGAATCATACGGTCCTAACTCACATACACAAGGACCGGTTGCTACTCTAACTATTCCGGTCTCTTCGTTTCTTATTTTGCAGTATTCGACTTGTTGCAGAACTGGTAGTTTGTTTATTCCACCGACCTTTTCAGAAGGAGAAGGACGATGGACAGTTGGTCCAATTACTGATATCTTCTTTCCAGTAATGATGTCTCGAATTATTACGTACTCTCCTGTTGCAAGTATCGGGAGTTTGTATGTTCCAACAACTTCTTCTTCTGCTTCAAGGAGGACTACAGCAGGACCGTATTTAACTTGACGAACTTTTGTTGTGTTGTTAATTAGAATACAGTATTGTTGGTCTGTGAGTGAAGGGGTTACTTCAACTTCTCCAAGTTTTTCAAGAGGGTCCTCTAACGCCACGACTGCTGGTCCGTGAACGATTCGAGTTGTTCCATCAGGTTTTCTGATTTTTATAAACTCACCAATCTCTAAGACAGGTCTGGTAAGAACACTACCATCAACTTCATCATATTTTCCCAAAAATAGTTTTGCAGGCCCAAGTTCGAGTCTCTGTGTTCCATCTTGTATATCCTTTATCCTGACATATTCTCTGTCTCGTAATACGAGTGCTGATCTGCGTGCTTGAATAACTTTTGTACCGATCCATTGACGACCTGGTCCGTTAATTACCTCCCTTAAACCTTCAGTTGTTGTTACTACAAGTTGCTCCGATTCTCCCAAAGATGTTAGACCACATCCCATAGTAGTGTAAGTATAACTGTGGTGATAAAAAGAGGGGATTAAAGAACCATAAAAACGATTACTTTGGAATTCAGTAGTAGATACAATAAATTCCTATGTCGTAGCGGAGATTGACTTAAAATACGATCCACTTGGACATGGAGAAGAACGGTCTTTAGAGTTTCTTTTTGCGAGGGATGGCCGTAGAGTTGAATTTGACTTTGAGTCAGTGGGGTTGGTTGACACTTTATATTGTTCTGCGATGGTTGGTCTTGTTATGATTTTAATTTCATGATTTTGAATTTGATTCCCGACGAGTTCAACACATTCACTCACTTTATGAGATAGTGGAATCATAACTTCACCTACATCAGGTATTCCTACCTTATTTAAATACTGACACCGTTCATTTGTAACCTTCAACAGACGAGCTGCTAACCTCCTACCCTCTGCAGCGCTGTCAAGGTCGTGATGATTAGTGTACGATAACTTATCCATGTACCCACTGAATACAAGAAAGAACTACTGTAGTTGTCACTGAGAAACTTCACTGTCTAAACAATAAGAGACGTAGGTTGCTTACTTAGAGTGTGTTTTTGCCTGTTTGAAATAAAATAAATTCCTTAAAATACCAAGTTGAAAACATGAAATCGTCACTCACAAGGGGATAAGGATGATGGGAGACGGCAGTGCTACAACTCAAAGAACGACATGGCTGGTGTCTACGTGGACATCAAAACAGACACCACATCAACTCGCACGAAATGAAACTTGAAGCTGCCATCGAAGGGTCGGGAAAATAAAAATGCATCTTTTTTTTTTTTTTTTTTTTTGGGTTGGGAAATTTCACACTTTTTTTTTTTTTTTTTTTTTTGGACTTTTTTTTTTCTTTCTTTTTTCTCTTCATGTATTTTGGTCTCTCCATTTTTCTGTTATTTTTTGTTTGTCCTCCTTTATCGTCATTTTTGTTTTTGTTTTTTGTTTTTTTTTTTTTTTATTCAAGCAATATCATCCGCAGAGGGAGTAATAAAGTATCAGCAAGGGGGGCAGGGGGAGGGTGCAATAATTTATACAGGGGTTGGGTATAACATAAAATGTCTCTTCTGTCTGGATGAATGGGGGTGGGGAGGGGATGGATAATCTAGGTACGCGGTGGCTGCTCTTCTGCGAACGACAGGTTCCCGCTGGTTTGTGACGCAAGTAGTAACATAGAAACGTCATTGATTTTTTTTTTTTTTTTTCGGAATACAGCTGATGTACAAGTGCTAAACTTTTTATTCTTTTATATACTTTTACCGTTGTATTTTTTTTTGTTTGTTTTTGCTATGCTGCGCTTTTTTTTTTTTTTTTTTTTTAAACCTTTTTTTTTCTTCTTGTTTTTTTTTTTTCTATTCTTTCATCGTTTACGCACCTTCCTTTCTTAGGCCAGTAATCAAGCGGCAGTCTACCACTGTCATGTACATTTTCTATTTAGGTGAGAACTGTGCATCTGCAGTACAGCCGGGAGCGCCATTGGTAGGAGAAAATACAAGGATATGGGAAAAGAAATTTTTCTTTTTTTTTTTTTTTCTTTTTTTTTTTCTTCTTTTTTTCTTTTTTTTCGTTCTTCTGTGGTTCTCGGTTCTCGTATAATTTTTATTCTTGCCAGGCAGTGCAGTGTCGGGGCTACGTGTACGCAGAACCGCGGAAAACTGTAATCACACTTGAACACGGAAGCCAGTTAGGAAATATACATAAGAGGAGGAAACAAAAGTTCTCTTCTTCAATCAGCAATTCCTCCGGACGTAGCGTCCTTTATCAAAGAGAATTAGCCATGTTCAAAGCAGGCTACCCCGGCAGACATCGGCACAAAAATGACCGCCAAAAAAACAAAAGAAAACATCAAAAAAACAAAGCAGCCGCATTTGCAGAAGTCGGCTGCACAACAGAAATCTGGACATGACGATGTAGAAAGTAAGTTTGGCAATTGGAGAGACCAGAGGGGACGGATGGGTGTCTGCTACACCAGGCAAGTGCTAAAGTCACTTCACTCAAGACTGAAAAGGGGGAAGGGGGGTCGCGTGAGGTACAGCGATAATCAACAGTCATGCATGCGTCAGACTTTAACAACCGTGTGGTTGCAGTAGTTACAGAGAGTACTGGAAGTGGATGAAAAATAAGGGGGAAAGGGTGAGGAACACCAAAAAGGAATTTAATAGAAAGAAAAATATATAAGAGAAAAAAACCATACACACACTTTTTTTTTTTTTTTTTTTTTTGTTTTTTTTTCCGTTAACCCACTTTTTCCCGCGGGAACCTTTACTATTATTCTTTCACAACAGGGGGATGCAACGTGTAGATTGCAGGGCATTCGGTATAAGAAATTTCTATTCAGCAGGGGATACAAAGATAACACTACAAGGCGGGAGCTCCTTTAAGTCCCGAAGATACTTACCAAGGGCGCTGTGGTTCGGCAACAACCATAAGGATCTCAATAAAGGCCCAGTACCACATACCCAAGTAGCAGTAGTAAATCAAGAAGCACAGAAGGATCAAGAACCAATCACCACATGAGGTGTCCATGCAAACAAGCTTTTCGTCTTCGTTGTATTTGCATGAGAGGCAAAGTTCGCAGCAGAAGAAGTTGCAAATATCTTTCAAGTTACCTCCCAACTCAAGAACTTCGTCAACTACGACGTCCTTAAAGGTTCTCGAGGCCAACTGCTTCGTATAATCTTTCTTAGCCTGGTCTTCCTCGTGTCTCTTAACATCTTCTTCTCTCTTGGAGTTAATCTGCTTGGCCTTTGGACCTTCAGCGTAGGCGGCTCTTTGCTCAGAAGCGACGTTTGGGTACCACTTCTCAATCTTGTCTTTCTGTATTGATTTAAAGAATTAACGAATATTTTCATAAACTGGGTAATCATTACTTGGAATCGAAAGTCTTAGTCTTACTAAATTAAAGAGAACACAACAAACCTTTGTAGCATCGATAGTCACTCTCTTCCACTGACGTCTCAAACCTTTCTGGAATGCGGTAAGCTGACCCTTTGCTCTGGTGTCCTGTTAGTGTTAAGATTCAAATGTTGCTTCGTAACATGTAGTCATAGAATAGTTAATTAAAAGTAAAAGACATACGCTGTCATCATTTGGAGTTACGATAAGCTGGTTATCATCGAAAGACAACACACACTTTCCACATGACTGTTCGGCCTGTTTTAGTTATGTTAGTATTAATGATAAGTAATGTTCCTGTAAGAAAAAACTAATTAATAATATAACACACCCTCTTGGCGGCTCTGGTTCCCTGCTCGTACATTTCCATGAGAGATGGCTTCTCACTTACTCTGTGGTCAGCGGTGACGGCAGTGACGCAGTTCTGGGAACGTGCGTTCCACTGTATTGTGTTGTGTTGTGTTTTAGTGTTTTGATAAAAAAGAAACATTGTTTCAACTAATAGAATAATAATAACATACAGCGTCCTCAATTCCCTGAATAAAGATGCCTCTCAAGACGGATCTTTTGCCAGCCTCGTCTTCCTTCAACTTTGAAACTCCTCCAACGTACTCAGCGTATTCAGTTGGGATGGCTGAGATCTTTACGGTGTCTAGGGTGACGGATGAGAACTTGTCAGCCAAGTTGATCAAAACGACTTCCTTACCTCTTCTGTGTGCTTCACGAGCTTCACGGGTTGTTGGGAAGGAACTTTCAATGTTGGCTTTTCCGTGAGCAACACCAGTCCTGAATGCAGCGAGGAGCTGTTGAGTTTTGAAGTTGTTACATTCTCCCTCAGTTGGCTCGAATGGAAGACCTCCAACACGAGCATCATTGTTGTCAACTTCGAGAAGTCTTACAGGTGTTTGTGATGCAACACCTCCGATAAAGGAATCTCTGATGGTAGCGTTGTAGTCAGGGAACTTCTTCTCTAATGGAACACCAGCGGTATCACCGTAAGCGTGTAGAGCAATGTTTTTTAGTTCTTCAATGTCTGAGTATTTTCTGCAGATTTCTGGGCAGACTTCATCTGCCTCACCAGGTACGTATGCTACCCACTTTTCGTCGCAAGCTGCAACCTCGGCGTCGTCACGAGTGTTTACTTGGTAATAAAACTTGTTAGCACTTCCAATACCACTTGGGGTCAAGTTAATAGCGACAAGCTTCTCGTTAAGGACGGTAATCTTCTCGTTGAATTCCGAGAGTCCCAACTGCTTCTTCATACCCTGCAAGTTGGCGGCGGCCTCCTGTCTGTCGACATCTACTTCGAGGGTCTTCGTGTACTTCTTCTGGTTGAGAGGCTCGATGGTAATCTTAGTCATCTTCGGGTGGGGAGGAAGCAACAATACCTAAAGGGGAGAGAAGTAATAAATGAGAAGATAATCACAAAACTATTCAATTTTATTAACAATCAACATTCACCACCTCATATTTGTTATGACTTCAAAGGGATATAATTACACTGAGCAAGACGACTATTTAATCATCTACGAAGAGTTTTATAATTAAATCAGTTGAGCTCAAAGCTGGGCTGATTGAATCACAATAAGTTCGACGACAAGTATACTGCACATCGCTGGCCACACAACAAGAAAAAAAAGAAAAAAAGAAAAACCATTCAGATTAGCCTTATATTTCGTTGAACGCAGACAAAATCCTGTCACACGGGGAAAATAAATCATGACCATAAGAAATAACGGCTTTCAATCTGAATAGTTTCTTCTCCGACTACGTCGGTACAACAAAAAAAAAAAAAAAAAAGAAAGAAAAAATCCCCCATTCAAATAAGCCTTTTTTTATTTCGCTGAACGCACGGAAGTGAAACTTTGACAATGTAAAAAAAAAAACATTAACAAATTAATATCCAGTTCCTGACAGTCCATAATAAGTAACATGGTTAAACTGAGTACATGACAGCAGATTAAGTCTCAAGGGGGTATAAGTTATACCAGAAGAAATGTCGGCTTTCAATATTGAATACGTCGGTAACAGAAAAAAGTTAGAAAGCAAATTAGCTTACTGCATAATTTCAGTGGTTGCGCACTGATATCATAATCCGCATAGTCTGTGAGAGCTAGAAAGAATTACATGTGCTTCATTCGATAACAAACAAACAATAAAATAAATAGATTTTTATTTGTTTTATTTATTTATTTTTCCTTTTCAACAATCAATGGAAACATTAAAAAGTTAACGTCGTCGAAGGGGAAAAATAAAATAAAATAAAATGAAATCTAATAAAATTCTTGAAAAGCCTTAAAATGGCACCTCAACAGTATTGCGTCAGAATCAAGAAAACACAAAAAAAAAAAAAAAAAAAAAAAACATGTTCATCACTCGTAATGAACCCCAAAAAAAGATTTTTGATACAAGGCACATAAAAGATATCACAAGCGAAGGAAAAGGGTATCCGAGATTAGCCACGTATCATCTAACAGAATAAGAAAAACAGACAGCGAAAACAAATAGAAACATCCGACGTGATTGTACAGAGCAATTACTTATGTTTAAATTTGTTGCTTGCACGATGTACAGTTTTTTTTTTTTTACTTTTTTTCCCTATTACTCTGCGCTGATAGGGCCGTGAGGGAATATAACCTCGACTATTCTTTTTTTTATCATGCAACAAGACAGGCTTGCCTGTTGGATTGTTAATTGTTAGAAAGGATGTTGAAGTGTTCGGTACAAAAAAAAAAAATTATAAAATAAAATAAATAAATACTATGACTCTATTGCGAAGACATGTTAAATTCCTTCGGGAGGTTTAGCCGAAAGGGAAAAAAAAAAAAAAAAAAAAAGAGAAATTATAACTTTGAAAATTCAATTCCAGTAGCGGCATCGCTTTCTTCGATGAGGATCCTTTTCGCAGTTTCATTATTGCAACGGCTTTCAACTTGAAATTTTGATGGTTTACCACATGTGGCATCACCATTTGGTCCCCAGAAGTCTCCATTAGAAACTTCTTTAGACATGATACATGCAAGAAGAGGGAGGGCACCATCATATGAAGACTGCTTTAGGGTTACAATGCTATCCATTATTTTCATACCGTATCCTGTTAATCCATCTTGTGAAGACGTGTTGCTAACAAGTTCAGTGTCAGCCATTCCTGGATGAGCTGTGACTACCTTTACGTTTGAATTCTTAGCGACAATCTTATCAAATAGCGCTGCTGAGTAGACAGCATTCGCTAACTTTGACTGTTGGTAACGTTTGTAACGAGGATAGCTCCAGTTTCCTCCTAGTTTTGAATTGTCAGTATTCTTTTGAAAATAAACTCGGTCGATACTAATTGGAAAAAGCCATCTGGCTAAACTAGAGTGGTTGACAATACGAGCCTCACCAGTTCTATTCGCAGCGATTTCAAGCTCAGGAAACAGTAAGTGAGTGAGTAGATAATGCGACAAATGATTAGTTTGAATTTGAACATCAAATCCATCCTCCGTCACCAAATTATCAAACGCCATGATGCCAGCGTTGTTAGCGAGAACATCAAGACCTTCACCTCCAAACTTTGACAGGTATGTTTCTGCAGCTTGTCTGACACTGCTAAAGCTCATTAAGTCACAGTCAATAGGTGTAATTACAGCTTTTGGATGCTTCTCTTTTAATCTTGCAAGCGCTGAATCAGCTCTGGTTGATTTTCTATTAAACAAAACTAACTCACCACCAAGTCCAGCAATGGTGTCTGCTGCAGCGAATCCGGTACCGGATGTCGTTCCCGTGATCGCAATTCTCTTTCCTTCAAGCGTCGTATAACTTTTAGCTACGTCGTCGTAGTAGTAGTTCTTACCTGCCTGCTTGTTACCCATTGTTGTTTGAGATTAGTTCTGAAGAAGAAATTTTGTGATGTTTATTTTTTTATTAAAATATGAAACTTTTCAATCAGAAGCAACCAGAATGCTACTGACTTGATCTTTTACGCAGCTCACTTCTGCGAATTTGGAGTAAAACAAGCAACGAAACAAAACTACTCGTTGGGCACGGAGGCACTCAACGATAATTGCCTTTCCTTCCACAGCCGTTAGAAAGCTATAAAGAGAATACAACTTCACCATCCCCGTGGTTAGGGACTGGGTTACGTTTACACAAAGAAACTAAAACAGTACCGTATCTCTACTACCTTGCGTTAATAATTAGTAACGTTAGAGTAAAGACAATAACTGAAAAAACGAGATAGAAAAGACCTGATTCCCTCTGTGTATGAAATCAGTTCGGCATTACGCAAGAACAAGACGCCACTAAGCGCCGATTACAAAACAGAATAATGATTCCAAAGACGCTGCAACAGAGGCTGCAGGATGGAATCTTGACCTCAATGAGAAAAAGTGATCTAACAAATGTGTGAAACAGGTTTTAATGAGAGAGAAACACAAACTTATAAAATAGATAGAACTTTTGGATAAGAAACAAAACCTTCTGAAGTCCTTACAGCAAGTACCTTTATACAGCGTGTACAGTCTTAAAGAAGTTCGCAACCTGAGAAGTAAACTCCTCAGGGTGTCTATTAAATAACATGCTGTGACCAGCTGCTGGGTACCACTCATGAACGTTGGTTGACGTTGAAGCAGTTTTCAACCGGAGAGTGTGGTCAAGTGGTACTAATCGATCTTCTGTTCCGTGCATTAACAGCATCGGAACAGAAACATTTGAAATTAGTTTTTCAGGAGTGAAGTCTGAGTTGACACCCATTCGTAATAGTGCTAAGTTACGAACCAAGTCAAGATAACTCTGAGGAACGTATTGCTTTACAGACATCACTGCTCTTACTAAAGGGTCCGATTTGGTTGCTCTGTCGCTGCTTTTCGCGATTATTTCGTCTTTCTCGATCTGTGAACGTCCAAAAGCTTTCATCAAACTATTTTGAATGATGTCATTCGCACAAGCAAAAGGATTTTCTAAGATCAACCCATCAATATGACGAGAGTCTTTAGCAGCTGCAATGATGGCACTGGAAGCCCCTTGAGATGTTCCCATGATAACAACTTTATCGTTACCTCTCTCTTTCGCAAGTTCAGCTGCTTTTAAAACATGTTTATGCTCTTGAACACCCATAGTAATTCCACTACTGCCAGAGTGCTTACCGTGGTTGCTGCAGTCAACGAGTAACATGTTGGCTTTGGTAGCTGATTGAATCTTTTCAACATGTCGAAGTAGTTCTCTTCGATCATTACCAGCACCGTGAACAGCGACTATGCAAGATGTTCCATTTTTTGTTGGAATGTACCATCCTAAGTCCTCCTCTCCGTCGAATAAATGAACCTCTTCGTAGTCTTTACCCCAGTCATCCTTTGGGTTGTTGCATTTTCCCATAAAGAAATTACTTGCACGGGATGATCGTACTGCTGGAAGAGTGCCATCTCTTTTTTGTGACATCCACGAAGGGTAAACAACATACTCTGTGAAGTAAGCTGCTGAACCGATAGTGCTGGCACTAGCACTTCCCACCAGGAACATCATTCTGGCCATTTTTTACAAGTTGTGTTTTGATCTGTAAAATATTTGTTTTAACGTATTTCTACTTAAGCATTATTTAATACGCGTCTTCCTCGTTGTTTCTTTATTTTATTTTTTTGGTGAGAAAATCAACAGACAAACAAATTGAATACCACTTTACTAAAGAACTTTTAACTTTGAACAAAAAAGCGTAAAACAGAAAACTACTTTTGTTAGTGTGTGTCTGTCGCTGTACTGCTTCCGAGGACCTAATAATTTAACAACAAAGAAAAAAAAGAAAAAAAAAAACAGAAAAAGAAAAAATTGGGGAGAAACAATAATATAACAACGGGATATAAGAAACAAGAAAACAACGCACAACGACGACGAAGTACGTTTTTTGCATTAAAAAAAAAAAAACTTTTTCTAAAAGTGGGAGAACACACACACACACAACACACACACAACTGGTAGACACAAATGACTACGAAAGCTGTGGCATCGGATCACTTCTCATTTTGGAGAAATGTTCACCTGCAACTCATTACAGGGAATGCTTACAGCCTGTAGAGTTACTGCTAACTAACAAACTTTAATAGAGAATTATTCTCTCAATTAATAACAACAGTAAAAGTATAAATAAACTGCAAAAGTGTCTCATCTGTTTTCGATGTAGTATCTGTTAAGCTGCACAACAACACAATAATAACAAAAGGGACTGTCACAGGACAAAAAAGGATTCGGAGAAAATACAATTCTTGTTGAGGGAAAACAAGAAATAACAGTAGAGAAGGGGAAAAAGGAGGGGGGGGGGAAAAAAAAACAACTGGAAATCTAAATGGGAGTGTGTTTCTGTTTTACGACTGAAAGGAAACTAAATTCCTCCAGGTATCCTTTTGCTAGGACTTAACAACGTCTGTTCGAGTCGAGAGCTGGTCAGAAAGGGTCCTACTCATCATGCCAAGGTCTGTTAGCATATGCGTGTAGTTGAGGTTCAAGCATCTGTTTGTCGTGTTTATGTTTTGAGATTTTATTTTTATTGTTTTTAAAGATTAGAAAAATTGCAATAGAATACCTGTTTCTCTGTACTTCTCTTCATCCAATCAGTAGCTGGTTCGTCAAGATCATGATGAGTGGCTGGTGAGTAGCTTTGATAATGTTCTTCTTGCTGATGTGGTGGAATATCTTCGGCAGGATGAAGCATTGTTCTGTCAATGATGGCTGTTGATATTCTTTCTGAAAATAATCCTCTCTGTGGCAGTCCTGTTATCTCACCAAACAACGCAAGAGGAGAATCAGAAGACAAAGCAGTCATTTCCTTAGCCAGATGGTGATGTTCTGACACAGTTGGTACAAATGTTGGAGGTGATAATGGTTTCTGCAGAGCCTTAATACTCTTGTCTCGTCTACCCAGTTGGAACTCAACCGGTACGGTTACCTCATTTTTCCACCTCTTACCAGTATATTTACCCGTCTCATTCTTCTCGGCTGTCCTGCGACGTGCTTCACGCTGTCTCTCAACGAACTCATCGTATCCCCATGCACGACCGTTACCTCCATAAATGGAACCGGACTTCTGCTCCCAGGCTGGTCCTTTGTCAGCCCTAGTGATAGGGGCGAAAGGGCAATTTGCAATTTCCTCGTCCTGATGCTTGCGACGTTCTTCCATCAGCTTTTGTTGCTTTCTACGTTGCCACTGAGAGACTCGATCATACACTCTGAGAGGGTCTGTGGCTTTTGGAGTTTGTCGAAGGAATCTCGTCTTTGACGGTTCATCTTTTGATCTCATTGCTGGTGTTGATACTAAGCTGGTAGCAGTTGTAGCCCGAGCACCCTTTCCTGGAGTAGCTACTGTTGGAGTTGCAGTACTTGTGTTGTGTTGATACCCTCCTTGATAACCTCCCATCATCCCGCTACTACTGTTGGCTCCACCTGGAGTACCGAAGTCTGCTGGTCCTCTGTATTGATCAAAGTAACCTCCTGTGTCTGGTACCATTCTCGGCTCCTTTGGTAGCTCCTGCAACGCTGGCTCTGGTGGTAGTAATCCACATACACGTTGGTCTCTTTCAACTCTTTCCTTGTGGTACCTCAAGATTTCTTCATGCTTCAACAGGTTCTCTTCTAGTTCGGATGACATATTTGTTACTCTCAGACTGCTAAAGAATACTTGTTTGATAATTTAAACCACAACAGTAGTTCTGTGTCATCGTGTAGGCAAGAAACAAACAAAAAGAGAAAAAAAGAATAATGAAAAACAATAAGATTCCCAAGCCGACACTTTCAACAAGTACGTGTGCCGAAGGAATTGTAATCTGATGTACGTCAATAGTCAGTTTAATTTATTTAACTAACAGAAGAGAGAAAAAAAAAGGAGTACACTCAGCTAAATAATAATAAACAATAATTATGGAACAGTAGCAGTTGGATACGAAACTAATATCGAAATCGATCGGTCGATGAAATATAGAGTAGACTAACATATAAAACAAAACAGTTCACAAGCATGAATAAAGTTTCGTGCACTGCTAGTGACACAATTTGCCATCGTTTCAACCGCAGGAATTGGTGGAGAAATCACTTCCGTTACTTCCTCTGCCTCTTCAAGCTGCTCTTCAATAGCCGCAGCGTGTCTTAATATTCCTTTACTTAGAATATCATCGCGGGCCATGATTTCAAAAACTTTTGGCATCCCACCACCAGCGCTATCAATCATTCTGATTGGATATAAAACTGTTTTTTTTTTTTTTATAAAAAAATAAATATTTTTTTTTTGTGCTAAAGTGAATTTGGTTGTTTTTATTAGTTTGAATATTTTTTTTTTTCATATGTGTGTTGTTACCTATAATAAACCTGATTGAAAAGAATTATAATCCATTGCCATTAAAAAAAACACCACGTCAATGAACGAAATGCCGCGCAATCGCACAACAAGTTAAAATATCATAAGAATGTTAAGGTGGGGGGCATCTTGAGAAAGTGGGTTGCACAAATTGCAATCCTTTATTTTATTTTATTTTTTTTTTTGGTGTACATTTTTTTTTTTTCCCCCTTCTTTTTCTGCCACAACTTCTTTGCGTAATGTAATATTAAAATTTTATTCCTTTTTTTTTTTTTTTTTGTTTCCTATAATACAAACGATTGGGTCATTTGAGACCACAGCATCTGGCTTACAAACTACCACCGAAAAAAAAAGACGAACAGCAGGGTCAGTTCAAGCAATGGAAAGGTAGAAGAGATTGTAAAAAGAGAAAAAAAGACACTGGTTAAGGTGATCACTAGCAGACGGAACAAAAAAAAGTGTAAAAAAAAAACGAAGATGAAAAAATAAGAAAACAAAGTCTCAGGCTGCATGCCTGAAAATCGGCCGTTAATATAATTTTTTTTTTTTTTTTTTTTTTTGGCAGAAAAAAAGTTATTTTTTTTTTTTTTAACGTAAAGTTAGGGAACCGAGAAAAAAAATATACAACAAAAGAAAGAAGGTAACCAGGACTCTGAAATAACGTAAATCGCATTTAAAAATACGAAAAAAAAAAAGAATTGGGTACGCAAATATCAACAATCCTCATCAACCGGAGGTAGTACACCAGATGATCCTAGAGGTGACGCAACAAAATTGTTACCTCCATCAGTTAAACTAGGTTTTGAATTTTGACGAGTCAAAGTTCTGATTGTCTTTTCTTGTTGTCTCCTCGTTGAACGTTCAGACCTGAGTTGAGACTCTGCTGTTTCTAGTCGTTCCTGAAGATGAGAAACAGTCTGTTTGAATTGAATAGCCTGACTGTGTAAGTCTTTCTGTTGAGACTTACACTCTGCTCTAACTTTTGAATAATCATCAGAAAGTTGTCTAATTCGATCTAAAGAATTCAACACTGTTTGACTTTCTAAAGGTTCATTCCTCACTGATAATTCAATCGCTGTATCGAAGTCTTGATCGAGTTCTGATAGAAAAACCTCTGCTGCTCGTCTACCTTCAGCTGAAGGCTGTAATACCACATTGTTGATGCTGGCTATTTGAATGCCTTTTTTCAAACCAGATTGGTCTGCAGGTGATCCTTTTTGAACATCTATAACAATCAACTCATCGTTGAGGGTTAACCCGATTCCATCACCAGATATGTAGTCTAGATTGGGGGCTATGAAATGTGGTTTTTCGTTAAGATCAGAACCTTCTTCTGACCATGTTGTTGACTGTTGCTGTCTACGAATACGAGCAAGAGATCGTTTGATTTGAAGCGTCAGATCAACGAGACAAGACATCGGAATAGATTTCAAAACAGAGCAAGCAGTTCCATCGACAGTCCACATCAATACGTCCTCAAGGAAAGTACCGAGTTCGATATCAGGTTGGAGGTATTCCGTGTGTGATGCTGAATTTCTCAAAGCTGTCAATAAAACAGTCAACTCTTCTATCACAACGTCTAACGGAATAGTGTTTTGATAAGCTTCCAAATTCCTTTCAATTTCCGCTATTGTTTCTTCAGACATTTTAACCTTATAAGCACTGCTCACATCTGTTGTCAACCAGTCGGTTCGTTCCATCTTATCAACGAACAGTATGAGTGTTTCTCTTAAATGACAAACCAACTGTATTTAGTGTTTTCTTTTTTATATCATCCTTCTACATACGTTATGAAAATAAATAATAAAACTCAAAAAACTGTTACATACAAATCCCTTCATCTGTCTTTCACACAGAGGTAGTGTAGACTTTGAAGAAAATGAGCTAACAGCACCTTCCCATCGAGTACCAAGTGCGCTATAAAGAGACATTTCAGGAGATGTGTTTCTAGCTTTGAAAGCAGCCATGAGCCCTAACACCATAGTAGTTACCTGTTTTTTTTTATTAAATTTATAATTTTCATTGTAAGAAGACAATTGTTCAGATTAGGCTGATGAATTGCGTATGTACATACTTGGGCTTCTGTGAAGTTGTTGCAACATTTTCTCAACTGTTCCTCAAAACCCACCGGTAGGGGTGTTAAGTGTCTGTCAGGTTGTAGAGCAAGCTGTTTATTATTATTTTGTTATTTTTTTTCAAAAAAAAAAAAAAAAAAAAGATATTTCATCTAAAGTCATACCAAAGCGGTGGCCATCTGTTCAACCTCAGCAGACTTGATAGGAGTGGTCTCTGAAGTGTATACGAATGATGGTAAATGAGCTGGTAAGAATTTCGGTGCGAAAAGACCAGAAGAAAATGACACTTCACTTTCGATATCTTTCCATTGAGGTGTTCCATTTCTTGGGACAAAACTGCGAGAGACTGTGAGGATAGAATCATGACATTGATGAAGCAAATCTGGTTTACAAGCATCGAGTAGCATCGGATCAACATCGTCAGTAGATATTCCAAATGGAGTTAGTACGTCAAGAGTGTGATTATATTTATCAATTAGAGATATGAGTGCCGCCTTAATTAGATTCTTATGAGAAGGGTCTTCACTATCTGATTCTGTTATCCAAAAGTCTAACGTATCGGGTAAACCAACAGCACCTGTCATAGAACTGTGTTGATCCATGTCGATGTTTATTCCTCCTTCTTGGCATTCAAAGTCGATGGGTCCAACATTCTTTCGGAAGGAATTCCAAAGCCGTTTTATATCAGAGAAAAGCTTCACAGTTCTTTCGTACTGTGCTGGTTGAACATGTTCACGTAGAAGTTCCATAACTCCTCGATAGGCATTCGGAGTGTCATCTTGAGTCGTAAACAGCAGCTTACCACTCAGTCCTTCAAAAACTGACCAGCAAAAATTTAATATTTTTATTATGAGTGGTGCTGTGATTCGAAGTTTTTCCCTTTCATGGAGGTGCAGATCGAGCAGCATTGATTTTTCACCACCTCCGAGACAGTCAAGTCGTAGCAAAACAACTCCTGAACGAACTAAACAATTACTTTCACCTTTATCAATCCACTGTGTTAAAGCTCTTAAGGTATGACACATATCTGATTGTGGTCTTGATAGGGTTGCTTTTTGTGTTGTTGTGTGTTCCTTCCAGAATCGTTCAACAATCTTTTCAACTGCAAGAGCATCATCTCTCGTTTGACTGTTCATTCTTTTAGAAGCAGCAATCTCTACAGGATCTCCTACCACTAGATGGTAGCAGAAGAACGCAAACATACGCTGTGCTTCATCAACTGTTAACCCAGTGTGAGTACCCATGTGTAAATGGTATGCCATTGATCTCTCAGTTACTTGATTTAACATGTGAACATAATTACTTAAGTTTTGTTGATACCCATAAGTCCTTGAGTGCAGTGTATTACTGAACATGTAATGCCACAAAGTGTCTAACGCTTCAGGAAAGATTGCCAATTGTAACGCCAACAACCCAAACTCTAATCCCCATAGTAAGTAACATGCTCCAGTTGATAGAACTGGTTGTTTATTTGCGTAAGAGTCTAAGTTACCCGACTCATCTAGCTGAGTCACACAGTCAAATTTGTAGTTGCCGCCAGCAGTCATGGAGCCTCCAGTTCGATCCCCAGGTATGAAATAATCTTTTTGATCTTCAACCGATAACAATAAAGATCCAAAGAATGTGTCTGGAAGAGATGCAGCTACAGCCCATGCAGCGCAAATTGTTTCAGTCCAGTCGACGGAGAATCCTTTTTGAAGAGAAGCAAAAACACCTGCCTTGCTATTCTCACGTTGGCTGATAACATCCAACTGACTCTTGTCATAAGCGATGTGTAGGATTCGTTGTTGTCTTTCAGAAAGGGATAATTCCTTTTGGAGGTACGGATCAATTGAAATTTCTTTTGCCAAAGGATGAATAGCACCCTCACCAAAGAAGCATCTCAGTCCTACATAAAATACGAGAAGACGAACTTCCTCAATCTTATGCTTCGAAAGCATGATTTCTATTTTTGACAATACTTTTGATAAGCCAAGTGATTGAACGTTTACCTCGTCAGCGCAAAGTGTTAACTGTCTCTGAAGAGAAACATACGAGTCATGAAGAGGGTCGTCAAGTTTATAAACAAAAGGTAAATCACCTGGTCTCGTTGCTAAGGATTCAGCGTTTTGACATTTATGACGCATTCCTTCTCCACAAACTTTGATTATCGATCCTGGTTGATCATTTTCCTGTGAAACCTGATCACGTAAATATTCTAACATAGCCTTGGTACCCATTCCTCTGATTGCACCAGTTCCTTGTTCGAGACCTTTTATAAAAGTAAGTTGATTCGATTCAATCGCTGCGTTAGTTGGATTTGAGATGAGATCTGTGTCCTGTTCACTTCCACGTTCTGGACACACAAATCCAGGTTCTTCAAACAGAACCTTTGCTACTTTGCTTATGCATTTCGTTATTTCTGGATCACTCATAAATTGAGGTTCCCATGATATATCATCAGCTGTTCGTATAAAAGCCCTCGCAAGAGCACTAACAAAAGCCTGTTCAATCGCACACGTGCGTACTTTGTGAAATAAATCTTCAGCAGTGTTTGATGATTTCGGTGATTCAAATAGCGTTATCATTTCCTTTGCTAATAAACCAACTTCATCTAACCTTTCACCATTCAATCCCAAGGCGGCGTCATAAGACACGTCAAACAAAGCGATGTACACATCTGTTAAGACAATAGGAAATTCTAAGATGCTAAGAACTGGAGGGATGTCAGCGTTGTCAACAAGACCTGGTTTGCGAATTGAAAACTGCTCTTGAGCAGCATTGAGGATGTCTTGAGGTTTTAATAAACGAAGAATTACTTCTAAAGCTCTACAACAGAATCCACGAGACACATCAACAGATGAAATATTTTTCAAGACGATGTTAGTAACCTTTGAGACGAGAGAGTCATTCTGACCTGATTGCGATAATGCGATTGCGTATTCAGCGAGTTGAATTGTTACACCTGGGATAGCTGCTTTGTTCTTATCAAGAGCAAGTGCTAAAGTCGGAAGGTCAATAAATAATTTCAAATCGTCACAAGATTCGATGAAAGTTCGAATCTCAGGAACTGATCGATCCTCTCTCCGCAACATCTCCGAAGCTATAAACCAACTTGAAAGATGTTTCTTCCCTTCGACAGTCTGTTCTACTCTACTTAACACACACGATAATGCCACTAAAAGTTGATCTAATTTATTAACCATCACAGGAAGTACAGTCTTCAATAACATCGGAGACAGTGTGTTTGCTACCCATGATACAGACCTGCTCGATGATGCCTTTTCATCCAAAACCGTGTTAAAAAAATATTCACATTTCTCACCCTCCAAATGCTGAAGTACTGATGTAGCAGCCAATGGTAACATTGCTAATATATAGCCTTTAATGACGTCACTGTGAGTGGTGCAGAGGGTTACTGCTGACCAGACTGTAGCTGGTTTTTTAAAGACTGACCAATGCAAACAACAAACTAACTTGTATACCCATTTAGCTGTTATCGTGCAAACTTCACATGAATTGTGTTTAACAAGACTCTTAATACAATCTTGAAAGAATAAATGCATATATCTACTGTTTGAATGTATGATTTCTATAACATCAAAGTCGCTGTATAATTTTTCAAGCTTAGCCGATTCAGTTACAGGATTAGATTTCCATTGTATGGCTGTGATACCTGATTGAAGATACTCACGGATTGCGAATGATCCTGGGAGGCTAGGTGATGAAGCTCCTACAAACAATGAAGGCTGGTCAACAGTTCTCATTCTACGAAGCTGATCGAAAGTAGTGTGAGTTGCCTGTCGATGGAGGACTCTTCCAATTACGTCATCACATGTTTTGTGAAGAGAAATCTCTTCAGGAGTTTTATTTTTAGAAAACGAAAGCAAAACTGAAGCATTTCTATCATCACATAAAAGACGAAGCGCCAGAGTCACAAGTGCTGTCGGTGCTTTTAACTCCTCATCGAGAAGTCTTTGAACTAATGAATGAGTTGGTTTATCATGAGAAGCGACCTCAACTGCCATAGCAATCAGTTCCTCGGGAGTTGGTAGTCTCTGTCTGTACAGCTTTAAGAGTGTCTTGCGTACGATGGGACACACTTCTAGAAGTTTCTTTGCGACTGAAACCTGTTCACCAAAAGGACGTTTCAAATCATACAGCGCCGCAGCCGGATCCTCAGAAGGAACTTCAACCCAAAGAGTTTTAGACTCAGCCTGAGCTTGGAATAGTGAGTTCAGAGCTTGGTCAACAACTCCTTCCATGTCTCTCCATTCTGGTTGTGGTTGTGGTGGTATTTTACCAGCGATACTCAGATCAATGTATTGCATTATATTAGCGCCAACATTCTCTGCAGCTGCATCTATGTATACATTGTCCCAACCAGTTCCAAATAAAGGAGTTACTTTCTGTAAGTAATCTCCTGCTTCTTCCCAACCCGCGGGAACGACTTGTAAAAGTACGACAGCCTTGTTTAGGTGGTCGTCTTTCATTTCATCAGGAGGGGTGTCCAGAATGTGCTGCATTTCGTGATATTCTGGCTGACCTATCGATTCAGGACTAATAATGACCGCGAAAATAGAATCTGAATCCTCGCTGGTATCACTGCAAAATGAGTAAAGCGATTCTTTAAGAAACTCTTGACCTCTCTCACTCTCTAACAACGTATCGACAGATACGTACTTACAACGGGGAATGTTCTTTAATAATGATGGAAAGTCTACATTAGCAGGGGAGTACACCACCGATTTCAACCAGCCTTCCTCTTGATTTGATAAGAACACAAAATAATTAGTCAGCGACCATGGCTCTAAGTCTCTAAAGAACGCTCTTAGATAACAAGGACTGTGTTCTTTTAATACTCGTTGTGCTAATAACATTCCCTCTGGATGCATTAGTTGTAGCAATCGAGTAGAAAGAGATCTCCAAATAGCAACAACATTGTCAGTTGGGTATAAGAATCTACATAAGGCGCTGTCATTCTTAAGTCTGTTGCTGTATCGGATTGGGATAAGAGAACTGCTTTGAAGAGCTTCCAATAAGAGTGAATCGAATGTGTCGGATTTACAGTCAGAGAATAAGCAATTGTATCTAGACACTGTGAGAGTGTTTTCGAAGTGTTGAAGTTTGTTACGTAACATATGACATGTTTGTTGTTCTTCTGGTGACAGTCTATTGATCGCATGCTGAACTACATCAGAAACAGATATCGTAAACTTCTCTAATCTATTTAGGAATGGAGATGGAAGTACTTTTTCCCTTCCTTGCAACTCTCGTTTAGTAACTTGAACAATACATTGAAAGTCTCGATGAACTTTCTTATACTCCAGTGCTGCCCCAACTGCTACTGCTACAAAGTGTAGAATTTCACCTCTTCCATTACTTGCTACGACATAGGACTGATTAAATACATCAAATAAACATGCATCTATTTCTCTAGTGTTTGTAAGCCAAACAGTCTTCCCAGTCTCCATAGCAGCAGTGATTTGACTAACAACTGTGACAGGCATTAAATCATCTCCCTGACTTACAGCTGAAAGTGATAATACTTTAGCATCTTGAAATTCTTCAATTCCGGTTTGTCGTAGAAGTTGAAGAGCAGAACCATCATCCGTGTCGTCAACAAGGAGTTTAAAACGTACCCACATGTCATTCAGATTCTTACCAGAACAATGTTCTGATGCTCTGTTGTTATCGTGGATGCTGTCGATAATTATGTCTAATTTGCAACGTAAACTCTCTCCTAATTTATCAGCAGAGAAGTTCTCATCGACGTTTCCTAAAGCGTTACCAAATACTGATAGCACTCGATCAAACATTTTATTTGGTCCGTTAAAGTTTCTTTCTAACGCCCGAGTAATAATTGATGGAGTAACGTCAATTAGTGATGGAGATGATGTAGTCGGTTGATATCTTCTTATGTATCTCATCATGTGAAATAAATCACGGAGACCAAACCACCATTGATAGTCTTCAGGAAGAGTTCCTAAATCATGTTTATCAGTTCCTACTGTCGTTTCTTCACTATCTACTATTGATAATAACGAGTGGAATGCAGAGCAACAGGCAGGAACAACAGATCTCGCTAAATCAGTTAATCCATGCATTCCATCTCTATGAAGAATTCCAGCACACATTGAAGATAGTTCCTCAGGACGGGGTTTATCCATGTACACTTCAATACACCTGTTACTTATCGCTGGATCTAGTGGTTGGTTAGTCATTAAAACAGAAGCAATATTCGCTCCTTCTAAGTAGTAGTGGAGAACTTTTAATGCCCATTTTCTTTGATTACCTTCTCCCTTAACAAGTCCAGCCTCATCCACAAATAGCAAACATCTTTTATTACGATGACCATGAGCATCATGACTCTTCTGAATATTATAAGCTTCTTGACATTTCTTTCTTATTTCTTCGGCACTGCTTTGAGATGAACCTTGGTACCGACAAACCTGTGTGTGGTGAATAGTATGTTGTATTAGTAATTCATTCCCTTTTAATTGTAAAGTAAATATAATAACAGAGACAGATACAATCAGATTTTTTCATTGTAGAATGTATTTTTGCATCCACCAGCCGAACCGGTGTTGTAAGTAGCGAATATTCTTTTTTATCATCACGTCGGTGACGAAACAGAAATAATCAAAAGAAAGACTGTTGATTTCTCTGTAATGACTATTGACAAATCCCAGCTAGGTTCCCTGCTGTGATCAACCAAAAGGTTACATCCAGAACAGGATAGATCACTTTCTTTGGTAATATAAATGAAAGCAACCACTATCCCAAAACAGCAAAACGAAACGTCTTTCACCACCTCGCAGACACTGTACCGACCCATCGGAAGTGATCACACCAGGGTTACTGATGCACAGAGTGAATAAGTAAGAGAGTCGGACAGATTGCGGTGCAAACAGATATCAGAGGGTTTCATGTAGAATGTATTTTTGCATCCACCAGCCGAACTGGTGTAGTAAGTAGCGAATATTCTTTTTTATCATCACGACAGGTTGGGGAGATCTATTAGGGCTCTTCAAGTACTTATGTCCCTGAAGTTGGACAAACAAGAGGAACAAGTTTCTCATCAGGGTATTTCATGTAGAATGTATTTTTGCATCCACCAGCCGAACTGGTGTAGTAAGTAGCGAATATTCTTTTTTATCATCACGTCGATCAAGTAGTGAGGCTGGTCAAGAAGTTTGCAACAGACATCAGACTAAATAGTAATTACATTCACCCTACAGGTGTCTTAGCGAATATTCATATTTGTTATCATCACATCAGCTAACAAGTAATGAGAATACGAAGAGAGTCGGACAGATTGCGGTGCAAACAGATATCAGAGGGTTTCATGTAGAATGTATTTTTGCATCCACCGGCCGAACCGGTGTAGTAAGTAGCGAATATTCTTTTTTATCATCACGACAGGTTGGGGAGATCTATTAGGGCTCTTCAAGTACTTATGTCCAGGAAGTTGAACAAACAAGAGGAACAAGTTTCTCATCAGGATATTTCATGTAGAATGTATTTTTGCATCCACCGGCCGAACCGGTGTAGTAAGTAGCGAATATTCTTTTTTATCATCACGTTGATCAAGTAGTGAGGCTGGTCAAGAAGTTTGCAACAGACATCAGACTAAATAGTAATTACATTCACCCTACAGGTGTCTTAGCGAATATTCATATTTGTTATCATCACATCAGCTAACAAGTAATGAGAATACGAAGAGAGTCGGACTGATTGCGGTGCAAACAGATATCAGAGGGTTTCATGTAGAATGTATTTTTGCATCCACCAGCCGAACTGGTGTAGTAAGTAGCGAATATTCTTTTTTATCATCACGACAGGTTGGGGAGATCTATTAGGGCTCTTCAAGTACTTATGTCCAGGAAGTTGAACAAACAAGAGGAACAAGTTTCTCATCAGGATATTTCATGTAGAATGTATTTTTGCATCCACCGGCCGAACCGGTGTAGTAAGTAGCGAATATTCTTTTTTATCATCACGTTGATCAAGTAGTGAGGCTGGTCAAGAAGTTTGCAACAGACATCAGACTAAATAGTAATTACATTCACCCTACAGGTGTCTTAGCGAATATTCATATTTGTTATCATCACATCAGCTAACAAGTAATGAGAATACGAAGAGAGTCGGACTGATTGCGGTGCAAACAGATATCAGAGGGTTTCATGTAGAATGTATTTTTGCATCCACCGGCCGAACCGGTGTAGTAAGTAGCGAATATTCTTTTTTATCATCACGTTGATCAAGTAGTGAGGCTGGTCAAGAAGTTTGCAACAGGCATCAGACTAAATAGTAATTACATTCACCCTACAGGTGTCTTAGCGAATATTCATATTTGTTATCATCACATCAGCTAACAAGTAATGAGAATACGAAGAGAGTCGGACAGATTGCGGTGCAAACAGATATCAGAGGGTTTCATGTAGAATGTATTTTTGCATCCACCAGCCGAACTGGTGTAGTAAGTAGCGAATATTCTTTTTTATCATCACGACAGGTTGGGGAGATCTATTAGGGCTCTTCAAGTACTTATGCCCAGGAGGTTGGACAAACAAGAAGAACAAGTTTCTCATCAGGGTATTTCATGTAGAATGTATTTTTGCATCCACCAGCCGAACTGGTGTAGTAAGTAGCGAATATTCTTTTTTATCATCACGACAGGTTGGGGAGATCTATTAGGGCTCTTCAAGTACTTATGCCCAGGAGGTTGGACAAACAAGAAGAACAAGTTTCTCATCAGGGTATTTCATGTAGAATGTATTTTTGCATCCACGAGCCGAACTGGTGTAGTAAGTAGCGAATATTCTTTTTTATCATCACGACAGGTTGGGAGATCTATTAAGGCTCTTCAAGTACTTATGTCCAGGAAGTTGAACAAACAAGAGGAACAAGTTTCTCATCAGGGTATTTCATGTAGAATGTATTTTTGCATCCACCGGCCGAACCGGTGTAGTAAGTAGCGAATATTCTTTTTTATCATCACGTCGATCAAGTAGTGAGGCTGGTCAAGAAGTTTGCAACAGACATCAGACTAAATAGTAATTACATTCACCCTACAGGTGTCTTAGCGAATATTCATATTTGTTATCATCACATCAGCTAACAAGTAATGAGAATACGAAGAGAGTCGGACAGATTGCGGTGCAAACAGATATCAGAGGGTTTCATGTAGAATGTATTTTTGCATCCACCGGCCGAACCGGTGTAGTAAGTAGCGAATATTCTTTTTTATCATCACGTTGATCAAGTAGTGAGGCTGGTCAAGAAGTTTGCAACAGACATCAGACTAAATAGTAATTACATTCACCCTACAGGTGTCTTAGCGAATATTCATATTTGTTATCATCACATCAGCTAACAAGTAATGAGAATACGAAGAGAGTCGGACTGATTGCGGTGCAAACAGATATCAGAGGGTTTCATGTAGAATGTATTTTTGCATCCACCAGCCGAACTGGTGTAGTAAGTAGCGAATATTCTTTTTTATCATCACGTTGATCAAGTAGTGAGGCTGGTCAAGAAGTTTGCAACAGACATCAGACTAAATAGTAATTACATTCACCCTACAGGTGTCTTAGCGAATATTCATATTTGTTATCATCACATCAGCTAACAAGTAATGAGAATACGAAGAGAGTCGGACAGATTGCGGTGCAAACAGATATCAGAGGGTTTCATGTAGAATGTATTTTTGCATCCACCAGCCGAACTGGTGTAGTAAGTAGCGAATATTCTTTTTTATCATCACGACAGGTTGGGGAGATCTATTAGGGCTCTTCAAGTACTTATGCCCAGGAGGTTGGACAAACAAGAAGAACAAGTTTCTCATCAGGGTATTTCATGTAGAATGTATTTTTGCATCCACCAGCCGAACTGGTGTAGTAAGTAGCGAATATTCTTTTTTATCATCACGACAGGTTGGGGAGATCTATTAGGGCTCTTCAAGTACTTATGCCCAGGAGGTTGGACAAACAAGAAGAACAAGTTTCTCATCAGGGTATTTCATGTAGAATGTATTTTTGCATCCACCAGCCGAACTGGTGTAGTAAGTAGCGAATATTCTTTTTTATCATCACGACAGGTTGGGAGATCTATTAAGGCTCTTCAAGTACTTATGTCCAGGAAGTTGAACAAACAAGAGGAACAAGTTTCTCATCAGGGTATTTCATGTAGAATGTATTTTTGCATCCACCAGCCGAACCGGTGTAGTAAGTAGCGAATATTCTTTTTTATCATCACGACAGGTTGGGGAGATCTATTAGGGCTCTTCAAGTACTTATGTCCAGGAAGTTGAACAAACAAGAGGAACAAGTTTCTCATCAGGGTATTTCATGTAGAATGTATTTTTGCATCCACCGGCCGAACCGGTGTAGTAAGTAGCGAATATTCTTTTTTATCATCACGTCGATCAAGTAGTGAGGCTGGTCAAGAAGTTTGCAACAGGCATCAGACTAAATAGTAATTACATTCACCCTACAGGTGTCTTAGCGAATATTCATATTTGTTATCATCACATCAGCTAACAAGTAATGAGAATACGAAGAGAGTCGGACAGATTGCGGTGCAAACAGATATCAGAGGGTTTCATGTAGAATGTATTTTTGCATCCACCGGCCGAACCGGTGTAGTAAGTAGCGAATATTCTTTTTTATCATCACGTTGATCAAGTAGTGAGGCTGGTCAAGAAGTTTGCAACAGGCATCAGACTAAATAGTAATTACATTCACCCTACAGGTGTCTTAGCGAATATTCATATTTGTTATCATCACATCAGCTAACAAGTAATGAGAATACGAAGAGAGTCGGACAGATTGCGGTGCAAACAGATATCAGAGGGTTTCATGTAGAATGTATTTTTGCATCCACCAGCCGAACTGGTGTAGTAAGTAGCGAATATTCTTTTTTATCATCACGACAGGTTGGGAGATCTATTAGGGCTCTTCAAGTATTTATGTCCCTGAAGTTGGACAAACAAGAGGAACAAGTTTCTCATCAGGGTATTTCATGTAGAATGTATTTTTGCATCCACCAGCCGAACCGGTGTAGTAAGTAGCGAATATTCTTTTTTATCATCACGTCGATCAAGTAGTGAGGCTGGTCAAGAAGTTTGCAACAGACATCAGACTAAATAGTAATTACATTCACCCTACAGGTGTCTTAGCGAATATTCATATTTGTTATCATCACATCAGCTAACAAGTAATGAGAATACGAAGAGAGTCGGACTGATTGCGGTGCAAACAGATATCAGAGGGTTTCATGTAGAATGTATTTTTGCATCCACCAGCCGAACTGGTGTAGTAAGTAGCGAATATTCTTTTTTATCATCACGACAGGTTGGGAGATCTATTAAGGCTCTTCAAGTACTTATGTCCCTGAAGTTGGACAAACAAGAGGAACAAGTTTCTCATCAGGGTATTTCATGTAGAATGTATTTTTGCATCCACCGGCCGAACCGGTGTAGTAAGTAGCGAATATTCTTTTTTATCATCACGTTGATCAAGTAGTGAGGCTGGTCAAGAAGTTTGCAACAGACATCAGACTAAATAGTAATTACATTCACCCTACAGGTGTCTTAGCGAATATTCATATTTGTTATCATCACATCAGCTAACAAGTAATGAGAATACGAAGAGAGTCGGACAGATTGCGATGCAAACAGATATCAGAGGGTTTCATGTAGAATGTATTTTTGCATCCACCAGCCGAACTGGTGTAGTAAGTAGCGAATATTCTTTTTTATCATCACGACTACCAAAAAAAAAAACAAAAAAAAAAAAACATACCTCAGAAATGTAACACAAAGTATTCCAGAACTCACCGCGTCCTGTCATATTATCTCTTATGATGTTATTAGAAAGAGTCTTTGAAGTTCCAGGAGGACCGTGTAATATTACAGCCAATCGATTCTCAAAGCAAACCATCTGAACGAATAAATTTTCTAATAAAGCTTGATGAGCGTATACAGCATCAGGAAGTGTCAAGTGTTGAGGACTGCAAAAATGTGAAACCGCATTTCTAGCAACTTTCGCAAAAGTGACACCTTCGGGAAGTGATCTTATAGAGGTTGCAGAAGTGACTACTGATGTTAACCTTACTGATAAGGCTTCTCTGTTCTCAGTAGACAATCTGTAATAATAGCTAACAGCAATTCCCAATAACATAGATGACAGAGCACACACCCATGCGTCATTCGTTAATTCACCTTTAAAGTTTATATAGTCGTATCGTCTTCCAAAAAAGAAATCAAAGACTTTCATTGCACGATGGATATCACGTTGTGATACGGTAGCTCTTTTGTTTATATAAACAGATTGTACAAATCGATGAGCATGCAGTAAGACTGTTCCAAGTAAATTTATTTGATCAGAATTGACATTAGATGCGAATAAGTTTCTGTTGCTTGAGATTAGTCTCGTTATGAAAAGTTCTCGTTGCCCTTCTGCTAACTGTTTCCATGGAACAATATGTTCCATCAAAGAAGACGGCATTGGTGTCACATCAAAATCAAGGTCTTCATTAATACTAATGTCGATGTTACCCACTCCTTCTAAATACTGATCTTTCTTTGCAGGGTTAACAGCTCCTACAAAAGCTACATTCTCTGGTAGTTTTCCTTCTGTTTCTGGATGTGCATCACCCCAAGTATCCCATTGTTTATCAATGACTATTCTCTTTACGAGTCCCAACATATTCGTGGCGTTCATTTCATCGATCATTACTAAGAATTGCATTGCTGGACATAGAAGAGCTCGCTCAAGAGTTGGACGACAGAGATCAAAAAGTAAGTCAGGAGTCATCCCATAACGCATGAGGATTGTAATTGTCGCTGGTTCACTTGGCATCTGTTGATATAATTTAATAGTTCTTGCCAAGTCTTCACCACTTGGACCAGTGATGTCATCTCCGCCAGCTAAAGCTCTGAGGAGTTCTGGTGACGGTTTCAGAAGAGGAGAAGCACGAATCTCTGATCTCATGTGCTCTCTAACTAATTGGCATACAGCTGCTCCGTTTGCACCTGCCCTCCTAACAGCATCTCTTGCCCATTCTAGTTTAGCTTCTAAACGAGGGTTTTTGTTAAGTATTTGAATAACAACATCATGACTGGAACCAACTAATTCTTCCATCTCAGAGGATTTTAAAATCCCTGAAAAAAACCATCTCTGCTGTTCCGTAAACAATCCACCATCTTGCTTTGAGAATCCGTATATTACATGATACAAAGCATCTCTTAGTATCTTGAGACTGGCATCACATTTCGGATCTAAGTTGTCAATGTCGTCGGTTCTAATTACTAAATCGATAGCATTTCGAAAATTCGCATCAGTCTCAATGTAGAGACGAAGGCTTTTATTAGTCTTTGTGTCACATACCATTGGTCCAAATCGGTACTTGGTAGCTTTGCATATAAAATGAAGACCAGAAAAACACTTTCTCTCAACTAGAATATCGAAACAATCAATGCATTGCTGATATGACTTACTGCAAGTTATAAACCAGAGCATCTTCATTCGGTCACCGACTTGATCGCTTATGTTGTTAGGAAACTGTTTTTTAAGTGTCCTGTCAGTTCGAAGAAACTTTTCTAATTCAAATGCAATGTCCCTACAACCACCTTTTGCCCTTCCTTGAAGAGGTAGTTGCATGAGTTCAGTAATAATATCAACAGCACAACTTTTTCCTGTTCCAGATGGTCCTTGTAAGACAGCTGGATCACAAAGTCTTACGTGGCTAGCTACTTGTAGTAGTTTTTGTAAAAAGTCAGGTATGAGGACATAATTCTTTTCTGATAGACGGTGCGCACAAGCTCCAATTTTTAATCCTAATTCCTCAGCAAGCAACATTACATGTTTTGCTAATGGTTTATTATGTAAGTCTGGTGCTTCAGTTGTTGAAGACCCAGTTCGGTCTCCATGTGCAGCGTTTCGATTTTGTGAAGTTTGTCGTTCTTCGTCCCAGTTTTTAACTGCTTCAAGAATATCTGGAGGAGTGTCGCCACTAAATTGAGTCATTGACGCAATGTACGATGGGTGAAGATGAAAGTGATTCTCATCTGATGGATTAACAAAATGACGCATCTCATGAACTAAACTCAAAGCTACTAACTTCCTAGTCTCTCTTATACACGGAGAGGAGAGGACTGCATTCTTTGCTGCAGCAAAGATCGCATGTCCGTTTGAAAGAAACTTCAAAGACCGGGTGATGATTCTCGCAGACGCTGTTTGAAGTTTCTTTCGGAACAGAATAATCTCCTGTCGGAGTTCCTCAGTAGCTACTGGATCTTCTGGTACAGGTTCCTGTTGTTCTTGTTGAGATGTTTGTTGTTGTCCAACATCATGAAGACTTTCTTCAGGATTATCTCGTAATCCAAGAGCGAGCATTCTTATTGAAGTGTCGGTGTCATTCTTTGGTAAGAAGTCGAGGGTATTATGTAAGAATTCTAACCCTGCTAACGCACCAGGAATAGCTTCAATATCATAAGGAGCGAGGGTACCAAGTTCTGCTAGACCTCTACATGCTAACAGTGTGATGTCACTTGTACCGTCTGGACGTCTCCAGATTTGTTGGAATTCGACGATCAGTTTCCAACCTGTCTTTGGTGTTGAGACTGTCAGACCTGATGCAGAAGTTAGTTTACCGAAAAGTGCTAAGCCATCCAAACATCTGTTAACGAATGCTGGATCAGTGTCATGACCCACATTTATAACAAGTAAACCTTGCTTACCTCTTAGTGGAGCCATCAGTTTAGAACACACCGACTCCATTGTGATCTTAGTACTGTCTAAGTCTAATTTTGTTACAGTTCGATTCCGTGTCAATTTTTCGATCGTGTATGATTTTCCAGTTCCAGCTGGTTGATCAAAATATGTAATCGATTCGAACTTCTTTAACTTAGCAACTCGTTCATGAGCGTATTTTCTCCATCGAACATCACACGACTGAGCGTCAACATATGAAATACTTTCGTCAGTTCCTATACCTTCCGTAATAATTGCGATCAACTGTTTGTGGAGATGTTCTTCTTCAGCAGCCTTACGAACTTCATTCTGAATATCAGGCGGCAATACCTGTAAGTTTAGTAGTACTAATCTACCAACTGTTAGTAATTTATAAAATACGATGAATGCTCTGATGTCCTCAGGAGGTGTTTGTTGACTGCAATCAAGTATATGAAAATGCTGTACATTCTCGTTGAATAAAGATAATCCAAAGATTCGTCTGTCAGCTGACGGAAGACGACTCGCATCGATTAAATTACCTTCGATAGTTTTTGATTGCATTTGACCGAATTTCGCTTCGTTGAGATTGAAATTTTGAATTGAAATTGAACTCTCATATCCAAGAGAAGTATTCCCTTCTTGGATGTTTCTTTGACGCAGTTGCTTTAGAAAAGAACCAATTCGGTGGAGTTGACCTTCAGCTGATTTCCTAACAGATTCCACTGCTTCTTGTACTGATTTCCAATTCATCGTTAACTCCACTCCACAAGGACTACCTTTAGCCGCTTCACTAAGTGCTAATCTGAGTTCTGGTGCAGTGCATCGTCTGTGAGTAGTGTTTTCAACTATATGCCAACCTGATAACTCTTGATAAGTCATAGAATCTAAACACTGATCTGAAGTAGTTCTAACAGCAGTACCGAGATTACACTCTGGATAGAGACTGAGACCATTTGTTGGCAGAGTAACTTCATAATCGATAAGAGTATTCCACTTACTGTCACATTCCGATGATATCCATGGAGTACTTGTGATAGGATCTATTCTTACTACTTCATCATTAGTTGAAACAATAGAGATTCTATCATCAATGTAAAACTTTTCTCCATCACCAAATGCCCATGTCATGCAATGGTGCGGTAGTAGTACTTCTTCCATTGCTGCTAAGACAACATTGTTTTTATTATTTCCTTTTTCTGTAACAATCCAACACCCTTCACTGCAATATGCCAAGTGGAGTACGCTACTTGAATAAGTAGTGCTGTGAGGATAAGGACTAACTGATTCATTATCCAAATAGAGTAGTTGTTTTAATTGAGAATCCCGACTACCAATCTTGTATGGTGTTATAATTCTTAAAGTCGATGGAGTACTTTTAAAATTACTAACGACGCTCCATTGAAGCGGGTGGCTTCCCAATGGAAGCGGAGGTACTTCATCTGACCAAGCAACAGGAACATCTGCTGCATCAGCAACACACCACCGACCATTCCATGATTGAATCGTAAACAACCCATCTTCACGAATATAAGTTGGTAAACTCTGCTCATAGACACCATCAACACTAGAGCTACTTCCCTTTACAACTACACTTGGCTCTCCAACAGGTGATATGTAGGTTTGAGGTGTTACGTCTACGAGAGTACATTTATATTGACATTTACCCATAAAGACACAATACGGTACGAGAGGTCCTTCTATTGTGGGGAGGTTTTTTATTTCACAAGTGTGGACCAGTCGTTCTCCTCCTCTGCTGATTTCAATAGAACCAGCTCCAAGATCCATTACGAATGTTATTCGATCTCCAGCTACAAGCATACCGGTTGTTTTTGGTTTTTGAATGGTATGAATTATTTTGTTCTCCAGACTGAAGATGCCTCCGTCTGGTCGTATCGTAAGTCCGAATAAATCAGTTCCTTTATTCCTACACATGTCTAAGTAAACTCCCGGAGGAGCTACACCGAAATAGCATTCAGCAACACCAGAACCTGTTACCAAAAATTCAAAAGAGTGAGGTCCAGGTCCCCTAAATATCTGATCACCAATAACTGCACCACGAGCCGAATCATCTTGCTTGATAGAAGCAGTAAACCCTTCAGGAGATATTTCAATTAAATCCGACTTGTGTTCTTTGTCCCATTTCATAACATTAGTTACAGGAGCACCAAGGCTAATCTCTGCAGATGCTGTTTCGTGAAGAAGGTAGACTACGGGTCTTAAGTTCTCAGTGGTTGAGACATCTTCAAAAGAAGCTCTAATTGTTTCATTATTTAATAAGAATGTAATCCTTTTATTGATAGGATCATGACAGACTGTTATAATGTCACCTGCTTTGAATGGTCGAGTCACGTCGTAGTCAGTTCCATTGTGACGAAGAAGTCCACAACGAAGTAGCCACCAAGAAACTGGACTGTTTTCTCCGCTGTCGACTTTCCGTAAAGAGATGTTGATGTTTGGTGTGCATAGACCTATTCTCATACCTGAAACATTACCCCCGACTTTTATTCTCCATTGTGATCCTGCTGCTGGGCTGAGTGCTAAGCTAGGAACACTGTTACTTTCTACCTTTGAAACTAACCTTGATGATTGAGACTTCTCTAAGTCTGAAGCAACCACCGACCATATCCAAGCTGGTACTAGCGTGACGTTAAATCTAGTTCCGGATTTTGCTGCTTTTTCAAGTGAATTATTTAGTTCTGAAGCGCTGCCTTTTTCGTTGTTGACTGAGATTATTCTCATTCCTTTCTCAAATCCAAAGGATTCCCAAAGAGTGTATCTCTCAACAGCTTTAATATATAATGAATTATTATCTACATGAGTTAACAGTCCATCAATACTTTGAATTCCTACTATTGAGATGTGTTTATCTCTATCAGAGTAGTTACTTGGTTGTGACCAAATAGTTATAGCTGAATTACCATCGTCTGGTGTGGCTCTTACAGCAGATAGGCAGGTGTCTCCTAAAGTCCAATCACCCATTTCCCATGGTTGAAGATGTCCTCCATGAGTTGCAACAGATTTCATTAGTCTTTCTGAATCATACGATCTGTTTCTGTAGACAGCCCATCCTCCATTTACTGGTGTCATTACATATGAATCTCCATTGTCGCTGTCTACACCAGTCGGTTTTGATTTCGGATTTTCTGTTGATTTTGAATCTTGTTTTGTGTTGTGAGATTCCATCTTTGATCCTTCTCCAGGTATTCCTGATGGTGATTTCTGATAGGTATACAGTGACTGAATGAAAACACCGTCAGCTTCACCCGCACCTTCCAATGTAACACTCGATTTTGAATGTTTAGGTAGTTTAGCTTCGGATGGTTTGTAGAATTTAGCGACTGAGGGAGGAATAGCTGAGAGTGGTGTCGGTTTTATTTTTGAAGGAGGAGATTCATCAGTGTGCTCTACTCTCTCATCGATTGATTTCACGGAATCTTTTTTTATTGTTCTTCTCCGACCCTGTCTCCAAGGTTTACAATACTTCTTACTCTCATCAACAGTAAGAGATCCGATTGAAGAGACTCCCCTCATAAGCTCAGCCATGCGGACAAGCTCAGCAGGTGCAACACATGCAAGCTCTGGATAGTTTTTACACGCTTCATAAAACACAGATGTTGTCTCACCACCAACCCACTGTCCTAGCAGTCCTTGTAAGATAGTTGTTATTCTAGAAGCATCGTTATGCTTAAAGGTTAGCTTTCGAGAGCGAAATTCCAAATGACCTTCTGAAAAGACTCTACAAGCAGCATTGTAAGCTCGTAAGACTTCTCTCGCTTGAGAAACAAAAGTCCTCAAATGATCCGAAAGGTCTCTTTGAAGAGTTGCTCTATACACTAAGTCTTGATACTCTGCATCAGTCCATGAGATAGTTGAGAAGATACATTGAAGACTAGGCTGACCAGTAGCTGGGAGGTGTATTACCACAAGAGCTGCGTCTATATTCTCATGTAGTCCGCTAATATCACGGCAGACTTCAATTAGTTTATCGGTGGTACCATTTTGTTCTCTAATCATCTTCTCCAGCTGTTGGACTTTCTGGTCCTCTGTAGTTTTGAGCAACATTTCTTGGACAGCAATGATATTTTCATACCCAGTGTCACCAAAGCTTGACTTCAGACTTTCCCAAAAACCTGGTCCTCCATCCCAAGAACTATTGCAGTTGATAGGAGTCCGTAAGATAACACCTGGTTCCTCACCTCTGGCTATCTTTTGTTGTTGTTTTTGATAGTTTTCAACGTGTTTGGCGGAGGCTGCGACAAAGGGATTGACGTAGTTGCAACAGTCTAAGAATGTTTGAAAAGACGCATGTTGTAAATCCCTACTATTCGATAAGACTGATGACAGACCCGCATCTTGTGCTTCTGGATTCTCACGAGTAAACCTGACAAGATTAGAACAAAGAAGAACTGTTTTCATTATTTGAAGAACTCGATGAGTACAACCAGCAGACGCAGCTCGAACTTCCTGAACCTTCGCAATGCTGTCAACTAATAGAACGGAATCACTGTTGTTCCAGAGTAGGATGGTCTCACCGTTGAAGAAGTTGGAATGTAATTTTAGATCATCGGGTGGGTTGGTAGCGAGTACTCGAAAACATTCCAAGTCATGTAACATAAACCGAAGAGGAAGAGCTCCCTCAAGTAACGCTTCAACAACTTCTTCACTGCATCCGAGAGTTCGTAGTAATCTTTGTTCTTGTTCCCTCTTTCCTTCGGTGAAATTTCCATTTGGAGGATGCAGCGATGCGACAGCTTCTGAAACAGTTGTGTTCACAGTTAGGGAAGCAACTTTTTTACAAGTTTTCTTAAATGCGTCTGCGAAGTTGATTAGCGGGGTGGGAACCCCACCCGCTAACTTTAGAAAGTGAGCTTTCAACAAAGGACTTGTTGTATTTGCTAAATCAATTACCGGCTGCAGTACTTTAGTACTCTCTTCATGACAGAGTTCTAAGTCGCAGAGCTCAACTGCTTCTTTTGATCTGATGAGGGTTTCGAGTCGAGAGAGAAGATCATCGGCGTCAGAAACGTTCCATTTTTCAACTAATTCTCTCAGAATTCTGGCATTTCTATAAATCCCTTGGTTAACATTACTGAACTCTTGATTACACTTTTGCCAACTACAATCAACACCGTTACTCGATAATATAGAGACGTACCGTTCTATGCTTTTCAACTGAATCTTTGAGACTCTGTGAGACTCGACTCGTTGTTGAAGTGTTTTCATAGCTGTTTGAATCCTGTCAGCGAATTGCTCAGCCGCAGGATAAACGTCTTTAATAGCATTGACATGTGCTAGCTGGACAGGTACAGCAACCCAGTCAACTGTTCTTATTTGGAAATAATTAGTGAGAAGCGTCCATGCAGCTCTTCTTCTGATTCCACATAACTTCGATAAGTCACCCGTCGTCCTGGAGACAGGTCCATGAGAATCGTCTGATAACAAATCAGCTGCAGTAGTTAAAACCCATAAATCTAAGTCATGATGTTTCATTGGTAACGTAAACCTTCCACTCTTAACAATCTGTTGTGTTGCGAGGTCCCATAAACGAAGACTGAAGTCATCAAACTCTGATGAAGTATTTACTACTCGATGATCAGGGAATGTGTGAGTTAGTAAATCGTATGCTCCAGCTCCTTGATTAAATCTTTGAGCAGGCCAACCAGTAGTGCTGTCTTCGAGTTGTTTGAGACAGACATTTATAGCTTTTGAAGACCACTCGTCTCTGTGATCGTTTGGAGAGTCTTGAACTGGATCTTCGCGAACGAATTCACTCGGTCGTTCGAAGTCGTCGTCAGACATGACTAGTTTACAGTATCGAAGCCAGTAGCCACATTTTCTTTTCGGATTTATAATTTCACCTTCCGATGATATTTCATGTGCCATTACAATTGTTATCACCGTGTTAGGTTTACCCTCACCATCTAAGTCCTCAACCTGATGACCTTCAATTCCTATCTTCTGATTTGCGTCTGCGGAGTCACCCGATCCGCTTTGACTATTCTGGGTTGATATTTCTATTTTAACTGAAACTTCAGAATAGTGAATCATCGTTACCTCTCCTGAAGTAAATAAAGGATCTAAGAGTTCAACAAAATGACCATGGATTCTGAACGCACTGTTGTATGCACGTCCTTTGTATCCATTTACCCAGGTCCAAATACCGTCAAAATCATGTCTTGTCACCAAGTTCAAACAGTAGATTACCGAGATCGGATCGCCTATAGAACCGTCTGTGGCTTTCCTCGCAGCAACAGATTTCAATATAGAAACACAGTGAGCTGGTAGAACGTTTAAGTCGTTGTGAAGTGCAAGTCCTAAACATGTTACTAAGTTAATGCAAGGATTCTTTTTTGATTGTTCGAGAAACCATCCATCAGCTGCAAAGATACGTTCGTGATTTGTAGGACCGATACTAATAAGACATTTTACTACTGTCAGCATTGAGTAAGGATGAAAGTCACTAAAGTCGTACATCTCTAACTTTGCGAGGACTGTGGTCGTACTCGGACCGAGTGCTCTTAGAGCACACTCTAACGCTTCTTTGAAAGTATTTTCATGTCCGGGAATTGGTGAACTTCTCAGGTTAGAAAGTATCAGTCTCGCAGTGAACAGAACACTGCACTCCACACCAACAATAAAATCTTCTTTAGTAGCCAAGACTCTCGATGCAGTGAGTTCGTGTATTATATGTTCAGGGACTCCAACTGCTGATTCTTGTAGGAGAATTATCTCCCTGCAATTGTTGTGATAAGCGACTTCCAATACTCTCAATTCCTCTCCTCTCTGATTAGTTGGATTAAACAATCTCATCCATAGTACTCCTCCATCAGATAATTTACAAACATAACTCGGATGGAATCTCTGTCCTGGGTATCGAGGTAAGTCTGTCGCATCGCTAACCCAACGAATTGATCCTTCGACTTGTTGTCTTCCAACTCTTTCTATAAATATACCTGTTTTATAAATATTAGGGTTTTTGAAGATAATATAACCAAGACTACTTCAATAGAAAACATACCAGAAGAAGTGATTTCGAAGTTCAGAGTTCCATAATACCAAATACCAACCATGTCTGCTGATATTCTCCAAGGTTGGGATGAGCGAGATTGAGGTGGATAAGTTGAAGTGCTTGATGGAGCTTCAGATTGACTTGTATGACAACTAAAATATCTTCCAAACATAAGTTGTAAACCACGACCAAGAGCAGGTCGTGTTGTACGATCTTGTGTATCTTGACCAGTTGAGGTGATGTTGTGGTTGTTTTCATCATCTTCTCCCTCATCATATTCAGTACCCCGACCAACAGCTAATACTTCTCCATCTTGTTTACTTCCTAATAATGACCACGTCTCTTCTGGTGGGATTCCCTCAGCTGCGTGGTGCATAAATCTGTCGAAGTCGAATGATGACATTTTTTCAATTTTTCCTCCACTCCTATCAGATCCGTCTCTGGGTTTAATGTGATAAAGTAACAGTTCTGCAGCCCTTCTCAAGTCTTTAGGATCGTTTATCACTAAGTCAGTCACAATGTTTCTCCATGAAATCAGATATGAATTCGTTTTGAAATCAACAAAATCAGGATCAGGTAAGACGTTGCAATACTCCAACAGCATGACGTATGAATAAGTTCCTATCTTTCCGTATGGAAGTGAAGCCATTACTTCTTTGATGATATGTTGAAAGTTTATTATGCCTTCTCCAGACAGGCTCTGAAGTGACGAGACCAGACATGATAATTGTGATTCGACGTCTGAAAGAAACGCGCTCGTGTTTTCAATAGATTTGGTAGCCATTCGTATGATTGATTTAGTAACAGCTTCAGCTATTCGTTGTCTTAATTGCTGAAGCTGTAACTGTTCACTTAGAAGAGTTTGTGTTGGTCGAACACATTTCTGAAGGGAAACATACGCAGACATAAGTATCAACAATACGACGTGAGAATCACTATTTTCATACTGCGTTAGCTTTTCAAGTGTACATTGAGCTACTTGTATTAGACATGGGTAGTACAAACTGTTCATTTCACGTCTTCCCATGGAGAGTCCTCCAGATGCCAGTAAGACTTGTTTTATTCCTTTATTTCTTATTATGTTTGGGAATTCATTTATTATAAAATTCAATCCATCGATTATTTCCATTCCTTCGAGGAGTCCTCCGAGTAAACTCTCCCATCTCATGGCTACTTCAACTAAAGGGAAATCATCACTTCCTCCTATCATGTAGGGAGGAATATCCCAAAATGGGGTTGTTGTTGTTGACCTCCCACTCACCGCTCTTCGTTGTTCACCTCCGAACATCTTCTGACCCTTATTTTAGGCCCCCCCACCCCAACCCTGAAAACAAAAATATTTAAAAAGTGTGTTGAATTTTGTTTGGTAGAGAGCTTTCAAAGTTTCCCTTCACACTCATAATGGTTAAAGCCAACCTGTAAGGTATTGAATGATAGGAAAACGACAGATAAATTAAAATAAAAAAAAAAGGAGATCAGTTACCAAACACTAACATCTGATTTTGATGTCGACTTATTCTAAAAAAATTTAAAAAAAAAATTCAACTGTTGAGCTACGGTTAGTAGCTCCGTGGCTTCTTTTTTTTTTTAAATTTTTTTACTTTGTATTAATTTTTTTTTTTTGTATTTTTTTTTTTTCGTTCTTTCTTTTCCATTGGATTCACCCTTATTCTTCTCACAAACTGTTTGCCGCTAGCAGAGGTAGAGATGCGAATCACGGCATTGCAACAAAATCTTGTCAAGCCTTCCATAATTGGAAGACCCATTCACATACAAGAGGGTGATGACTTGATAATGTAATTAAACATAAACCACCTAGAAAATCTAGTTAAAATCAGGGGGGTGAAAAATGCAGTAGGAATATAAATTTTGTTAAATCAGTGACAGTTTTTTTCAAAGGAAAAAAAAGAAAAAAAAAAAATTTAAAAACAAACAGAAGAAAAAAAAAACTGCGGTACTGAATTCGATCGAGAAGGACAACCACAAAGGCAGCCTTATAAACGAATGTCTTGCCTTGAGTTGGGAATCGAGTTCGCGCTGCCATACTTTCAGTTTTTAAATTGACATGTCTAAGGCTCCAGGTATCTGTTTGATTTGGTATGTAAGAACAAAACAAAAATGAGAAACAGCTCAAATCTAATCTGCTTACAAGATCATCGCAGAGGTCAGCGAAACGAGCATCCTCATCTGTAATTAACAGAAGGTACTGCCCGGCTAGGCTTCATCGGTAATCTGTTTGGCTTAGTACTTCCCCTTGAAAACAATCTTTTTTTTTTTTTTTTTTTTTGTTCCCTTTTCTTCTTTCTTCCACAAAAATTATAAATCACACTCAGGGGTATTAGAAAGAACTAGTGAATGATGTCGGCTGAAGTAGCCGTATGAGCGAAAAAGAAAATGCTGAGGCAGAACGATAAAATACCTTCAGGGAAAAATTCTTCAGCACGTCTTAGTTGCTGCCCTTGTCGCTGAAGTCTCGTGGGCTCTGACTCCTCTTAGATGGCGACCTATCAGGTGATTTGCTTCTTTGTGGAGATCCTGCAGACGGGGTTCTCGAACGAGAACGAGAAGGTGTGCGGGAACGTGAAGGGCTGCGGGAGCGGACAGAAGCCTTATCATTGTTGGATCTGGTAGGAGATGGAGAAGGTTTACGAGGTGATTCAGAACGCTTCTTATCACTCTTACTCTTCACTGGACTCTTTGATGGCGTCCTACTTGGTGATCTAGAAGCAGATGGAGTTCTTGAGTAAGATCCCGAAAGACTTCTCGACGGACTTCTCGAGCTTCCTGCGGAGATAGATGACATGCTTCGCTCTCTTCTCCTTTCTTTCTTCTCACGTTTTGGTGCTCTCTTGGTTTTCTTTTCCCTTTTCAATCGCTTGCTGCGTTCTGGTGTAACTGATCGTCTACGCTTATCTTTTTCACGAGATAATGATCTCGAGTAGGCGGATGATGGTGTCCGTGAGAAGGATCGAGAGCGGTCACGGGAGCGGTCACGAGAGCGGTCACGTGCTCCTCCCCTTTTAGCAGCATTGCGATTTCTACGAACTGCGTAGTCGTAGTCGCGGTCCCCTGACTTGCAAATACGCGCCCTGTCTCGGACTCCGATTTTCTTACCGTCGAGTTTGTTTACAACAAATTCAAAGTCTTCTTGATCGCGGAGGACGACTAAAATAGAATTTGTTCTTCTGTCGGCTATAACTTTATCTTCATCGATATCAACTTTGTGGTGGTAGAAGAAATCAGCGACGTCATCGACTGTTAGGTTGTCACTTTCCTTTAGTTTGACGACGTACATTCTCCTTCCACCTCTATCTCTGCTTCTTCTTCTTACAGGAGACCTTCTTCTTCTACGATCTCTGCTGACGGATCTGTCAGGCATGACTGCTCGGCCTCTTACATTTGCAGCCTTTTTTCCCCTGTCATCTCTTTCAATATCAAATGTTACATACTCTCCTGTTCTTAAACTTCCTCCTCCAAAAGCTGTGAAGTGTACATACACATCATGTTCGAAATCACGTGATCTGATGAACCCAAAACCTCGTGACTCATGCCAGGTAACGACTTCTCCCCGATAGGCCATTTTTTTTATTTGCTGTTGATAGCTGTTGTAAAGGAAGTGAAGCAATCGTGAATCGCTAATTCTCAACTAGCGTAACCCTGCAGTCCATCATTCTAGTTGAGTAGACTTGATCAGATTATAATATTAATCTGATACGATACGATAATGTTTATATTAAGTAAAGTGATCCAATACAATAAAAGAACAAGTCATCATGTGACTTTAGCTTTTGACAACAGAAGATGTTCAAATCTCTGTACAGTTGGAACAAAGCATCTCTCAAGGATGAATCTCAATCGTGGAAGTTCCTTTGTTGTTATGATGGTTGTGCAGCATCCTTCAGAACCGTTTCGGGCAGTTCGTCCAGATAAATGAATGTAGTCAGCAGTAGTCGGAGGTAATCCTATAATGAAAACATGTGTTACAGATACAAAGTCTAATCCTCGAACTGATGACTTTGGTACCACTAAGATCATTTCTTGATTTGTCCCCAGCAATGATTCCTCAAACATCTTCGTTGTCTCAGTTATGTTGGTTTCATTTCCCACTAACGACGCAATTTTAAATTGAGGCAGTATCTCATTTAGTTTTTTATTAACAAAATCAACAACGTCATCTTTCACAAACACAATTATTTTCATTTTTCCAATGAAATTCGATTCGTTATACTGTTGTCCCTCAGAGTTCTTCAGAATACATCCCCACTGACGAGTCGATGCTATTTGAACAGCAATTCGAAGTGATTCGAAAACTTCATTCATGTCTGCCACTGAAATAAATCCGTGATACAACCCCTCTGGAAAATCACCTCCTTGTTTTAAAGTAAGCCCCTCTTTCTGTTCAGACCTACCAGGAGCTCCTTTCTCTGAAAATAAACTGGTATTCACAAATGAACTTAAAGTAGATCTCGCAGAGTGTGACAAGGTCGCTGATATAAAAAGAACTTGTTGCTGTGATATTGAATGCGCGGTTGATACTTTTCCACCTTCAATTCTGAGAATTTGCGATAAAATCATCTTTCTATTTTTAAGTAATTTGATATTGTCAGTTGGAAATAAAGAATCAACTTCATCGAGTATGACTAGCTGTGAATTATCTCGGATCTTACTCAAAACAGTCTTCGTGTTTGTTTTAAAAAATCGACCCATACTTTTTTTTACTGACGCACTAGAAGACTGGATAACCCTTTGTAATTCATCAGGGACTGTTATTAGAGTGTAGGGATCTAATTCATCAAGAGCTTTAAGTGTTTTTTTAATATCAGTTTCAGGCTTTGCCACATACAATAATTTTTCTTGAGAACCATTCAGCTGAATTAACCATTGTTTAAATTGATAACACAGTTCAACTGTTGGTAATAATATTAAATAGGTAAACCCTTCAGTGGGTGGGTAATCAATCATACGTTGGCATAGAGCGAGACATGCTCCAAATGATTTCCCAGAACCCGTATAAGAAGAAAGAAACATATCACTGCTGTTACTGACGACGTTTCTAATTAGTAACTGTTGAGTTTCTGTCAAAGCTGTAATTCCTTTTCTGATAAGTTTACGACAGAGAATAGGAGATAGTCCTTCCTCATCGAGACCGAGTAAATCAACAGGCGGTCCTCTGACTTCTCTTCCTTTTCTTATTCGTTTATCAGTGGTGTCTTTTTTTAATCGGATGCCTGCTTCTCTCAGTCCGGCTTGTAGTTCTCGTTTAGTTCTATTTAGTAAAATAGGTTCTCCTCTGTTGCCTCTTAGTCTATCATCTTCAATAATCTTCTTAAATAGAACATGTTCACGAAGTTTTTTCTGCGGATCTCCAGGATAGGGTTGAGTGCTCTGCCACAACCTCAAACATAATTGTGACTGTTTCATAAAAACTGATAACTGGTTGAATTAAGTAGTCAATATTCAAAATGAATGTCAGGACAATAAATAACAACCTTTGAATGGTACCGTAGGATAGTATGGGTACCCTAATTAGGGATAATATTATAATTCTAATTGTAAGCAGCTATCGTACTGCTTTTAGTCGACAGGTAGTACTACGCCGTTGTCTTCGGCGTACTTCGATAATCTGTTTAGGAACTTATCTTGTCTCATTAAAGAAGTGTCTCCCACAATAGCAATCTGTCTCCTAGCACGAGTAATTGCCACGTTAATCCTGCGGTAGTCTCTGAGAAACCCTATCTCTCCAGAAGAATTGCTTCGGACAAGAGATAGAATAATGACTTCTTTTTCACGACCTTGAAAACCATCAACGGTTCCAACTTCTATCGTGTCAGGAAGATTCTCACGAAGACATGCTACTTGTGCAGAATACGGTGTGATAACAGCAATTTGTGATAAAGCAATACCGCAATCAAGAAGACTATTGACATGCTCAGAACAGACTCGGACTTCACCAGGATTTCTCTTAGAACCTCTTGAGTCTTCTTCTTCTTCATAACCTGCCAGTGATGTGTCTAGTAGTAAGAAAGGAATTGTTGATGTTTCTGTCTCTTCCACACCAGGAAGCTCACACAGTAGGTGCTCAGCGACAGTGTCATCCGGTAGCACTAGGTCATCATAAAACTCTTTACTTGACCAGTCAGATATAACTTCATTCATTCTGTACTGAGTTGTTAAGGTGCAGCAAATCTCTTTTCGAAGAGAAGTATTTTCATAAATACGTTCAAACAGAGTTCTAGAAAGTTCCTTAGAATCCGTCATCACAGTTGGAGGAAGTTGAAATGGATCCCCCGCGAGAATAAAAACAGGCGCGCGTGGTAATGCTATCCAGCAGGATGACTCCAAGGCTTGACAAGCCTCATCAATAATAACATAATCAAACAACTGTGAGCGCACAGTGTAAGAAGCAGAATTTACGAGCGTTCCCACTACGACATTCGCTCTTGATAAGACTTCTTTACTTCGCTTACGCTCTTGATCTCTGATGTCTCTGTTTAGAGATCTGATTTCGTAGTACATTTCACGCCTTTCACCGCCCTTCTTTGAGCGTTTTATCGCTCGTTGTAATTTTTGTGTCTCAGTTTTTACTTCACGAATGATTTTTGCAGCATCAGTTTGTGCCATTCTCGCATCTAAGGAATATTTAGCTACTTCTTCTGATAGCCTTCCACTGTGACCGACCCTAACAATTCGAAGCTTTGAGTCACGTTGAGGCTCTTCGTGAGCTGACTTCGCTAGCCTCTCAACAATATTGTCAGCAGCAACATTTGAAGGAGTGACAGCTAAGACTCTTTTGTTAGATGCTACCAGTTGCAAGATAATCTCACACACAGTTGCTGTTTTTCCTGTTCCGGGAGGACCTAATATTAGTGTTGGTCCAGTGAGAGATTGTGTAACTGCTGTCTGCTGAGAAGAATTTAAATTTTTATTAAACCAAGTAATGGGATTAGGTGATTGAGGTCTCGTGTATTCAAAAGACTTATTGAAAACCAGATTAGCAATAGTTTGCTGTTCAGGTGAACGTTCGAACCACTGAGAGAGAGGAGGTAGATCATCATCGGCTTTTCCAAAACCCATGCCGCCACCTACTAAGGCGTATTTCATAGCTTTGTATGTTACATCAGTTGTGACTGGAAGGATTGTTAACAGAGTATCGATCCATTCATGTTGGAAGTCATCTGAGTCGATGCTGACTTGTACGGTAGATTCCTTAATATTGGATACGATTCCTCTTATTTTTTCATCAAAACCCTTCGCTTGCAGTCGTATTGTCTGTCCTTTACTTAAAATGTCCTTAGCTGCCATTCCTACTGCTTTACCAGAAACGGTTAAAGTCGTATTCCCGCCATAACCTCTATCAGATTCGGTGAGTTGTCCTCTCCAACTTTTCTTTGCTGCTGATATTTCTCGTTTGTCTTCTTCTTTTGCTTCAGCTGCAAGCAATCCTAGTTGACGAGTTATCCACTTCGAGACTGTTTCTTCCATTTTTTGTTAATACCTTTTTTTTTGTATTTTTTTTTTGAAATAATGAAATAATAAAGTCACTACATTTCTATAAAAAAAAACATAATATTATGTTGAACGCAAAAAAAAAAAAAAAAAAAAAAAAAAAAAAGATTGTTCTGATTACATAGCCCGATAATCAGGTTATGTTTGAGGCTGTTTTAAACAAATTATTTAATGTTGGTTGTCAAGTGTCAAGTTGACCAACAAAAAAGAAACAGTAACCGCAAGAAAGCCATCACCTGAGTAACGACGAAATAAGAAGAATAATAATAAAAAATAGCCAAACAGGAAAGGAGGAGTAGAACAATAGTAAGTCGGGTAAAATATTCTTACGTTGATTTTTGATGCAAAATAAAACAATGGAATAAAGTGAATGAACTGCAGGTTTTTAAATTTTTAAAAACCTGTGTGAGGATCCGTTGCGGTGTTGACGTGCAAATCACCAATACGGTTGTTTGTTTGTTTTTTTCTTATTGTCTTGAAAAAACACGTCAGCTTGGGGGTATTCATGAGGCAAGCGAATAATTCGTCTGAGCGACACTAATATAATACTTTTGCTTTTTGGATATTTTTTTGCTTGCAAGGTAGTAGAACACTGAGCGAAACCGGATATGCAACTCACTGTTAGTTAGCAAAATACAGAACCGATGGCTACGAGGGGTCTGGGTAGCCCGCACCAGTAAGGATCCAATTGCGAACAATTATAGTTCTATAGCTTTGGCTAGAAGTGATCGACTCCCAACTCCCACCCAGAGGCTAACAGGTGAAAACAACTAAAGAAAATAAAACAGAAATGATCTGGGAGTGGAAGGGAAGGTGAAAAAAATAAAAAGTTTTTTTTATTCCATTTAATACGACCATATTGTGTTGTATGCCCACATACCACGAAAGACAAGACAATACTAAAAGCTTTACAATACAAAAGTACTGCAAAATTTGGGCAGCACATAGCCATATCACTCCAAGAAATGAAAACAAAAGGTTCAGGTAATCACAGTTAGTTTATGGGTCATAACTGCGACGGACCAAAAAATATATTTCGATATTTGCTTGCGAAGAACAGAAAAAAAACAAAAAAAAAAAAAAATTGAAAATTGAAAAATGCAATACACCTCGATAACAAAAGGCTTTTTATAAGTTATCTTTATACTATCTCCGCTTGACAACGTCCTCCATCAATTTAAAATAGAATAAAAGAGAGAATAAAAAGTACAGAGACGCACAAGACAAAACATAAATAAGACATAATTACTAGATGTACCACAAGTAAATAACTTTTGAAGGTGTGGATTATAAATATTAAAAAAAAAATGATGTTATTGCGGAAAAGAATTCTCCTTAATCGAAGTTCCGCAAAAAACCCCCCTGAAGTAATCCAACAGTTCCCGTATTTTATTTATCTTTGTATTTTAAAATCAGGGGCGTCAGACATCTAAAAAAAAGCTTATGGAGATACTAATTATGCAGTACCCGCATCGTGAGACTACGAGAAGCCTAATTTGCGTGTACGAAACAAAACAGAGACAACCTGAGCTTAATTCCAATGTCATGTTATTGCTTAAACAGTCCTTAAAAAACTGGGGAAAGAGGGGAAAAAAAAAAAAAAAAAAAAAAAATTCGCGCAATTTTTTTTAAAGGAAATTAGGAGTTTCAGAAAAATTTATTTTTCTGTAAAATCAGAAAACAAAAAAAGAGGAAAAAAAAAATTATTTTTTTTCCCGTTTATTTTTCTTTATACAATCGAAAGGGGGGTTAACTGTTTGATTTTGTACGTAAAATACAAATGTATTGTATCATAAACAACATAACGATAATTTAACATTAGTTCTGAGATACAGTGACTAGGTGTGATGCTTAACTAAACGAAAGGGGGGGTAAAAATTATTTCCCATATTCATCAATCAGGTTGCGAACCAGACAATTGTGTCAAGACATCACAAATAAATGGGATTACTTTAATTTTCACAGAAAAAACAAATGTTCGTATTCTATTCGTCTACCTTGATTCTGTTTTTTTTTTTTATGTTTTTTTTTTCTGCACAAACACGCCTCGCAAAAAAAAAAAAAAAAAAAAAAAAAAAAAAAGTCCCAGCACCAACAGCACCACTATAGCTGGTGCATCTTAAAACTGGTGTGCAGACTCACTAAAAAAAAAACAGCGGGAGAAAAAAAAAAAAGTTTATAACGGCGGCGTGATGATAACTAAATCAAGAAACGTTAAAAAAGGGGAAGGGAAAACAGATAGAGCAACTTTTTTTTCCTTCCGTCCATCTCAGGAAAACTAAATAAAGATAAATCTATTAACTTGCACCAATTGGTTTCAATCGGAAATTGCAATAAGGTTTTATGAAGGAAAAAATCTTCTAATTCCGCACAAAGTTTTTTTTCAAAATTCCGGATTTCAACACAAAGTCTGCAAAAAACCGCCAGCTCCACACACAAAGTTTTTTATTCACAACATGAACAAAACCCTCCAACTCCACGCATTTCTTTTTTTTTTTTTTGTGGATCACACAGAAAGTACACAGAAGACACAGGTTTGCGAAGGTAGTGCGCGGCTTACCGGCTGTATTAAACAGCGTGTTCAAAGAAGCACGTCAAACCTCGATATGGTTTATGAGATAAACACTAATGTGGATCGCTGACAAAGCAACGATGACCCTCATGAAGTGCAAGGTGAAAAAAAAATGCGGAGTACGCTGTTTTTTTCTCAGAATAAACATATTATTTTTATCTTAAAAAAAGAAATTAAAAAAAATCGATTTGCATTTTCTTTTCTTTTTTTTTTTTTTTTTTTTTTTACATTTGGTCTACATCGCAGCACAAATACCAAATATATTAAAAAAGAATAAAAAAAAAAAAAAAAAAAAAAAAAAAAATCGACACGATAGAGTGTAGGAAGACAAAACACTACTACCGATAAAGCAACTGAAAAAAGCAGCAAAGTACTTCCGCAAGCAGTAGTTAAGTCAACTAAAAACACAAAACAAAACAAGACAACAAGGGGAGGAATAAATCAAAGTCCGATCGCCTGGTTCTCGCAAGTTTTTTTCGCTAAGAAACGCCAACAGAAAAAGAGAGTTGAATGCTACACACAGAATTGAATTTCGCTAGTCAACAGTTTGGTTCCAACTATGACACAAAAACGAGGTCTTCATCCGAATGTAAGAACCACTTTAATCGAACTAAAATATTATAATCGTAATCACAGTTAGTAGGGAAGCCGCTACTCACCGAAATATTCGGTGCGACTATCTCAGAAAAAAGTTTGTGAATTTCGTCTGCGGATTTCGTCTCTTTTCCCACCCGAACACAAAATATTTATAACAGGGAAATTAATCGCCATGTGTTATAAAATATAAGACTAAACCTCGCATGTTAATTGGAGTATAATCCACATGAAATAATCTTACACTTCTTGTGAAACGTACGAAAAAATCCTTACGAAAAAAAAAACAAAAAAATTTTCTATTTAGTACAAGACAGCAGGCCATTCTTAGAAAAGAAATAATAAAAATAACAGCAGAGAAAGAGAGCAAAAACATAAAAACGAAGAAAAAAAAAAAAAAAAAAAAGCAACCAAGATAAAACACACGCATTCCCTGATTCTCATTATCACATGTAGCATCGCCTTGAATCTGTTGAGCTTAGAATTCCAGCGCCAATTGTTCCGTTTGATTGATAATCGTCACCAGTTAAGCTAAGTATACATGAGGTATTCAGTTCAGCAGGTGAAGCAACAAAAGACACATTAGAGTGAAAAGGAGACTTATCCCATTGTTCTTGCTGTAGTCGAGTGCGTGATCCCGTTATCAGTATGTACACTTCCGATATAATATCGACAATGACCTTTATCAAGGTAATAAAGACGCTACACAAAAACATTTTTGATGCCGCCAAAAACGTATAGTGATTCATATCTCCACTAAAATACCCAACCGCTTGTAACACTAAACCGGTTCCCTGAACTCCAACAACAATGAAATCAACTGTAGCATCTCTGTAGCGTGAATGCGGCCATGTCACAGCTTCAAGCAAAAGTAATAAATAAAATATAAGTCCTTGAGCTAGTTTAACATAAGCACACTGCTGATGATCAACAACAGTTATCGCTCTCATACAAGCAAGTGATAACATCGAATAGAGTTCAAACAGACAATACCATGCATATTTCACGCGATAAGCTCTTACCACACACTTGTATCTTTGTACCCAATGATTGTGTTTTTGCTTCGAGACCCACTCCCCTTGTCCTAAAAAGAAAACTTTTATTGGATTTCTCGTATCGTCATCTACATACGTCGCAAGAGCAGGAACGTCTTTTGAAACCTGTAAACAGACTAACAATGGCACTATTACACATGCCAATGTCGTTGCAAGACCGGATACAAGATGAACCCAGTCATCCGCATAGAATATTAATATCAAACCCCCTAAACTAGTTCCTTGGTAGAAGAATATGAACACAAAAAGTGGAGCGGAAGGGAATCGAACTAACCCCTGAGTGTCCATGTCTTCGAATGTTTTAGGATAGAATTTACTGCCAATGATCTGTGCTAATTTGAATACTACAAAACACAATCCCCAGAACCCAAACATGATCAGAAGGTTTCCAATTACTAATCCGAGAGCTTTACTATTACGTATTGTCCAGTCAGTTGGGTGGAAAACTAAGGGAAATTCCTGATCTTCACCAGCAAATTGACATCCCCCTGCGATCATCACTAACCTCGTTGCTGCACCAGAACTCGCTCCAACACCCAGTACGGATGTTATCGCTCCTGCTGTTCCGATAGAGTCAACTTGTTCTTGTTCTTCTAATATCTGCTTTGGTTGTTTGAATATATTTGTAGGCGAAGGAATACTTGTAGGGATAACAGTTCGAACAGGCGAAGTCATTGTTGGGGCTACAGTCGGTACTAAAGTTGGAACACCCGTAAGGACAGAAGCTGCGGAGGTTGGGATGGCTGTCGGGATGGAAGTTAGAACAGTTGGCACCGCTGTAGGAATGGCAGTTGGCACCACTGTTGACGGAATCATTGTTGTCGGAGTCATCGTCGGAATCATAGTTGTCGGAATCAACGTTGTCGGAATCGCCGTTGTCGGAATGGTAGTTGGCACAGCAGTCGGGATGGCAGTCGGAATAGCCGTTGGCACCGCCGTAGGAACGGCAGTTGGGATTGCAGTCGGAATAGCCGTTGGCACCGCCGTAGGAACGGCAGTTGGGATTGCAGTCGGAATAGCCGTTGGCACCGCCGTAGGAACGGCAGTCGGGATTGCAGTGGGCGACCCCGTTGGATAATCTCTCAATTCCCACTCCAAGTGTTCGCAGACACCTGCGACTTCAACTGTACACGTTGTAACAAACGCACTCCGTGTAAAAATCCCAAGAAACCCCTTCGTGTACTGGTTTTTCAAAGTAAACCTAATACCTGTAGTTAGAGTCATTACAAAATCTGGGTAATTGGGATATGGATTCTGTGACATCTTCGCATTAACCTCGACGGCATGACGACCATCGACATGCCAAGTTTGACCAGGCAATTGAGTAGCAAAATAGTTGCTATTTATCCGTTTTTTTCCAGGAGTGAATTCAAACACTTCCCACTGCTCTCTAACCCCAACTGGGTTAGCAGTCATGTAAAGACTACCTGATCTGGCTGAATCATAAGTCATGTACTGTTGCAATCCTACATTGTACAAATATTGAAAAACACCTGCTGCCTCACTTACAGTCATCAACAGCAATAAAATACGAATCGGGATTAACATTTTATATATCCCCCGAATAAGGGGATCCCCTCCTCCGTCCCCTTCTGTTGTAAATAACGTAAGAACCTTAAGCCATACAGTAACACTGCTTGACAGCTGAGTGAAATGATGAGGGAAAGATGTTCTTTCACTCCATGTGCGGGGGGGGTTTTTTTCTTCCTCTTTTTATTGTATTTTTTGGTATTTTTTTTTGTGTGTTGTCGTAAACAGGTTCTACAATAAGCCGAGTAGGATTCTTTTTTTTTTTTTTTTTTTTTTTTTTTTTCCGAACACTAAAAAAATAACTTGCGAGAGTGCTGTCGGCTTGGGATGTATGATAACATAAAATTACTTCAAAAAGAAAACGGGGGGGGAAAAAAAAAAAAAAAAAGATAAAAAATAATAGGTGGGGAAATACCCGAGTCCAACTTAACTTATTACGTAAACACTACCTCCTGAGGGAGGCTTGGGTTGGGACTTCGACTCGTTTTAGCGACCCACCTTCAACGATTTCTTATAATCTTGGAAGTTACCAGGGAATTTCCTGTTTTTAGAGTTTTAGTTATTTTAGATTGTTTTTTTCTTTTTTTTTTAAATAACTCGACAACAAAAAAAAAAAAAAAAACACATACTTCATAGTACCACCACCACACACCCAAAGCTCTTCACAAACAGAAGTAATAAGATGCTCGTCGTGACTAATAACAAGACAACCACCTTTAAAGGTTGTGAGAGCCATAATTAAAGCATCAACAGTGTCAATATCAAGATGGTTAGTAGGCTCGTCAAGGAGAAGCATATGAGGGTTAGTCCAAGTTAGAATAGCGAAAGCAATACGAGATTTCTGACCTCCAGAAAGAGTATAAATAGGTTGGACAGCTTTCTCTCCGGAAAGACCCATAGAACCAAGATGGGATCTGAGGGAGTCTTTATCAGCCGATGGGAATCGAGTTCTCATATGTTCGATTGGTGTTTGTTGAAGGTTAAGTTGATCAACGTGGTGTTGAGTAAATCTTGCGATTCTAGCCTTTGGGTTTCTAATAACACGTCCATCAAGTGGTTCCAAGTCACCAGCGATAACATTCATAAAAGTAGACTTACCTGTTCCGTTTGCACCAACAAGAGCAACTCTACTATCCATATCAAGAGAGAAGTTAACATCTCTAAACAGAACACTATTCACTTTGTAACCAAACGATACATCTAAAATTTGCATAAAAGGACTTGGAACTGGTTCTGGTTCATTAAACTTAAATTTAAATGTCGATTCTTTCTCAACAGCACTGATAAGGTCCATCTTCTCCATTGCTTTAATTCTAGATTGAACCATTGCAGCACGTTTAGCATTGCATCTGAATTTGTCGATAAACTCTTGCATGTGTCTACGATTCTTGTCTTGCGACTCGTATTGTCTTTGTTGGGTTTTAAGTTTTTCTGTACGAGCGTTCTCAAAAGAGTCGTAGTCACCTCTGTAGTATTCCAAGTTCTGGTTTCTGAAGTCAACAATATCAGTACAAACGGCATTCAAGAATGTTCTACTATGGGAAACAACAATTAAAGTCTTCTCCCAGGAACTTAGGTAGGTCTCAAGCCACAAAACCGCGTGTAAATCTAAATGGTTAGTAGGCTCGTCAAGAAGAAGGATGTCAGGTGAGATGAACAGCGCACGTGCAAGTGAAACTCTCATTCTCCAACCTCCAGAGAGTGACTTAGTTGGCATCTCCATCATTTCCTTTGTGAATGACAGACCAGACAAGATAGTTGCCGCTCTCGCTTCTGCACTGTGGCATTCAATTTCGTCCATTCGGTTGTAAATTTCAGCAAGTCGCTTTCCACTTTCATTGGTGTCATCACCCTGAACTAAAGCTGTTTCCTCACTTAATAAATTAGCTCTTTCTAAATCAGCAGACAACACAACCTGAATAGGAGTATCAGTACTAGGAATACACTCTTGTTCAATATGAAGAATCTGTAAGAAAGGTGAAATACCTTCAAGTTCACCTTCGGCAATGTGTCGGAGAAGTGTTGTTTTACCAACACCGTTTCTTCCGATTAGACCATAACGATGACCTGCGGAGATGTTCAGGTCAGCAGAACGAAGAAGGCAAGAGGTACCCATACTGATGTGTACTTCATCAAGCTTGATCTCACCTCCTTGAGGGTATGCTTGGTTTCCGTGGATTTTAACGTGAGTCTGTCCAACAAGACCACGCTTTCTCATAAACTCCTCAAACTCACCCTGAACTGCTTGACGACGTTCATCGTCTTTCTTTTGACGACGAGCCTCTTTAGCTGCGGATCTCTTCTGGTCCCAATCAAGGTTGTCATTCCAGTTAACTTCACTATTTCCACCCATACCAGTAATCGAACCAACAGCTTTAGCTGCACGCATTTGTTGTTGTGCAATCTTACCAAGTTGGACAGGTTGGTCTAGGAGTTTACGAGACTTCTCTACTGGTTCTTCGAATATCTTTTGTTCAACCATACACTTCATGAGAGCTTGTACGTTTGCCTCGGCCTTTTCCCTGTCTGCAAAACAAGCGAATTCTAACAAGAAAGTTGAGATTGTCTTCACTACGCTGTCGACAGATGAACTGGACTCCAATTTCTGCTGAGCTTCTAGAATGTTTAAAATGTATGAAAGGACTTGTTTGTCAAGTAATTCAAGACGTTCTTCTCCAACACATCCTTTTAGAACAGCAGTCATCATCTTATCAAACGAACGCATCACTTGCGCGATGTCGAATGTTGTATCAACTTCCTCCTCAACTTCTCTCTCTTTTTTCTTACCCATTTTGTTATGGCCTACTGTGTTTAAAATATTCACACCAGACACTTTAAAATAACTCTCAGGTAGCCTGTCTTATTTAGCAATCCGTAAAGACGAAGTAATGAAGACCTGATTATAAAATAAAAGTCAGCCAACGCACATAAACAATTCAAACCAGAGGAGAGGTTCGAAAGCTCTCATTACTCTGAATCCGATCTTTTTCCTTCTTTTTTTTTTTTTTTGCTGTTTTTTTCTTTTTTCGATAAGCAAGCGCCACTGCCCATAGTGATTACAACTTTCCTGTTTTTCTTCACTCAGCTGTATAATAACAGATAGCGAATTCAAGGCGTGCGCTGCAAAACACTGGTTTCATTTTTGTTTGTTTTTCGTTGTCGTTGTATTCGGTAAGCAGTTCCACTACTTGCCAAAAGAGACCTGAGGTGATGACAGAAGTTTCGTGTTTTTGGGTTTTTTTTTTTTTTTTTTTTTTTTCATTTTTTTTTTGTCCTCACCAACTGAAATGTCTCAATTATCACACGAACCCTATTCCATAGTAGTCTTCCACGAGGATACCTTAGCGCTCTGTTTGTTTTTATAATCTTGTGTTATAAGTAATAGTTTAGCCTAATAAGAAAACAAGAATAGTATACCTCAACATAGTTAACAAACCCTGACGTCATATCAAGTATATCTTGTTTAGATACCTGTGTGATGTTTTTTGTTTTTGTTTTTTATTTGCTTAAAATAAATATCGGTGATGAACATACCAAAGTCTCCTGAACGATTGGCTTCCAGGTAAGGACAGAGGCGGCAACAGTAAATGTTCCCCATTCTAAACCGTCGATTTTGATTTCTTTAATTAGAGTTTGGAGCTTTTTTAAATCAGCACCAGCCTTGCAAGTTACTTCTGCAACGACAGCGGTTTTTGGAATTTTTGGCTTTTCAGGTGCCTCCTTCTCAGGTGCTGCAGAATTAGCAAAGATACTCTTCGGGACCTGTCCAGCACCCTTCCATGATTTTCTCTCAGTCTCTGTGTATGATGACATTTGTTTTACCCATCTATGTAAGTTAATATTTCCCTCACCAAGTAGCTCATTAAAGAGAAGCACATCTTCTTTGCTTGGCTCGTCACCTCCACAGAACTTTCCTTTCAACTCCTTTTCGATCTTCGCCACCACTTCTAATACCATTTTTGATTATATTATACTTTGAAGTAAATTTTTTTTTGTTTTTTCATTCTTTTTAACATAATCACTAGTGATGAAGAACAATAGCTGTCTATTGTACATTTCGTAATCACTAATTTAATTAGAACCCTAGTAAGCTTGTTTAACTTCTCACCCTCAGTAAAGCAACATAAAGCAAGAGATATAAAAAAGCAGAAAATAACGCATGTGACTGGGTTTCCGAAAAGAGAAAAAAAAAAAGAAGGCTTGTGGCACGACTTTTTTTTCCTCTTTTTTTTTTCGTTTTTTTTTTTTTTTTTTTTTTTTTCACACACACTAATACAGATCATACTGATGAGGAAGAGAAAAAAATATATGAGAAAAGAACGTTTTTTTTTTTTTTTTTTTTTGTTCCACAAGATGCTACTCAAAAAAAAAAAGTTCTTTTTTTTTTTCACAGTACAAACAGAACAAATTTTTGACCATCTTCAACGAAGATCATTTTATATAACTAGATTCTTAGGTAAATACTAGTTTAACTTGAAGTGCACCCCAGAAAAACAAGATGCATTTTGAAACAAAAAAACACAGTACAAGCCACCCCTGGAAATAAAGGAAAATAAATAAACGAGAGGGAAGCAGGAAAGCTGTTAAGAAGTTGCAGATTTGCTACACCATCAGGACGGTACTGCGATTGTCGTATTGATGATTTACTTGTTTAAACGTTGCCTTTGCATTATAGATATTTGTTCAGTGACTAAACAGTTACACGCTCCATCATCTTGTCAAGAAGTTCGTTGGCGCATTTTGGAATTGGAGTTCCTGTTTTTTTTTTTTTTTTTTCCCCCCTTCTTTTTTTTGTCACCGAGTCTACTACATAAATAATACATACCAGGTCCAAAGACACAAGCAACACCAGCATCAAAGAGTTCCTGGTAGTCTTGAGCAGGGATGACACCTCCAGCGATGACTAGAATGTCACTAGCTCCACGGGCTTTTAGTTCTTCAATAAGATGTGGAACTAAAGTACGGTGACCAGCAGCAAGGGACGAAACACCAACACAGTGGACATCAGCGTCGATAGCAGCGGCGGCAACTTCTGCTGGGGTTTGGAAAAGAGGAGCAACATCAATATCGAAACCCAGGTCTGCGAATCCAGTACCAACAACCTTCGCTCCTCTGTCGTGACCATCTTGTCCCATCTTAGCAATAATCATACGTGGACGACGACCAACTTTCTTCTCAAAATCCTCAACCTTCGTGCGAACATTTGCCAAAACTGCTTCTAATTCATCATTAGTTCCATATTCTCTGTTGTAGACTCCACGAACCATTCCATCATTAGCAACGTGTCTACCGAAATGTTTTTCCATGGCATCACTAATCTCACCTAGTGTGGCACGTGCACGTGCAGCATCGATTGACAGAGTTAGTAAGTTACCCTCACCAGTCTTAGCTGCTTCAGTGATGGCTGCTAAGGTTGCCTGGCATACTGCTTCATCACGATTGGCACGGCACTCCTTTAACTTCTTTACCTGTGAGGCGAGTACTGCGGCGTTATCGATCTTTAAAACGTCGTAGTTCTGCTCTTCGTCTTCCTTGACGTACTTGTTCACTCCGACGATTACTTCCTGCTTGCTGTCGATCTTTGCTTGCTTGGTTGCAGCCGATGCTTCAATTCTGAGTTTCGGCATTCCCTCAGCAACACACTCAGTCATTCCTCCCTTCTCTTCAACTTCTTCGATGATTTTCATTGCTTCATCAATTAAATCAGTTGTTAGAGATTCCATCATGTAAGATCCACCCCAAGGATCGACAACTTTTGTGATGTTTGACTCTTCTTGAATGATAAGTTGAGTGTTTCTAGCGAGACCTGCTGAGAATTCAGTTGGAAGACCAACAGCCTCATCAAGAGAGTTAGTGTGAAGAGATTGTGTTCCTCCCATCACAGCTGATAAAGCTTCAATAGTAGTTCTTATAACATTGTTGTATGGTTGTTGTTCAGTTAGTGACCAACCTGATGTCTGACAATGAGTTCTTAGAAGAAGAGATTTTGGATTCTCTGGGTTAAAGTGTTTCTTTACCAAAGTTGACCACAAAGTTCTAGCCGCACGAAGCTTTGCAATCTCCATGTAAAAGTTCATTCCAATAGCGAAGAAGAATGAAAGACGTGGAGCTACCTGATCAACAGTAAGACCAGCCTTCTGAGCACATCTAATGTACTCTAATCCATCAGCGATTGTAAACGCGAGTTCTAAAGCAGCGTTAGCTCCTGCCTCCTGCAAGTGATATCCAGAGATAGAAATAGAGTTAAACTTCGGCTGATACTTTGCCATGTGACCCATGATATCAGAAATAATACGCATGCTAGGTTCTGGTGGGTAAATGTAAGTATTTCTAACCATAAACTCTTTGAGGATATCGTTTTGAATAGTTCCGGTTAATTTCTCCTGTGGGACTCCAGTCTCCTCAGCAGCTACAGCAAAGAACGATAAAATTGGAAGTACGGCTCCGTTCATTGTCATAGAGACAGAGATTTTATCAAGAGGGATGTCTTGGAAGAGTCTTTTCATATCATCAACCGTGTCAATAGCAACACCAGCCATACCAACGTCACCAACAACACGAGGATGGTCACTGTCGTATCCTCTGTGAGTCGCTAAATCGAATGCAACAGATAGCCCTTGAGTTCCTGCAGCAAGAGACTTCTTGTAAAATGCGTTACTTTCTTCTACAGTACTAAACCCAGCGTATTGTCTAATAGTCCAAGGCCTAACAGTGTACATAGTGGCATGCGGTCCTCTTGTGTATGGGAACTCACCCGGCAAAGGCCTTTCCTCAATATTCTCTCCCGCGACATATACAGGCAATACATCGACTCCTTCAGCAGTTTTAAAAACCAAGTCTTCTGGTTTTCCTTTTTTAAGCTCTTTTCCGGCACGGGCTAACCATTTATCTGGAAGGGTACGCCGGGCCAGGAGATGGCGAGTAGTATTCATATTTTTATGATTAAGAGTCCTTATTGAGGAGAAGATACGATTAAATTTTTTTGATTCTTAGAAATAAAACAACATTGTGAAGACTACACTAACGGTAGATTAATTAATGGCATGTTTGTTCGATGATGAGTTAAAGGGTGGGAAGGTTGGGGTTTTTTTTTTTTTTTTTTTTTTTTTTGGGAATTTTGCCACTACAATCAGGATAGCGGAAAGAAAAATAAGTAACTGCAGAGAACCTTAACTGCATTATTATTTTTATTTATTTATTTTTTTTTTTTAAAAAAAACCTCAGTTTAGTTTGACTGATAAAGTCACATGCGCAACCGATCGTCACCCAAGAACCTTATCCATGCTTTGATCGCTTTCCATCAATACCTGCTGCTTTCATCATGTGCTTTTTTTTCTTAAAATTCTTCATCGCTCTAATCGCTCTTTTTTTTTTAGCTTCGGTGAGTTCGTCTTCCTTTGCCGCCTCAAGCTGCTCAATTTCATTTATAGACGATTCCTTAAACTTAGCAGAGAACCCCCTGAGTTGAATACCAGGTATCGACATTGCTAGCGATCTTAGGGAGGAGTAGATTTCTGAAAATCCATCAGCGGGAAGCCACATACAACAACCAAGGTCCGGAAATCTAAGCTCACGAGTATAGTGCTCTCCAAGAATGTGAAAGTGAAGACTGCGTGTCTTTGGTCGAGGTTTCCCATCCACTTTGTATATTAAAGCATCTCCAGACTTACTACGTCCAATTTCAATTTTACTATTTGGGTTCAATGGAGCAACTGACGGAATAGTAAATAAAACTTTTTCAGGAACAGATTCACACTTTGGCATTGTAATCCAATGAGTAGCAGGACGGATGAATTGAAGGTCGAGAGTCTTACTTTTTGATACAAACTTCCCAGCATCAGATAAGGAGCACACTTCATTTTCGTTGATGTGAGTGAGTTTCCACCCAACTAGTTGAAGAGCATCAGTATTTTCAGCGCAAGTACCTGGAGTGACGCCACTCAAAGTGAGATCACTTTCAGAAGCAAAGTCAAGACCGAGTCGATCAGTGACTTGCTTTCTCGTTATTTGTAATGTTGCTAGTTCTTCCTCCTGTTCTTCTTCTTCATCTTCTTCTTCTTCTTCCTCTTCAACATCAGATTCGATGTGCTCCTCGTCTTCTTCCTCTTCTGGGTCCTCTTCAAGGATTGCTAAGTTCTTTTCCAATATCCGAACTACCTCTCCACCCTCTATTTCTATGGCCCATCTACCTGTCCCACTAATCTCTTCAACTACTCTCCCAATCTTCTCATTTAAATCCGTTCGTTTCTTCAGTCCACTTATAGAAACTAAGCTCCCCGGGTTGATGGATTCACCGTCAGCTTCCATGTTATACACCTGTAGGTAAAGAAACTGTATAAGATGGATTCACTACTACGACTATAATAGTTATTAAGTGAGTGGTTAGTTAACTTATGATGAGAGGAAAGTGTAAATATGAAAGGATTTTTTTAAAAAAAAAAAATGTAAAACAGGAAAAATGGCTTAAAAAAAAAAGAATTATTTCTTTACTCAGACTTTTGCTTTCGGTTATGCGCAACCATTCAGTACAAAACCCCCATAAAGAACTTTCTACCGAACAATAAGTTTCAGATACAGATTATAAGGGTCAGCGTGAAAGAGAGAAGTCAAAAAACTAAAGCACAAAAAAAAAAAACCAATCTTATCATCAAAATAAAAGAGAAAAAAAAACGTCAACAAATTGAGTAAGTTTCTTACTTTCTATTAGAAATCAACTGCAACCATTGGAACATAATTACGAGAAGGATTCATTAAAGAGGGACTCCAAGCTCCCTTTAACTTAATTCGATTGAGAAGCTGGATATCTGTCGGACGTACTGTCGGAGGTCTTGGCGCGGTTACAGGTCGAGATAGAGGTGCTTCAGTGCGAGGGTTTTCTCTGACTGCTGCGGTGCTGGGACGTGGAGCACGGGGATTGATTTGAATGGTTGATTTCTTTTTATGAATTTTGTTGCGAGCGAGATGACCTCGAATAACTCTTTGAATATCAATTGCACTCTTATACACATCGCAGTCATCAAACATGACACCGCGTATGTCACTCATATGCTCAACGCTCTCGTTGTCTACAGATGGTGATAGACTCTGCTTCACGTGCCTACTACGAATTATGTATCCTTTCCATATTTTCTGTATTGTAATACATGAAGAATTTGTTAGTCGCTGAGTGCGAGCAGTCTTCGATAATTTTGATCTACAACAAGACTGAACAATCTCTATGTTAGAAATTGATTGTTTTAACTGAGATTTCTTTAAGTTTACTATCAGCTGAACTTGACTAGAAACTGCAGCATCAGATATCAAAGTGTTCGATGAAGGGATAAATACTCCGTCACCGACAGAACGTTTCTCGTTGACGTTGTCAAGACGAAGAGCCCATCGTAAGCAACGATATGATAATTGAAGTTTACGAACGCGATTCTTTGCTAAGTATCCTCTTATAAGAGATTGTACAACTCTAACACATTTATTGTAGTAATCTGATTCTCTTTGTTTGTATTCAATATGTGTTTGGTATTCTCTTTGCCATTCAGCTACTTTTTCAGGATCATCAAAGTCAGACTCCGTAAACACTTTTCTCTTTGGAGGAGTTGATGGCCTTCGTCTTGATTTTCTTATTGTAACTGTTGGACTTGTCGGTTGCTTTTCACTCTCAACGTTTTTCTTCATTGCTTCAAGTTCAACTTTTTCCCGTTTTTTAGTTCTCTCGTCCTGATGCTCACGTAATTTTACGATACTCTGAAAAGTTCTTTTCATCATCGCTATTCCCCTTCCTTGGTATCCCCTGTAGACTCTTTGAATTGATATGGCTGCTGATAATTCTTTTGAGGCGATCTCATGTTTCTCAGCCTCGTCTTTTATGACTTGCCCGTGACGCCGTAATATGTCTAGCGCTTCGTCAAGCAGTTTTGCGTCTACTTGTTTAGTGATCATCTCTTCAATTGGTTCTTCTTCAGTAGCATCGGTAGATGTTGTTGTTGGTGGTTGCTCTGTTGTCTCTTCATGTGATGGCTCACCCTCTTTACATGATAGATCACCCTTCTGATCTCTAAGCTTATTGTCAGCATTTTTCGATAACTGTTCCTGTTGATGAATAGCTTCAATAACGTCAGTAATATCTGGTGTTGGTGTGTAGGTTTGCTCAAACTCAAACAGAGCAGAACACCGACCTGGATCAGGCTTTCCCGAAGTCGAAGTGGAATCAGGTCGCGGAGGAGGATGAAGTCGACTAATCTCTGCATCAGCAGCTGCTTCAGCAGCCTTTGGATAATCTGGTACGGTTACATTGTGATCTTCTGGAACTACCTCTGGAGATGATATTTGAGAAACATCAGCTTCTGACTCCTGTCCAACAGATGACGGTGTGTCTTGTATCTGTTGTTGTCCTTCCCCTTCACTGTGATGTGAAGGTGTTACTTGTCTACTTTGAAGATCTACAGTGTGAACTGTGACATCACTCTCTCCATCACTCTCGCAACTTGGCTTCTGCTGCACTCTCGCTTCCGTATCACTTACCTCTGTGCTGTCTGGAACTTGTTCGGTTGTTGTTGAAATTGGTACTTCACTATTTGTGTCAGCATCCTTTACTGGAAGTACTTCACTATTTGTGTCAGCATCCTTTACTGGAAGTTCTTCAATTGAAGACTTATTAGGAAGATCTGTTGAGGGTTCAATAATCTCTGAATTGAGTGTCCTGCTACTAGTTTGAGAAGTAATTGAAACTAAAACAGGTTTAGGTGGTGTGTCTGGAGTCGTTGAGGTGTCAGTTTGCATCTGTTGGTCCTTTGAGGGAATTGGTGAGTCGCTCTTCGGAGACATGGAGTCGTGGACTAATACAAGCGTCTGACATCCGACATCAATTGCTGGACATTTCTTTAGTTTTGGCCGAGAGAGTCGCGCAGCTAGACCCTTTTGATTTTTTTTTACTTTACCCTTCTTCCCAGCTGTGTTTATCGCTTCACTACTACAACTTCCATCAAACGCTGGAATTGATAGGCTCAGACTCTGTTCTGGGTGTGGAGAAGTTATATTTAAAGAAATGTAATCTTGAATTTGTTTTTGTCGAGCCTTGAAGAACCTTCGTGCTAACCAACCTCGTATTATCTTCTGAGTATTTAGAATATGAAAGCTTGAATTATCTAACGAGGAATAAGATATCTCACCCCCAATAATGAAAGAACCAACGTTGCTAATTTCATTCAGGTTACTGAGACTGCGGGTATCTCGTTTGTCAGAAAGAGAAATTCTAGTTCCAAGCAGTGTTGGTCTAAATGAAACTGAGGCCGATGCAATTGCTGATCCTTGTTTACTAAGTGATGGGTCATCAGGAGGTGTTGCAGATCTTCTACCTGAATCCTCAGGGGATTGCATTGCTGTTGGTATTACCAATCCATCTGGTGAGGCTGCAGAAGTATTCCAGGCAGCTATATTCTCAGGTGCCGATTGCTTCACATCAAAAGCCGTTACATTACTTGAGTACGTGTCTGCCCGCAACTTTTTTCCAGCAGCCGCAATAGCTCCCATCTTCCGAAGACGGTTCATTCTCTCTTTTTGTTCCTTCTCTTGTTTTAATCGGTTTTGACGTTCTTCTTCTTCTTTTTTTTGTGATCTCAAGTACCTGCTTTCTTCAATAAGTACAGCAGTTTCTTCTTTCTCTTTCTGGCTTTGCTCAATTTGATGTCGAACGCGTTGTCGTTCCGTCTCTCGTTCTTGGAGACGTTCGGCTTCACGACGATCGTTTATTTCTCGCATTCGGCGAGCACGGCGAAGGCGATCTTCAGAAGTTGTGACTTTCGCAGCGGCTATTGGCTGAACATTTTGCTTGGTAAGAATACTTATTTCCGACGGATCAATTATATTATCTTTATTACTGAGTCCTTCATATTCCTGACGTGAAACAGTTCTATTTTGTACAACTGAAATATCCATCTCAGCAGCTGAAGCAGTTTCATGCTGCCTGTGCGCTTTGCGTGCTGCGTAGTTCACGGTAAGTTGTTTGCTTGGAGGAGTTGGGTACAGTCGCCGTCTTTCAAATTCCGACAGCAGTGTGAAACATCTCCTCCGCATTGTTACCCTCAATTTTTCATGCCACAGAAAGAAGTTTGTTTTTCCTTCTTCAGTACTTGTTAGATTCTCAGCCTTTAGAAGCAAGATATAACTTTCTCGTAACTTTCCAGTTTTCAGACCGTTACTAGCGACTGTTAAACACTTAGAGACGAGTCTCTTTGCGAGGTCAGTTACAATATCTCCATCTGAATGAGATTCGATTGCTGAAAGAAGTGCAGACTCGACGTCATAAATATCATCCATCTGAAGTATCATAAATTGTTAAATAAGTTTTCAACTGTAGAAAGTTAATTACATTAACGTATTCAAACAAGACTGGTGTTACTTTAACTTATTTCGACAGAAACCGAAATGGAATAATTACCAAAACAAAGAACGAAGAAAGTGTAAATAATCGAACCCTTTTTAAACATCAGAAACCTTAACTGATGAGTTCTTTAAGACATTATTCATTAGGTTGAGAGTGATACTTATACTCTCATGTCTAGATATGGAATGTTCAACAACTGGTACCGAGAACACTTCAGCGATGAGTTGACCACATATCAAACAAGGCGGACTAGGATGTGGTAGTGGACACGGAGTACAATCATGACATTGGACGTGTCCACAAGGATACGATACGAGCGGTACCTTTGCTAATGAATTGCACACAGCACACTGAAACTCATCTGAAAAACTAACATACGACATGAGTGAATCCAACAACGTTTTTAATTTAAACTGACTCGCTCTTATGATTGAAACAGATTGCTTTGCTGAAGATAATTTCAATTCCGCAACGGCAGTTGCCTTTGCTGCCTGTGCTACTTCATTCTTCATGTTACTAATTCTCAGTGAATAAAGTTCTTCAGTTTTATTTTTTACATATAAAATATCTGAAACTTCTTTCTTTAAATTTGATACGATCATATTTTGTTCAGAGTTATCTTCTTTTTGTTTAGTTGTAAATAATTCTTTTTCGTTATTAGCGGATGCCAATGACTCTTTCGCCTTTCTCGCATCTTTAGATAAACGAGTGTTCTCTTCGAGAAGTGTTATGTTTTCTTCCCTAACAAGTATCAACTTATTAAAACTTTCGTTATATTTTTCTGAAATGGATACCAACTTTGCTCCGTTTTGTTGAGCTTCAGACAACTTATTTTGATACAAAGTTTTATAACACACAATGCTATCAATAAGTGGATAACTTGTAAGCTGTCTTTCAGCTGTATCTAAAAGGACCTGTAAACTTGATTTTTCAGTCGATGAAATCTCCAACAGTTCCTTAAGGATGTCACACTCTGATGTGTTTGTCCAAGGTCTTAGAATGTCACAGTAAGGATCTGTTTGTGTTTCTACGTCTGTATTGATTGGAATAATATAGTTAGGAGTCACGGATCTCTGAGAAATCAATGCTGAAGGTTTTCGTAATAACTTAGCAGAACGAACTCGATTTGGTTTTTTAATTTGCTTGGCTGATCCTGACCTCGATACTGAAGGACTTTTACGAGAAATGTCATGTGCAGTTTTTCTTCTTATCTTTTCTACAGCGACAGTGGCAACGTCAGGTAATGAAAATGGAACAATCTTTTTTGGAGAAGAACTACTGCTGCAGGTTTGCTTTGCGAATGTTATTATATTTTCAATCCACTTTGATACTTCAGGAAGTTTACTGCTAACGGTACTTCCTGTCAAGTCTAGTAGTTCATGAGCTGTTGGATTATCGAATAGCAGTTTGCGAAGTTTGTGTAGATGACCGAGGCTGATTTGATGTTTTTTTCTCTCCGATTCAAAGCTCTCAATTGCTGTGGTTGCTTTGAACTCAGAAGCTGACACTGTTAGTTCTAATTCGTTGATCTCTCGTAAGTGATCGTTCTGTACGACATCAAGAAGCTCTTGTTGAGTTAGCATTTCATTGCGATGACATTCCTTTATTGCAGCAACAGAGTTCTTTGTAAATTCTAATTCATCTTTGTAATTTTCAATCTGAGAGTCTCTGTGAGAACAAACTAGAATCGCATTTCGAAGAGCCTCTTGCGCCTCTTCAATTGTAACAGTTGAGTCTCTTCGTGATTGGCGAAGTACCTTCCTCCACTGTTCTTCAAGAAGTTCTCTTTTCTTTGCTTCACTTTCTCTGAAGTGAAAACTGTCTTCGACTCGTTTTTCACTTGCTCGGCGATGTTTTTCATTTTTTTTAACCTCATCCAGTATCATTGTCACTTTGTGAAGTTCTGCTTCAGTCTGTGATAGTTGTATTGTTAATTCATTAATCTTACAAATACTATCATCGTAGAGCTGCTGTTGAGCTGTCGGGACAATAGTATTTGAGGATTGAGTCACAATGGTAACAGACATATCACTCTCTAGGTTAGTGATGGTCGATCTTCTTCTGTTCTTTGGATGGATACTGAATTGGGAATATTTACTTTTAAGGGACACATATTTATCCTTCCAACACCTGATTGAGTGTTCCAGTTCTGTTGTTTTTACCTCGTTTTGAAGTTCTGTTTTTCGGAATTCCTTGACGCGTGATGTAACACTCTCTTGTAGTTCAATATGTTTACGAAGGTTAGTGATGCGATCGAATTCCTTTTCATTTAATAGTTCGTTTAAATGCTGACATTTTTCTTCAGAAATGTCAGCTCGCTCTCCCTCAGCACTTAATTCTTTTATTAACCAGGTTATCTTAGTCGCGAGGTGTTCATCAAAGTCTTCTCTAGAGGCGTGTTGCTTTGCTTCTTGTTGAATTAGACGAAGTGTTTCAGTGATGTTTGGATATGTTACACTTCCTCCAACTGCTCTGATCCGTTTGTGGATTCCTTCATATTGGGGATCGTCTGTGTGATATGATGTTAAGATGCTGCATAACACTTTATCTAAATTAGCTTTAGCTGCTTGCCTTCTTTGTGTTTGGACAGTCACTCGAGCCTGTTCATTCGCTCCTGCTAGTTGCAGAAGTAAATCTGATTTATATTCATTTCTCTCTCGTTCAGTTACGTTATTCACTGAATCTGGATACGCTTCGATTGTTCGGGTGACGTCATCTCGAAGCTTTTTTCGCTTTCGACGAGCAAACATATCCCTATTACCCTATTCAGCTATTGCCTTTGAAGGGTTTCAACGAATACTGTCGTATGAAAAAATAATACAATTAATTACTTCACACTTCACTAAAGAACGTTTTATCTATATTGGCAAGGCAAGTATAAGGCAAACTGATGAACCAACTGACAAAAGGAACACGTAAATATACATAATTACTTATACTTACACATAAAGACGCAAAACGTCAAAACGGCGAAACTTCGAAAACTAACTTAAAAAAAAAAAAAAAAAAGAAGTGATTGCGCGTATTGCCAATCATTTATTACTTTAGGTGTCTTCTGTAAGAAGACTACGATAGATTGATACAGGTTTCACATGCCGTATAAATGTTTCATCGGTTATCATGTGGTCGAATTGTTCTCAATTGTGGGATCTCATCCCAACCCAGAACATCTTCCCAAAGTAGAGGACTGAGAGATAATAATAACAAAGTGATTACAACCGTAGCTACTTGAACACCTCTGAAAAGAGGTTTATCAAACCAGGCTACTTTAAGTACAGTCGGAGTAGTTTCAGACCAATGTTTAATATCTGAAATGGCTCGTGACAGTGGAATGTCTGAAAATCTTTTTTGAAAACAATCTTCCGCATGTAAACGAAGGTACTTCCGAACATGTGACTGAGATATTGCTAGCTTCCAAGAACTTGAATTTAGTGGCGTATCAACTGCACAGCTGTAGACTGCTGTCATAGCAGCTTCCCATCTCTTCTGAGCTGCAGGTATGATTAATGTTGAGATAAGCGTGTCTAAGGAATTCTCAAATTTCTTGATAACCAAATCTACCTCGCCCTGCAACCGTTCAGAAGGATGTCCCAGTCTGTCCTTAAAATAGAGTGTTAGTTCTCCGACGCTTCGTTCTATTGCCTTTCCAGTTATTTTTCTTACCTGAGTGCCAGGCATGGTAATATCACTGCTTTCTATTATGCTGCTTGTAAAGTTATCAGTTTTGCTCGAAACGGAAGCTTCTAAGAATTTGGAAATCAATATTTCATTATCAGCTGTACAATTACGTTGAATATCATCAAGGGTAGATATGAAATATTCGTATCCGAGATTCGCTTCTTTTGTATCATTGACATCGGAGATGTGGACAGACCATTTTAATAGCTGTTTGTCTGCTTCAAGGGACGTGAAGTCATTCAAATCAGATTCTTTGAGAAATCCGTGAACACCATCATCCCCGACGGGCCTATTCAAGATTAGGTTCACTCCGTACTGTCTAATCAGATCTGACGATAACGTCGCAATCAAACTACTACGCTGTGACTCCACAAGAGACATTTCAATTTCCTTATGTTTAGTAACACTTTGAGTAACCGTATTAGATAGTGTTGATATTGATTTATTAAAAGTTAATTGATCTGTGTACATGTCTTCTAATATTTTAATAACAGTCTTGTTAAACACACTCATGGCGACATCCACTACACTACCTACGACAGTATCATTGCAAAAACGGTTCATGCTGTCCAGTTTATCACTGATTTGCTTTGTTACAATATTTGTTGTTGTTGTCGCCAGTGATATGATGTGATTCTCAACGGCTTTTTCCCACGTCTTAAGATTGCTGTTTTTCAACTCGTGCAACTCTTCAGTAAAAAGATGAATCGCAGTGTGTGATGACTGTCTCGTCATTTTCGTAAATAACATCGACGCAATCTTTACGATGTTATCAAACGTGATGTGAATCCCAACAGAAGAAGGCGGATGTCCAAAGAGAGCCTTCTCAAACACAGATCCAGACACGACTGTTTGAATTACATTGTCATTATCTGCGGAGAGAGGAAGTCCTATGGAGGTGTCTGTAATGGAACACTTTCTAGCATTTTTACAGCAAATAAACATAATATTCTCTACCCATGTCAGAATTTGAGTCTTGAACTCAAGGGTAGAAGATCCAACATAAGCATCAACAATTCTTGGAACTTTCGGATATCGTTCTTTTGAAAATCGAGTCTCTTTAACTATTCGAGAGATTGTTGAAGCGATGACATTTCCAGTAGACGTTGGGATCTTGCGAGAATTTAATTTAGAAATAATCTCATCTAACAAGTTCATTACCGCCTGAGAGTATCCTGGATTCAGTTCAGAAATACCATAAAACGATAAATCACTCAATATAGTATGGTTTAATGACGGTGGTGGAATATTAACAATGTCAACCTCTTTATACATTGAATTAAGGTGATAGTGATCGAAGACTCCTTCCAGAGGGATGGAGACACCCATTTGTGCAACAGTACACGATGGTTGATCAAAACCTTCCGACAATGATTGGAGATTAGTTAGTGAAAGATCTGTTGTTTTTAACAAAGCAGGTGCACCAGACAGTCTGTTTCTCTTACTGATACCAGACACAGTAGGGACTGGTTCTGCTCCAATAGAAGCAACATGAGATCCAATTATCGATTGACCTATTGCGGTAGTCATTGAAAGCGTATCAAGAGTATCATGAACAGAATCAGAAGCCCACGTAGTAACTATCAAGTTACTTATAATTGGATATAATGCTGCTAATAGTCCCGCGTCATCTGCAACGTTACCGAATGATGAGATTGACCTGATATCTAAAAGTAATATTCTTTGATTATAATCACTAGGTGATTCAACAATCATTCCCCAAACTCCTACACTGCTGGGTGAATCACTGTTTTCATTGGAGCTTTCTGAGACTGAGAATCCGTTTAGTAAATCGTCTTCGCTTTCAGATACTATTTTCGCAATCGTATTTAACAAAGTTGATGTACCTGAACGTCCTTCTCCAACCCCAGCCACGACTAATAACTGCTCGTCAGCTACTTCGGATAATATTTGAAGACCATCGTCGTCAGGAACCCATTCTGTTTCAAGTAATCCGAAGTCATGAATCTCTCGTCTTTTTATTAATTTGAATGGAGTTCCAAGTAAGTGGCTTAAGTCTTTCTTAGTATCTGACGAAGATGATAATTGGAGCTCATGATCAATAAGACCTTTTTCAGTAACATATTCCCCAACCTCCTCGGCAGGTGGTATGATGACGTCATTTGCTTCCTCCGAGACGTTTTCTCCAGCTCGCAGCTCAGCCAGCTTCGTCTCTTCTGCGAGACGCAGTTCCTCAGTCTTTTCTACAGCCAGTCCCTCTTTTTTGGTAAGACATTCTTCTTCGGTATTTTCGGCGGCCGGTCTTTCTTCAGCAAGTAGCTCCTCTTCGGCCTTTTTTTCAGTTAGCTTTTCCACTTCAGCAATCTGCTCTTCCTGAGCTTTTTCCGCAACTAGCCCTTCTTCCTCGGTTTTTGTGGAGGCCAACCTTTCTTCCTCAGTAAGTCGCTCTTCCTCAACTTTTTCCGCAGCCAGCCTTTCGTCTTCGGCCTTTTCGGCGGCCAGCTTTTCTTCTTCAGCAAGTCGTTCTTCTTCGACTTTTTCAGCGGCCAATCTGTCTTCCTCAGCAAGTCGCTCTTCTTCGGCCTTTTCGGCGGCCAGTCTTTCTACTTCGGCAAGTCGCTCTTCTTCGGCCTTTTCGGCGGCTAACCTTTCTTCCTCAGCAAGTCGCTCTTCTTCAGCTTTTTCGGCGGCCAGTCTTTCTACTTCGGCAAGTCGCTCGTGTTCGACTTTTTCGGCAGCTAACCTTTTTTCTTCAGCAAGTCGCTCTTCTTCGGCTTTTTCGGCGGCCAGTCTTTCTACTTCGGCAAGTCGCTCTTCTTCGGCCTTTTCGGCGGCTAACCTTTCCTCCTCAGCAAGTCGCTCTTCTTCAGCTTTTTCGGCGGCCAGTCTTTCTACTTCGGCAAGTCGCTCGTGTTCGACTTTTTCGGCAGCTAACCTTTTTTCTTCAGCAAGTCGCTCTTCTTCAGCTTTTTCGGCGGCCAGCTTTTCTTCTTCGGCAAGTCGCTCTTCTTCGGCCTTTTCGGCAGCTAACCTTTCTTCCTCAGCAAGTCGCTCTTCTTCAGCCTTTTCGGCGGCCAGTCTTTCTACTTCGGCAAGTCGCTCTTCTTCAGCAACCTTTTCGGCGGCCAACCTTTCTTCTTCAGCAACTTTCTCGGCGGCCAACCTTTCCTCCTCAGCAAGTCGCTCTTCTTCGGCTTTTTCAGCGGCTAACCTTTCTTCTTCAGCAAGTCGCTCTTCTTCAGCCTTTTCGGCGGCTAACCTTTCTTCTTCGGCAAGTCGCACCTCTTCGGCCTTTTCGGCGGCTAACCTTTCTTCTTCAGCAAGTCGCTCTTTTTCAGCAACCTTTTCGGCGGCCAACCTTTCTTCTTCAGCAACCTTTTCGGCGGCCAACCTTTCTTCTTCAGCAACCTTTTCGGCAGCCAACCCTTCTTCCTCAGCAAGTCGCTCTTCTTCGGCCTTTTCGGCGGTCAGCCTTTCTACTTCGGCAATCGGCTCTCCTTCAATAAGTCTGGCCTCTTCTGCAAGTCTTTCTGCTTCAAGACGTTCTTCTTTGACTTTTTCTTGGGATAATCTTTCCTCTTCAGTAATTCGCTTTTCTTCTGTGTGGAGCTCTTCCTCAAACAACCTCCCTTCCTGACCTGTCGGTTTTAATTCGTTTGGTTTCAGCACAACATCGTCACTGTGATGAGTTGTTTCAGTCAATACGAATCCCAACAACGACAGGCATATTATAAATAATAGAATGGCCGCATCGTTCATATTCCTCTAACACTCCAACTGTAGGTGAGGTAATGATAATGGGAAACAGGAATATACATTCGATAACATTCCCTAAACAAATCTCACTCATATAAGTTAAGATATGCCAGACAGACTTGACAGTAAGATATCCTCAACAGCTTGCAATCATAAATTAAGGAGAGGATTGAAAAGAATTACAGCACAGGATTCAGGTACGAAGTTATCAGTATCTAATTTTTAAGCATTCGCCTTAAAAGAGGAGGATCTTACGCAGTAATCAACACCTATTTCAAAGGAATCTCTCAACAATAAATAAAAAAAGAAAAAAACAGAACAAAGCAAGAACACTGCAAATATCTTTTTAGTTAGAATATGAATCATTGTTATGATATAGGTGCATTAAACTTAAAAAAAAAAAAAAAAAAAAAAAAACAATTGTTCTGCTGTTCCATAAAACATGTGTGGAATACGTAGTTCAGGCCTTAATAGTTATCAGCCAATCAAAAAAAAAAAAAAAAAAATCAAATCAAATCAAATCAAATCAAATCTAAAATTCGTAGGATAACAAACAAATAATGACTGAGTTAGGGCTAAAATTAAAAAAAGATTTCTTCGGACCATTCTCCTTACCCAGCCCTCGTCAGGGAAGAAAGTAAGGGGAGACACTGCGGTGTCAGGCCTGTCCTACAAGTTTACGAGTTTCTTATAGATCAGCTAGTAATTTAATCCAAAGTTACTGCATATTATGAGTGCCCTAGGAGGGTGACTCACAGCAACAGAGGACACAAATCCGTTTCCGTGAATTAGCTTGCAGAAAGAAAAAATAAAAAGACAAGGCAATGATAAAAACAATACAAGTAATTTAATAAATGAATAACAATACGAACACACGTTGAACATCGACGATTAATTCTCGATTGGCAGCCTGCTTTTTTTTTTTTTTTTTTTTGATTCGAACCAGCAGACCTTGATAAGAAGACATCGTCATAAGTTAAGATTTTTATTTGTTAGACAAACTCAATAGTAAGTTATCCTCAACAGATCAACGAATAAAAGACCCCGTGTTGCAATCATAAATTAAGGAGAGGATTGAAAATAATTACAGCACAGGATTCAGGTACGAAGTTACAAGTACCTTAATTTTTAAGCATTGCGTCTCTAAAAGAAGAGGATCTATACACAATAATCAACACCAGAAAAAACACAAAAGCAATAACACTGTAAAATATCTTTATTGCAGTGTTATGCATTAAAAAAAGAAAAAATCGAGTAAAAATGGAGGATCTTGCAAGGCTTCTTAAGTCAAATTGACAAAAAACAATTAAATTGAATACAAGAATCGGCACCTTTTTTTTTTTAAGTTAGAACGTGTGTTTGTTATAAAAAAGTACGTCAAATCAAAAGAACGTTATTCAGCTGTTTTTTTTTTTTTGTTTGTTTGTTTGTTTTATGCAAACGTTTGCTGGGGGCAAACTAACAGTATTATTAAACAGTGAAATCTATCAGATCTTGTTTAAAAGAAAAAAAAAATAGGGGGGGGGAAAAAAATGATATTATTTTTATCATAAGCAACTGTGACACGTACTTTTTTTTTTTTTTTTTTTTTTTTCCCCCCCCCACTTATGGAAAAAAAAAAAAAAAAAATTCGGATAAATAACTTACACGGTGTCATCGTATGTGGTTGTGTGTTGATGAATAGAAACATAAATGTTGAGTGAAACAATAAAAGAAAGCAATCATATACACAGAGACTGCAATCTTTATTGTACGAATAAATATAACAACATAAAACATCAATAGTAAAGTGTTCAAAAACCTTAGTGACGTATTACATTGTTGAAAATTGAGTTGCAGCTGTCTTATTGAAAACGTACTTGACTGGAAAAAAAAAAACTTTGTAGTTGTTAATCAAAAGTAAAGGTACGTTTAGAAAAAAGAAAACATAAAAAAGGGGAAAATCTTTTTTTTTTTTTTATCTTATTGTAACCAGAAGACGTTGTCAAATCTGGTAATTCGGGGACCACGTACTATCAGTTTGAGATGAACATGGAGAACAATCGACATTATTATTTACTACCATCCATCACTAAGCATGTCATCGTTTAGTAGATCAATATGTTCAACCGTATCTTTTTTTCTTTCAACACGGGAATCAACTGGAGACAGTATCAAGAACGCAGGCGACAATGCTATAAGGACATGCCATACTGAATGTGTGATTGGGTAGTTGTCATCCGTCTCGAGAATTTGAGTATCGAGGAATCCAAGAAGGGCGAGAAGACATCCCGGGAAGAAGAATTTCCATCGAAAAAACGGATTCTCAAGTAGGATATCAGAAATTAAAGATTTCGACGTATCATATAAATTATAATGATGTCGAATCCACATAATTAATATAACAACAGCAGCAACTCCCAGGGGTGTTAATATTGACCAAACGGATGTTCTATCAATTAGGGCACCCATCGCAAGACCCACCATACCTTGAACGTGTAACACACTACGAAGTTCAGTGTAGTACTCCTCAACACGAGACATTAATATCATTGTGAACCATAAACTGCCAAATGATAAAAAGAAGTCCCAAAACTGCATTGTATCATAAGACAGAAAACACATATGAGCAACATTCTCATCGCAAGCATGGTAGAGAGCACTCGCAACCATGTTACCCAAATAAACGCTGCATTCTGTGAGTCTTCCCAGCTTAAATGATATAATGATAACAGGAATAAACGCTAAGTTTGATAGAGTCAGAGCCCAGAATCGAAGAGGAAACTCTGATCCATGAAGGTAGTCCCTACAGTTCCAACCATCATACGGTCTGTTGCAAGCACAAAGAGCCGTTGATAAGCCACCGTTAGCTATATCAGTAAAACATGAACCTCTACCAGAGCATTCTGGATCACAATTATAATTAAGTCTGTCAGTAAGTGAAACTATGAATGTATTATGTTTTAATGGGTTTTGATTCTTTAACAATATATGATAAGTTCCACCCTCAGGATACTTCAACAACGTCATAGTCTTGTTAGTCACTATGAGTGGAAGGTTAGATGAATGTGTCGTGTAAACCTCAATAAGAACATGTTGTAATAGTTCTGATGTCTTTCCTTCCTCTTTAACTCGAAGTTCCCACATTCCACCAATCTCATTAAATGGAATTTCAGTCAAGATTGTTATGGAAGTTGTCGTGTTAGTAAACTGTGCTACTGTCTCATAAGCAGTTCCAAAAGGACCAGGTGCCATCTGTTTCAATGGCTGTAACAGGGTTGATTGTCTCTCACTAAAATCCAATCCCCTTTTAATATAAACGGAACCGGATTCTGATTGCCGTTCTTGTTTCTGCATAACAGATATTTGACTGTCAGAGATCATCACTTTACTAAATGATGGTAGGGGAGACTCAGTGACTAACAATGAAATGTCACTGAAAGACGTGGCTGTAATAAATATTTCTATTGTTTCTTTTGAAGCGACGGCATAAGGTAGTTGAATGTTGCAACTCTCACAACTATTCTCATTCGATCCGAGAGACAGATTTCCCTTTCCAGATAATGAAAACGAAGCTGTCACACCATCAGCAGAGGGTGACCATTTCACTATCGATGTACTTGTGTTAGCTGTTTCTGGAATTTTGAAAGTTCCGCCACCTTCTAACAAGTATCCAGAAGTGTCATCTAAGGTGCGAAAAGTGGCTTCCAAAGCGATACCACAAACCTTTTTACTTGTAGAACCAGGTTGGGCTATGTATACGTAGTGGTCTTGTTCTCCAGTTGGCTTTATTGTTATACTTGTGTGGGTTTCTTGAAGTGAAATTTCATTGTATTTATTCAACGAATCCGGTGTTGGCATTATCCCTTGCGCAATCCATACTTTCGTAGCATTTATGTGACAGTCATCTATCGTTTCAAATTTAATGTCCAACTCTCGACACCATTCTGGTAGGTTTAGCCTAACGTATTCATCTTGCCAAGGTTTAGTACTTCCTTCTACTCTGTTAGCGCTGTAATATACTGTACTAGTAACTGATAATCCTATAGTTAATAGTAAGCCCGTTATCATTTTGTGCTTCTGTTGATTTTCTTTTTTTTTTTTTTGAAGTGTACATAAAACCAGATTGAATCATCAGAATATGATTCTTTTTCAAAACAAAATGAGTGAACGTCCGTCTCATCATCAGCTGAGGTAAGAGAAGAAAAGAACTATTAGATTGTCAAACAGAAAGAAATTGAAATTAGTTTGCAAATTCTATGCACGGATAAGTTTAAGTAGTAATATTATGCAACAATAAGAGTATTAAATTAGTAATGTGTTACGACAAACTCTTTACCTCCACAAAGCCACAGATACGAAGCCTGTGAATGGCAGTGAGGGTTTGGCAAAAAAAGGGGAAAATATTATGGGAGAGGGCATCTTAACAAATTAAATAAATCTACGAAAGAAAAAAAAAAAAAAAAAAAGGACTAATTTAAATTACTCACGTTATAGACGACTGGTCAATAGAATCAAGAAATGTTGAAGTTGGCTCAAAAGAAGTTGGAGCTGACGTCATATCGGGACTTGAGATGGCAGAATGAGCGGGTGTTAATGTCGATGATGATGACTCATCAGTTGAAGAGCAACTTGAACTTGAAGGTGATAGTTGAAATGTTGATGGTAATTGGCATTCTTCACGGATTGCATTAAATTGTTGGATAACATTACGAGTTGCTACAAGTGACGGACTCACTAAAGGTGATGGTTGAGGACCATCTACTGGAGTACTTCCAAGTGAGAAATTCAATTGTGGAGGGAAATCACGAGAAGGAATTATATTTACATTATCTAAAGTATGCTTAGCTCGTAGTACATCAGCTATGCTTACCAATTCTCTTTCATGAGAAGACGGAGGATCATGAGTATCATAACCCGAAGACCATCCATGATCTGATTCATCACCTCTACTGTGTGTTGTTGGAAGAGGTGGCCTAGTTATTGTGTTTATTTTATTTTTTTTAATAACGTCGTCAAGGTCTGATCTGACTGTAAGTAGAGCTTCTGCCAATGACTTTTCCATCATATGAATCATTTGTTTTGTTCTTATGCCTTCTTCTTGAAAGTGAGCCCTGTCACTATCCTGTTCTATCTTCAAGTTGTTTATTTGTGATTCTGTTCCGAGATGACCAATTCCAGGTTGGTGTTGTTGGAGTTGAGATAATTGTTTTTTAAGAACTCCTATCTCCGTATTGATCGAACTTTGAATTACTTTCATTTGATTATCCAAATCATTCGCTGATATTTCTTGTTTCTCTTGAGAACATGACAAGTTATCTTGTTGACACTGAAACGACGTTGCTAATGATGATATTTGTTTAACAGTTTGCTCTAATTTAATATTTTGTGATGTAATCATCTGTTCCATCTGCGATTCAACAGCTGATGTGATACGATCTTCCGCAGTGCTTAGTTGTTTTTCTAATATGATTTTACTATTGTCCATAACAGTATGAAATTCCTGTGATAGTTTGATGAATTGAGTCGCCTTATCATGATCTAAGTCATTTAGTCTGCTGACAGTAATGTCTTTCCATAATAATAGCGAATCGACTCCACTTTTTAATTGAGATACTGCTGCTACAGCTGTTTGAATGGCTGAATCGACAATACGATTTTGTTGAGTTTTAAACTGTGTTAGACTTGCTTCAGTTTCACTCTTTACGGAGGTGACAATTGATTTTATTTGTTCATCTAGATTGTTAGTAATAAATTCCAATTTACATTTTATTTCTTGAGATGAACTCCTTCTAGCTACCGATGCGGTTTCTTGTTTAATGTCTTCAAGACGACCATCGACTTCATCATACACCATTTGAACGATGTTTGCATGCTTTAGGGGAGGTTCTATTGAAAATCTTCTAACAAAGTCTTCCATAGTAGTTAGTCGAGTTTGCATTTTATCAAATTCAGATTTCGTAACGAGTTCGTGTTGGTGAGGTTGTTGACTTTTCATTGCCTTTGCCTGTGATTCCAATATTTGCAACTCTAGTCGAGAACATTTTTCCCTCATCTCATGTTCTAATTGTTGTGCTTCTCCTTTGAGATGATGCTCGAAGTCTTCTAATGAGGCGATCTGTTTAGCTGTGTCTCTGTCTCGAATGCATCTATAGGTATCAAAGTCTTTTTGTAAAGTTGTTATGTGAGTGATACAGCTGTCAAGTCTATAAGCTAGGGTACTGTCAATTATCACGTCTTGATCAACAGCTGTACGGCTTCCTCTTCCGCTGTATTCTTCTCTAACCGAATAGCTTCCTAGTGGAGTTCCAATGTCCATCCCACCCCCTCCGACTATACTTCCGTTGAGATTTCTTTCTGTTGCAAGTCGAGTGCTTTGAATTGCTTTTCTCCACTGCATTAACTCCATTTGTTTTTTTTTTTTTTTTTTTTTTTTTCAAAAAACCTTGAGAAAAAAAAAATTTTTTTTTTTAACACAACAATATTCTAATTAGTAACCCTCAGCTCAGCTCTACAATCGTTAGGGAGGCAATTGCTTAATAGGAACAACACTGAACCGTAATCGGTTGTGCTGTTACCCTAAGCAAGATTGCACGTTTTTTTTTTTTTTTTTTTTTTTTTTTTATATAGCAAGGAAAATGCATATCTAAAGAGGTTTCGAGGACAGCAGCCTGCACTGCAATAGCTTGTAGCAAGATTAGAACGAAGGTTTTTTCAGTCAGCGCACGAAAACCTCATCTCTTTGTAAAGATAAGTGTGCTGCCAATGTTAATTTTGTTCTAAAAGGTAGCTTTTGAATTGCAGACAAAAATATTGAAACCGGTCTGTCGAATATGTTGGTACATGAATGGTTCTGATGGCACCTAATAAGGCGCAATACAAATGAAGTACACAGTGGTAACTCTCCTTCTATGCTAATGTGTCAATAAATGTTATTCATTTTATTTATTTATTTGATTTATTTATTTTTTTCGTTGTCGAGCGCGCCATTTTTTTTTTTTTTTTTTTCATCATGTTACGAGTACATTTAAAAAGTTTTTTTTTTTTTTTTTTTTTTTTTTTTTTTTTAATAATCTTTGGGAAATTTTCCTTCTATATTTATTCATTTTTTTTTTTTTTTTAGATGCCGGGAAGAAACCACATGCCAGTACAGTTCTTTTACTTTTCTTTGTTTTTTTTTTCCAAGAATATTACACTCTCGGAGGGTAAGAAAAGGAAACACCCTATAATATTCACCTCTCCAAGAACAGGTTAATTTTTATTACACAATTTACCACAGCAGAATAGATACGTTATTAGACCCACTGCCCACCTAAACCAGATCTTACAATTCTTTGGTACGCAGCTTCAAGGGTTTCGTCTGTTTTACAGAAACAGAATCTTGCGAGTGAATCAGTAATGTGTCGATGTTCTGGTGCATAGAATGCTGATGCCGGAATAGCAGTTACCTGTTTTTGTGTTTATTTAATATCTAATTGTAACTATCTAAATATAAAATTTGAATAATAATATCATAATATGGATTAAAACACATACTCCTGCCTTTTCCGTCAATATCTTGCACACTGCAAAATCACGTCTTTCAGGAAGTGGAAGATCTTGTGGAGCATCCCAAAGAGGATGGGGGTGAGATAAAGGAATTTTGGTAGTATCACACAGCATAAAGTATCCTCCTTGAGGGAGGATCGGTTCTAAGTTTGAGAGTCGGAGGAGATTAGCCAGTTTATCACGCTTAGCTTTTAGTGTTTGAGCAAGTTTATCGAAGTAATTATGTTCTTCAGCATATTGAAAGGCGGTTGCTGTAGCAACCTGAAGGGTTGTTGGAGTACAAAAGTTAGATGCCTGATGAACTCTCACTAACGGTGTGATAAGCGGAGCCGGACCGAAAACATAACCAACACGCCAACCAGTTGCACTGAACGACTTTCCTGCACTATAAATGCTCAGACACTTATCCCACATTCCATCAAGAGCAGCAATACGACTGTGAATCCCATCGAAAACCATATTCTCATAAACTTCATCACTAAGAACTATTAAACGAGGGTACTTCTTAACTAATTCACAGATTCCTCTAAGTTCTTCATCGCTAAACACTTTTCCTGTTGGATTATGTGGAGTGTTCAGAACTAATAGTTTTGTTTTGTCAGAAAGTACAGCTTCCAGTTCACTGAGATTGAGAAACCAATCAGCGGAAGTTTTCGCCCAATCAGCTCTCAGAGGGACTCCAATTGTTTTGGCTCCCATTAAATCTGTTGCGATTTTTGGAGCATCGAAATATGGTTCGATACAGACGACTTCGTCACCAGGATCAACAAGAGCTACGACTGCTGAGAAGATTGCGTTAGTGGCACCACCAACAACAGCTACTTCTGTATCACGGCATATCTTACGATTAAATCTATCCGAGTAATAATCTGACAACACTTGAGTAAGTAACGGATGACCTGCTGGTCTTGTATATTGATTGTGATCATTTTCTATCGCACTGATTGCTGCTTGTTTTACGAAATCAGGTATTTTCCAATTTGGGAATCCGGCTCCTAAATTTATAGCATTATGCTTCACTGCTAAATCTGTGAACTCTGCGAAGACGTTTGGTTCGACTGCAGCCATTCTTGCAGACGAGAGATGGCTCATTCCATCCCTAGCAGCAGGGCGAACAATCGTAGGATCACTTTCATATTGTAATCGATGCTCAACCTGCGTCCTTCTTTGTGATGCTGATGCTCCACATCTTACGGCACTGGACGCATGTCGTCTCACTTGCATATTTATTTTCGTTCACTTATTTCTGAAAAAAAATGTTTTTATTACAATAAAAGGGTTATAATAAATGTCAGGCAAGGATTAATGATGACTTGTTATGGTTTGCTGTCAAAGAAAAGTAGTTTTGTCAATCGAAAGGAAGAAAGGAAAAAAGAAGGGAAAAAGTCAAAGAAAAAATCACCATTTTGAAATGAAGGGAGGAAAGATCCCCTTCCTCGGCAGCAGTTTTAATGCGCAGAAAAGATGAAAATAGTTATCCAATATGCTGGACGTTGATTTTAATTATTTTTATGTCGTCAGATGTAAGTTTGTTGACTGAACAAGCGATAGGAATAGATTGATGAAAGCGACCGTGAATTCTTTTCCAGCAATGCGGAGGCAAAGCCTCAGAGTGAGACTGCCACACTAAATACTCTGAATCAGGAGGAACAGCTAGATAATACGAAAAGCTACCTGACAAAAACTGATCATGACTACTCCAAGGAGGTGACTTACAAGGAACAGGGAGAGAACGATGATCTGAGTATCGGTCATCACCTTCTTCTCCATCTTGTAATTTGTAGTCTGTTGATGTTAACTTCCAATTTCCTAATTCAGCCGTTCCAATGATTGGAAACTTCTCAGCTCCACTCTTTTGAATGATCTTTTCAGTGTCTTTTGAGAACACATTCAGTTTTGGAATGTACAAAACTCCGTTTTCACTGTACCAATACATTCCTTTCTTGGGTTCAAGCCAACCGTCCTGAGCGTTTAAAATAAAGTTCGTGTCGTTGGCTTCAAATCCTGTGAGTCCAAGCCTGACTGATAACTCAACCAACGCTGACTCTGATAACATCGATGTATTAAATATCGAATGCTGTACTACTTTTAGTAATTCTTTCCAAAATACTTTACCGTGTGACTTGTGTGACAGATATGAGATTGAAACACCTAAAAGATGTTTTGTTAAATTTCCTTTTAAGAAAGGATTAATCATATGATCATGAATAAGTGTCTTTAAAGCATCAGACTCGAGGGCTAGAGCGTGTAGATTCTGATCTGTTCCAACACCGTATGTATCATTGAGACAAGGTAATAAGTTGTTTCTAAGCTTCCCACGGGTAGACCATGAAGGAGTGGTATCTAGAAAGTATGGGACTCCGTATAGATGTGCGTAGTCAAATATTTCTGTTTTGTTATGTGGAAGTAGTGGTCTCCATGTAGAGACGTCCTCCATTGTTCCTACTTCAGTCATCCCGGAGAGGTCGAGAATACCACTTCCGCGATTTGCATTTGATAGTACGTTTTCAATGATATCACCCGAGTGATGACCAAGACAGATACCAGTGACGTTGTGATCTTTTATTACACTTCGGTATTCGTCATATCTTATGCTTCGAGTTAGTGCTTCGTATTCGTCTCTGGAAACGTCACTTGATCCACGTTTCAAGTCGTCAATATCCTTGACCTTTAGTAAGATATTTCTTCTCTTACACCAGTCGACTAAGAAGTCTTTTTCATGACTAGCAGCTTCTCTATTTCCGTAATTAATATGAACAGCAACGATAGTCTTTACAAGTCCAACAGAGTCTTTCTCAACTGCGTTGTGTTTGACTCGTCTATCAGCGGTTGATGTAAGCTGACCCTTTCCAGCTCTGTGAACTGGTTTAGGATGATCACGAAGATGGCATAGGGCATGTGCAATAACCATGGAATCAACTCCTCCAGAAAGTGAGACGCAAACGACGCCTTCATTCATTAACTTACCACGATTTATTAAGAATCTAGCCATTGAACGAACTAGTGGTTCTCTAGGAAGTTTATTCAGCACATCATCAGAGGGTGCAAACTCTTCTCTTTCTAGTATGCCGTCTGCTACGTTTCTTATATCTTGTAATGCCTGAAATCTTCGTGTTGTTGCTGTTCTAAATCTGTCAATAACTTTTCGATGATTGTCCGACATGTTTTCAATCTTTGATAGTATTCTAAGTGCTTCCTTATAATACGACTTCTCTATTTCTATGTCTCCTTTGTAGTGTCGCAATGGCATCGCAGCAAATATTAACTCAACAGGACTGAGCTCTCTGTACGATCTCTCATTCTGTAACAGTTCTTTACAGACATCTAAGGCGAGATGATCATGAGGGCTTTTCTCAGTGGCTTTCGACTTCACTCTGTAGATGTGTCTACCCATTTGGTCAATAACTATAATGTAGGCAAGCATTTCTCTTAGGGAAGTCTTATCAGGAGTCCAGGTGCCTTGTGTTGCTGCGTTGAATAGATTTTCAAATCGTTTTAGTATATCATCATCAGCTGACTTCTGTTGCTCGCTACCTTCATTACAGAACCATAAGTTGTGTTGCTTTTCTGATATGTTCTCTGAGTAAAACCAATACTGCAAAACATCTTCATAACATTTGGATATCGACATCTTGCTATGTACTGACAGAGTGGAAAAAAAAGAAAAATAGTTATTTCAATCCAGAGAAACTTACAAAAAAAAAAAAATAACATTCAAAAAGAAAAAAATGCAAAGCAAAGAAACAAAAAGAAAAATGAAGAGGGAAAACGACGCGAGCGTCATACTTTGTTGCCCGTAAGTCTTTGCTAGTTCCTTTGTGAACCGAGCTAAGTAATGTCGCTGTCTAGTCTAAGAGCAAAGTAAGTGAACCGCAGCGTACACAATAAAAGAAAATATGCAATGCAAAAGAAGAGAAAAAATAAAAAAAAGTACAGACGTGTATTGATTCAGTTCACAATGCCCGTTACAAGTCGTAATCAACGAGGCATACTAATGTAGAGAATAAAAGTATCATTGACGTGACAAGAACGAGTGGCGGTGGGGTTTATTTATGCCTCATGTTATAAGCAAACATCCATAGTAGACATGCTTTTACACATGCTACTACTGGTAAACCTCGGCCGTATCACCGCAGTGACAGGTCGAAGAGCATCCGATGCTAAAATAAATTTAGAATCGGAATGAGGCCATTGTTAGTTGTCATAAACAATTAACGTTGGCATTACCCACTGATCAGGTTATTCCTGATCAGGTTATTCCTGATCAGTGAGATAGGTGTTGGTAATACCCACCAGAAGTGGGTATTACCAACAAGAACCCGCTGGTTAGGACTTGCCTAACCAGCGAGACGCCTTTGTTAATAATACCCACCGAGGTGGGTATTATTGCGTTGTTAGTTGTCGTGAAACAACTAACAACAAGAACCCGCTGGTTAGGACTTGCCTAACCAGCGAGACGCAGTTGTTGGTGTTGTTAGTTGCGGTGAGACAACTAACAACAAGAACCCACTGGTTAGGGCTTGCCTAACCAGTGAGACGCCTTTGTTAATAATACCCACCGAGGTGGGTATTATTGCGTTGTTAATTGTCGTGAGACAACTAACAACAAGAACCCGCTGGTTAGGACTTGCCTAACCAGCGAGACGCAGTTGTTGGTGTTGTTAGTTGCGGTGAGACAACTAACAACAAGAACCCACTGGTTAGGTTCCTAACCAGTGAGACGCCTTTGTTAATAATACCCACCGAGGTGGGTATTATTGCGTTGTTAATTGTCGTGAGACAACTAACAACAAGAACCCGCTGGTTAGGACTTGCCTAACCAGCGAGACGCAGTTGTTGGTGTTGTTAGTTGCGGTGAGACAACTAACAACAAGAACCCACTGGTTAGGTTCCTAACCAGTGAGACGCCTTTGTTAATAATACCCACCGAGGTGGGTATTATTGCGTTGTTAGTTGTCGTGAAACAACTAACAACAAGAACCCGCTGGTTAGGACTTGCCTAACCAGCGAGACACAGTTGTTGGTGTTGTTAGTTGCGGTGAGACAACTAACAACAAGAACCCACTGGTTAGGTTCCTAACCAGTGAGACGCCTTTGTTAATAATACCCACCGAGGTGGGTATTATTGCGTTGTTAATTGTCGTGAGACAACTAACAACAAGAACCCGCTGGTTAGGACTTGCCTAACCAGCGAGACGCAGTTGTTGGTGTTGTTAGTTGCGGTGAGACAACTAACAACAAGAACCCACTGGTTAGGTTCCTAACCAGTGAGACGCCTTTGTTAATAATACCCACCGAGGTGGGTATTATTGCGTTGTTAATTGTCGTGAGACAACTAACAACAAGAACCCGCTGGTTAGGACTTGCCTAACCAGCGAGACGCAGTTGTTGGTGTTGTTAGTTGCGGTGAGACAACTAACAACAAGAACCCACTGGTTAGGTTCCTAACCAGTGAGACGCCTTTGTTAATAATACCCACCGAGGTGGGTATTATTGCGTTGTTAATTGTCGTGAGACAACTAACAACAAGAACCCGCTGGTTAGGACTTGCCTAACCAGCGAGACGCAGTTGTTGGTGTTGTTAGTTGCGGTGAGACAACTAACAACAAGAACCCACTGGTTAGGTTCCTAACCAGTGAGACGCCTTTGTTAATAATACCCACCGAGGTGGGTATTATTGCGTTGTTAATTGTCGTGAGACAACTAACAACAAGAACCCGCTGGTTAGGACTTGCCTAACCAGCGAGACGCAGTTGTTGGTGTTGTTAGTTGCGGTGAGACAACTAACAACAAGAACCCACTGGTTAGGTTCCTAACCAGTGAGACGCCTTTGTTAATAATACCCACCGAGGTGGGTATTATTGCGTTGTTAGTTGTCGTGAAACAACTAACAACAAGAACCCGCTGGTTAGGACTTGCCTAACCAGCGAGACGACAACTAACAACTCTAACGTGCAGTAATGCCCACCTCGAGGTGAGCATTACCGTACGTTAGAGTTGGGCGTTCCACTCACGTCTAACGAACGTTAGACGTGAGCAGATACTACCGTTTTTAGAACGAGTTTTTTTTTCTTGCGAGAGCCTTTCTCCCCGGCCACTGACGTGGTAAAACACCACTCGTCTTGTCTGATACTAAAAGAAAACGTTTTATTTTGAACCTTTAATATTACAGCAATCAGCCGTACACGTTGTAGCGAATTTCCTAACCATTTATGAGATCTAAGAGAAGCATGTCAGCAACTAATTGTTTTCATGTTGCATCGGTGGTGATGTTGGTCGTTTACTACTAATTTCAATCGTGGTTTCGGAAACAAAAACGACATGTGAAGAAGTCCACCCGAGTGGCATGGCTGTACCGAATCGTCCTTCACTGACTAATAATGACTTATTACTTCATTCGCGAGCAGTATAAATAACCTCCACAAGACCTGCCATTTATAACTGTAAACACATGTCTATAGGAGAAAATAATTTTTTAAAAAATATCTACTTCGGTAATGTGGGTTACATAAATTATAAAACAGTAATGATTGATCCATTTTTTTTTTTTTTTTTTTTAATCCGCTGGAATGGAAATATCAGTTATGATTGCAAAAAAAAAAATCGAATTTTAAAAAAAAATTATTTTGTGATTTTTTGTGTAAATGGACGTTACTTATCGTCATTTAAAGTATCAGAAGGTGTTATTTGTATCTTCGGTGAATCATGAACAATATTCCATACTGATTCCCATCTCAGAGGTGGAGCAGAATTTATCATTCTGAGACAACGTGCTCGCATTTCAACGGAGGTTTGATCTCCCAAAGTGTTAACAATATTCTCGAATCGAGTAAAGGCATCACCCCAACTACGAGTGCGATATGATGTTAGAGCTTCATCATACAAGACACCAATTTTCTTTTGTTGATGATTAAAAGATTCATCACATTTAGAAAACACTTGATACAAACAAGTAACAAGACATTCATCACTTAAAGTGATCCTATCAAGCTCACGAATGAAGTATAATTTAGACACACAACTCAATGCCTCACTCGATATTATAATTGGACATCTGTAAAGTGGAACAGCTACTTGACAATACTTAATAGCAGAATCAAGTGTTTCACCTGATGCGCTTAATTGACCATCACAGTTTTCAGTTAAAGTGATAGTTCCTGTGTGAACAACAACCATGGGTGATGCTATAATGTTGTCGAGTTCTATGTCTTTCAGTAGTTTTAAACCACAGTCGATTGCAGCTTGTGTGTCATCATCTTTCCTGTAAGGGACACCAAATATTATAACACAGCAGCTGTCGGTTACTCTTTCTATAAAACCTTCGTATTGAAGAGAGAGTTCTGTTGATTTTTTCATAAAAATTAATTTATCACTCAGTGATACAGCGTGACTATCTTTCACAGCAATAACTAAAATGGATACAAAACTATTTCTAATTTCCCATAGTGATGGACAACGTCGGGATTTTGATACAACTGAAGAAGCAGCACGCCTTGATAATAAAGTTCCTCTGCAGAACTTATCATCAATTGGATGAAGCAGTAGTACATTATCCGTGACTATCCATCCGACGTGAATAATATGTTCGCCTTTAGTAGACGGAAATGATAACCGGTAGCTTGCTGAGTGCTCTACTGTTGTTCCTCGAAGAGCAGCTTGCACGTCCTCTACGAAATGTCCATTTCTCGACCAGAGAGATACCTTTGACTTCCGTAAGGGACGTTCAGTATTCGGTCCAAACCAAAGAGAGAGAGGTTTCACTCTCATCAAATTCTCATCCAGAAGTAAAAGCTCTCGATTTCCCTCGATTTCTGAAGCCGACATATTGTTATTAAATCTTATTACCAGAGCATTAAGACCTTCAAAAGAGAGTTTCCTAAAAGCTTTCAAACTACTATCAACAGCAGCTCGCTGCACTTCATTTTCAATTTCGGCAGCGAATCTCGTTGCCAACTTGCTGATAATTTGCTCGTCGTATATTGTGAAGTAGGCATCACCTTGTTTTTCGGTAAGTTCAATGACACCTGGTGTGGATTATGTTTTATGATGTTTTAATAATAATATGTTGTAGTTAACATTAACAAACCTAACTTACGAGGTATAGGAACACACATAATCGTATTAGTTGCATTCTCAGTGTGGTTATCAATTATTGAATCAAATCGCTCATCAGAAGACGCGAGTGAAATGTTGACAACTTTTCCAGTCCGAAAGGAAGATCCAACAATTCCCGCTCTTGTTGGAACGATGATGTTGTCTTCGGTTCTAAGCACATCATGTGCAGCATCATATCGAAATATTGTACAGTTTTTAGCAACACTGAGAAGCTTTGCATGTTTCTTGTACATCGTTGTTCTATCGAGTGGTTCTGTTACCCAATTAGCTAGAGAATCGATCTGCTTTTGCATTCTCTCTTTCTCTCTAGCTGATAGCGTGAAGCCAAGTCCGGCTGCTGTTTGTTGAACGATCGCGTCGAGAGTAATCTGGATGGTGTTTTTTTTTTTTTTTTTTGGATTGGTTCGCTATTACGATTTAGAGTTCACGAGGGTTAGTCATAACAAACAAACCTGATCAGAATGAGTAAATTTTGGAACCTTGCCGGCAGCATTTGATAAAGCTGAAAGTGTTCCGATTACCTTATCATTATTACCTATGATCGGAGAAGAGAGTATTTCTCTTGCTGTTTTCCCAAATAGTAAATCGTCTTCAGCACACCTCTCCGAGACCGCGTCGGTGTATCTAATATGAAGTTTCCTTCGACTCACAACTGTCTCTTTTGCGACACCAAAAGGTTTCGCACGAATATCTGGTGACAGTGGATGATAAATCAAGTTCGTGACATCATCATAGAGGTGAAGTACCGCATTGTCGCATTTCAATTGCCTGCATACCGCTGATACGGTTATTTTATACAATGATTCCATGCATAACTCTTGTGAGATATCAACGTACCCTTTAGCACGTTTGAATTGGGTAAGTAATTCAAGCAAAGTCTGTTGGGTAAGTGTTTTTGTTTTGTTGATCTCCTTCTAAAGAAACATAAAAATTAAATAATCACAAACATCTCTTTTCATAGAATAGTCAAGACTAAAAAACGAATCGCAAAACTCCTCTTCTGATATGATTTCAAAGGTAAAGTCTCTGACTATGTTCGGTGTGTAAGAAAATTTGTTTTTTCTCTTTTTCTTCTTCGTTTTCGGAGGTGTTTTTATTTTATTTTTATAAGCAAAAGTTTGAATTCCTGTCCTAGCATATCCAACACCTTTGACGAAGTTCGGAGGGACTGGCGGGGCCGATACTGGTCTGGTGGGTAATAATGCAATCTCGCTGAGTGTATGAGGTGAACATGGCCTGCATATCGGTGTCGCACTCCTCATCTGTTTTAAGAAATATTTTAAACATCAAGGTCGTTAAAATTGATTCTCGTTAAGCGTACCAAATACAACAGTTTTTTTTTTTGAACACCATTTCTACCGAACGTGGGTGGTAGCCCTGCTTAAGACCGTTGTTATACTCTTCTTTTTCTTTTTTAAAAAAAAAAATGCTGAGTTCTTAGCATGGCTACCTTTTTTGTTGTAGATTTTTTTTATTTTATTTTTTTGTTTCCCCAAAAATACAGGTGCTTCAATCCACTTTAGCAGTTGTGAATATTAAAAACGGTGTTTTCAATTTTCTTTTTTTTTAAAAAAAGGAAAAAAAAATCACCAACGAAGCAAACAATTTAATCATGTCGGTTGGAACATCAGTTGCAGGATGTGAAATAGAATTCAAAACCGTAACAGCAACTAAGAAAACGTAAAGTACACTTGTGTGGGGGAATTGTTAATAAAAAGAAAGGGGGGGAGGAGGGGAATCTAAGTGACGAGATCGTCCCTCATTTTTAAATTTCTTTTGTTTTTTTTGTTTTTTCTTTTCCATTCTTTCTTCTTTTTTTTTTTTTTTTTTCTTGCACCGACAAAGTCGGAGAAGAAACTATTCAGATTTAAGAGCCGTTATGTTATTTTGTCCATGTTATATTTGTTTCCCCGTGCCAGTCAGTAATTACTGTCTGCGATCAACAGAATAACTGAATCTTCCCCCTTATTTTTTTTTTTTTTTAAATCTCCAACAACTCGTAAAATCCGATACGGAATTGACAGAAAAATAACAAATGAATAATTTATGAGGTGTAAACCAGTATAATACAGCAACACAAAATAGCACTATGCTGCTCTGCAGGTGTATAACACTAGTCGGTATGGGGGATCAAAATGCTTCAAGAGAAATAAAAGAAAGAAAAGACTCGTAACAGGTCGGTGTATAAAACAAGTTTAGCGTGCGAGAAGGCTGTTTTTTTTTTTGGGAGGAGGAGGAAGAAAAAAAACACATCGATGGATACGAGTAACGGATATGGCAGAAAGTAACTCACTCTTTCCTCTTAGGTCTTTTTGATGGTTCTGCCACTTTTTCCTTTTTGGCTTTTTTCTTGGCTTCCTTTTTTGGCTTCTCCTCTTCTTTTATTTCTTCCTTTATTTCTTCCTTTATCTCCATTTTTTCCTCCGGTACGGTGAAAGCAGCTTCTTTCGCCTTATGTTTCGCGTGAATTTCGCATAAGTCTGTGTGCTTTGAAAACGTATCTCGGTGGGTAACATATCCGCAAGCACACAATCTGTAGTCACGGCGGTGAGCAGAAATTAAGTGCTTCTTAAGTTTGCCATATACTTTTTCTTTATAATCGCATATAGGACATTCGGCTGTGTTGTGTTGGTAAAGTAGTTTGTCCATTAATATAATAATTAACTAATAAGGATACATACTTCTGCGGGTGCTCAACTGCTCATCATCGGTTAAACAGTCAGATGGAAGCGTTAATCGAACTGTTGCTGGTGGTAGGGATCCAGTTTTTACATCTGGTCTAGATGCTGGACGGATGCTAGTTTTCACGCGTAACATGATACAGTCAAAATTATCTCTCTTCTTTGGTATCCAAGTTTCAAGAGTAAAAGAGTAACCTCTTAACTTCTCTACTAATACCATAGTATTATGACTTCCACCGTGTTTGTTAATAGAACTTTGAATCTTAACGATGTCATCAATGAGGTATACTCTGTCACCAATTTCCCAAGACTCCATTTCACTGATTGGAGCAGGTTGCTGAGTAGCAGATACTAATATTGCATTACCGCCATCTTTGGTCGTTAGACGTGATCCCTTTCCAATTTCATTCAACTTTGTTCGAATGCTTGTCATCTCTCTCCTTATGCGACCATTCCTCATGTCTGTGGGGCTCAAAGACCTTTGCTGATCTATAAGTCCTTGCATCTCTAAACTAAGACTTCTTCTAACTGCTAAGCCTTCACGACCACGCCATTCTGCAGGTGCTTGGTTGACCATTTTGGCCCTATGAATTCCTATCTTAGTAGTTGGAGTTTGTTCTTCTCTTATTGGGCGAGAGGTAGGAGTTGCGGTAGTAGGAGTTGAGCGTTCAGTGTTTGCATAATTTTGTGTACCAAAGTTTAACGGAGATGATGCCGGTGCTGACACTGGAGGAGCTGGTTGTGGGTTCCACTCCTTTCTATTTGTATCAAGTTGTTCGTAGAATGGCTCTCCTTGTTGATCAAAGTGACGATTCCAGACTTGTCCTGTAGGTCTGTGTCTGAACCCTCCAGCAATTAGTTCCCATTCTCCTACTTCGTTGGCTGAAAACGGAATACCTTCTTTGTATACGCTATTACCATTTGGGGTCCCATCAGCGTTCAGTTTGTAGTAAAATGCGACAGCGCTATTATCATCGAGCCACGACTCTCCATACGATTCTCTCAACTTATCGTTTTTAAAAACACGTCTACCTCCCTGAAATCTGGAAGTCCAATCCCCCTGTTGCCATCTCTTCCCGATCACAACCCTACTTCTTCTCAGTAACATATGGTGTATGGCTTATAATAAGATTTTTTTTTTTTAAATTCTTGTGTTGTTTAAACTAAAATAGCAAAAGAAGAAGCCTGTCCAAAAAGACTTCGCAATCTGCTCGAAACCAATCGCACGTTCGGCGAGCGGCGTTATCTCTGATAAGAGAGGCTTTTGGTTCTTTTTTTTTTTAAAGACAATAAAGCGGTTATCTCTATTGTCTTTTTTTATACATCGAAGGGGAAAAAAAGAAAGACACGTACTATTTCCCTTTGAGTTGGTAATAATAATTATCAGTCAATCAAAAAAAAGCAAAATTTCGTAGGACAACAAAGTTTCGGGCTAAGATTAAAAACAATCTTTCTTCGGACCATTCCCCTTACCCAGCCCTCTTCAGTGAAGAAAGTAAGGGGGACACTGCGGTGTCAGGCCTGTCCTACTCATCGCGATTTCCCAATGAGTTAGTTATTTCAGCTTTAAATAAAATCCCTTCATAGGTTTTCACTTAACGAAATTAGCTCCTTTTTTTTTTTTTCTCTCCAACAAAAAAAAAAAAAAAAAAAAAAAAAAAAAAGAATTAATAAATAATCCTAGCTAGCAGTAAAAAACTACTTTAAAAAATAATATAATTGAGCCTTTGACCTTGTTCGGTAATTCCTGAGGGGTGAGGTATAATGGGGGTTAAAGAATCACAACGCTTTTTTTTTTTTTTTTTTTTGCTTTTTCGCAGTCGCTGAGATCGATATAACCTAAGAGTAGAAGTCGGTTTGATTTAGTTTCAGCGACGCAGTTAGAGAAAAGGGAAGAAAAACACGGAGGGCAAAACAACGAACCTGTCAATTAAATTTACTTCTACACAAAGGTGTGGATGCAAAATAAAACAGAATAAAATAAAATAAAATAAATAACGATTCGATCGCTATGGAGGACATCGAGGGGCAGAATGAAGTCGATATCATAATACAAGAATCAACAGAGCGATTAACATCAAGCACAAGTAGAGTTCCGTATATCAGTTTGTTCAGTTAAGTCGAAGAATGAACAACAAAAAAAAAAAAAAAAAAAAAAAAAAAAATTAAAAAGGATCCTCGGTGAATATCGTACTCATCAATAATTCATCAAAGCTCACAGTAATCCCTTATTAGTACATTAGAGTTACTTACAGCGGTTCCATCCTCACTACGACTCCATTCTCGTATTGCCAGGTTACTCCTGTGGCTCCTAATGGCTCGAATCCTGGCTTCAAGGTAAACTTAAAATTAGCGAATAATGTTAATAAAATAATCTGAGCTTCCAAAATAGCCATATCCTTACCAAGACACAAACGTGGACCAGCATTGAATGTTGGGTACATATAGTCAGAGAACCCCTTGCAGGAGTCGTCTAACCAACGGTCTGGGTAGAAGTCTTCTGGATGAACCCAATGTTCTGGGTTTCTGTTTACTGCCATAGGTACCCAACCAATAACACTTCCTCCTTCAATAGTAAATCCCGATGGGAAAGTTGTTGTTTCAAGAACAAGCTTTTCATTAATAGGGACAGGTGGGAAGAGTCTAATCGCTTCCATGAAGACTGCCTTTGAAACTGGTGCTTTACCATCAGCCACATCCTCAAATGTCAACGGGTCTCCAATCTGCATGTTAGAGTAAACATCTGCTGCTTCAGCAATTAGTTTTTCTTGCCACTCAGGGTGTTTGCACACCATCCAAATAGTACTTGCGAGACCTGACGATGTGGTGTCTCTACCTGCGAGGACAAAGTTCATAATCAAATCTCTGATTAGCTCTCTGTCAGGTTCTAATCCCTCTTCCTTACTTTGATGAATAAATAATCCCGTCATCGTTCTGTCATCAGCTAAGTCAAGGTCTTCAGATAAATAGTCATCAGCTACTTTGTAAACATAATTATTAACAACCTTAAGACACTTAGTGATTTCTCTCTCTGTTTCACTACATTGAAAGAATCTGTTGAATTTCCAGACAGGGTTAATAATGCGACTTGGAATAATTCCTTGAATCTTGTGAAAGGCGTTCATAAAATCGACATCATCTTGTTTTCCCTTTAGGGTATTAACGTCACGGTTAAAAGCAACTGAATTAATCGCATCAAAAGTGTAGCAATAAAAGTATTGCTGAATGTCGAATTCTGAGATACCCTTGTCGGCATTCATTTTCAAAGCCTGAACAAAGTCTTGAGCATGGCTTCCGAACACCTGAGACATTCTCTCACTGAGTTGTCTTCTGTTGAACATTTGAGCAGCGATTACTCGTTGGGCTTTCCATTCAGGTCCGTTGACGTTGAAGATTCCATTACCGATGAGAGAGTGAAGACTATCAATGAGTCTCTTTCCTTTGACAAAGTTAGAAAATTCATCCTTCAATAAAAATTTAACATCCCTCGGATCACAAATACTGACACCTATTCTTCCTCCAAGTCCTGAAAATCCGAATGCCTTCCAACCATTCTTACTAAACTCCCTTATATTGAAATCAGCTATTGTTAATTCCCGCCGTTGAAACACTTTTGTTAATAGCACGCGAGTTGTTCCCCAAAATGGCTCGTAAGCACTGTGAACCGGAACACCAACCGGACGCTTTGCGCTTATCTTATACAACAGCAGCAGGACAACAAGAACAGTTGTCCCCGTGATTGCTAACCATGAAAACATATTGTATAGCTATCTCTCCTGTAAAGGTAATACATGATTTGTGTTATGTTAAATACTTTACTAAGCCATCACAATTCATCCTCTACTTTCCCAATACTCACGTATCGTATTCACATCATATTATGTATTGCTGATTGACTTAACAATTTAAGTTACTTTGGTACAATATAAAAATAAAACATTGAGCTCCCCTCATGTATAAGGGAACTTTTAAAAGAAAGAAAAAATAGAGCCCACATTGAGCCCCATAGTGTTGATACAATCACTAATCATAAATTTCACGGATAAAAAAAGTTCCCAAATCTCGAAAAAAAAGAAGAAAATAAAAAAAAAAAAGAAAAGTCCTAAAATTCTCTATAGTTACTTCGTAAAAAATTAGTGCTAAAAAGAAATTGATTTACCTACAACAACATAATCGAGTTTTGAATCATTTTTCTTTACCCGCTTCTTGTTAGGCTGAGCACCAGCTTCTCAGTCACTGTGGTAACATCCGACATTCGTGGTCGTTGCTTCCTTAATATGGTGAGGATTGGTGTATCCTAGTCAGTGTAGTACATATCCCTCAGATCAGCACGAAAAGACTAAAACTGTGTCGTTTTCATTCCTTGAGATAGGGGACGGGGGGTTAGAGTTAGTAGTATTAATGATTATCAGTCAAAAGAAGGGGAGGAGGGCGGGAAAATTCAATCGAATGCAAAAGTTCGTAGGACAACAAACAAACAATGGTTGGTTTCGGGCTAAAATTAAAAAATCTTTCTTCAGACCATTCCCCTTACCCAGCCCTTCAGCGAAGAAAGTAAGGGGGACTCTGCGGTGTCAGGCCTGTCCTACTCATCACGTTTGCCCTTCTCTTAGAGTTCGTTAGTATTAATGGTTAGAGTAGAAACTTTAATTGTTAATACAATAATCAGGGTCGAGGGGGTAAGACTTTGACAATGTAACAACTTTAGGTATTAAAAACAAAATTAATATCAAGCACTTGAAACTGTTACCATGCAATAACCAGGGTCGAGGGGGTTAACTGTTACCATGCAATAACCAGGGTCGAGGGGGTTAACTGTTACCATGCAATAACCAGGGTCGAGGGGGTTAACTGTTACCATGCAATAACCAGGGTCGAGGGGGTTAACTGTTACCATGCAATAACCAGGGTCGAGGGGGTTAACTGTTACCATGCAATAACCAGGGTCGAGGGGGTTAACTGTTACCATGCAATAACCAGGGTCGAGGGGGTTAACTGTTACCATGCAATAACCAGGGTCGAGGGGGTTAACTGTTTGATTTCGTACGTAAAATACAAATGTATTGTATCATAAACAACAAGGGTCAAGTGGGCGAAAAAGGAGTGTTTTTTTATCCTAATTGAGACTGACAAGGTCAACAGGCGGACACTAAACGAAATTGATTCACTTTTTTTAAACAAAACAGTTTTAGACGTCCTAAACAAACCAATACCAGGCATTCGCTGGCTACTTACCCTTGAAGTTCCTGGTACTAGACAGGCAGAAATTTCGTGCATTCCACAGAACACGTCAACATAAATCATGTCAAAAAAAGGAGTGTGTTCTTTTTTTGCGTACTTTTTTTATTTTTCAGTTGTTTTTATTTTTATTTTTTTGTTTTTTCGTGTGTGCAGTGGGTTTGTTGGGGGGCAAAACCAAAAATGGGATCAACAGTTTCAATGCTCAAACGAATAAAAAAAAAAAATAAAAAAAAAAGAAGAAGAAAAAAAAAGTTCACACGCGCGATCTATCGCATTATGTTAAGTTAGTAAGGAATTAGTTAGAGTACGAGTTTATTATAAAAAAAAGTGTGCTAAATCAAAAAATACATAAAAAAAAAGAAAAAGCTATGAAGACACTGGTTCATAAACTACTAGTCCCTCTTAGGCCTTCATCAGTAAGTTCTAAAGGTACTTATTCCAGTTAATTAATAAATCTGATTTATCAATTGGTCCATTTCAAAGAACTAATTTCTTAATGTCCATCGGAGTAAGAGTTTAGTTGGTTACCATTTGAGAGCTTTCTTTTCTTTTTTTGATTAACGATGCGTTTTTAACGTAATAAAAAAGAACGAAATCTGAAAGAATACTTTTTTTTTTTTTTTTTTCTTGAAAGATGGGGGTGAAACTATGACAATGTAAAAAACAGCGACAACTTTGGGTATTAAAAACAATATCAAAGTACGTGACTGAAAAAACACAGCTGTTGCCAATCAAAGAAAAAGGTACGTTTAAAAGGAAAGGGGGTAACTTGATACTGTATTCTTAAGGGGGGAAATATTTATTCAGCGACTTTAAAAAAGTATATCGTACTACAACCTTATTTCGCAAGAATAATAACACAGAAAATTCGAAGTTCCATACCACGTGATTGGCAAATAATTCTGAAGTTAGTTAGTAGCTAGTTGGTAGATGTTGAATATAATTACCAGAGGCAACCAAGGCTCTCAAAGCTGCAGGGAAAGAACTCATTCTCTGATACATAAAATTAAACACAACGAGATGCAATGCAACGATAGCAAAGGTATGAAAAAACAAAAATTCCAAAAAAAAAAAAAAAAAAAAAAAAAAAAAAAAATGCCGACCTAAGAGGTTATATCCTTGTAACATAAAAAAAAAATGAAACTCACACGCGTATACATGAATCACAAGAAGGATATTTCGAAACAGCTTGCAATAAAAAAACAGACACAACAAGTAACAATTTCGGTTTCAATTATAAAAAAGAAAATAATCATTCAACTGAATTAATAAACTTAAAGAGGTTCCATCCTCACTACGACTCCATCTTCATATTGCCAGGTTACTCCAGACCCTCCACGAGGTTCGAATCCTGGCTTCAAGGTAAACTTAAAGTTAGCGAACATCGTCAATAAAATAATCTGAGCTTCCAAAATAGCCATATCCTTACCAAGACATAAACGTGGACCAGCATTGAATGTTGGGTACAGATAGTCAGAGAGACCCTTGCAGGAGTCGTCTAACCAACGAGACGGGTAGAAGTCTTCTGGATGAACCCAATGTTCTGGATGCTTGTTGGTAGCCATCGGAAACCAACTAATTTTAGTTCCTGCCTCAACAGTAAATCCCGATGGGAATGTCGCTTTCTCAACTGCGACCTTTTCATTACCTGCTACAGGTGGGAAGAGTCTAATCGCTTCCATGAAGACTGCCTTTGAAACTGGTGCTTTACCATCAGCCACATCCTCAAATGTCAACGGGTCTCCAATCTGCATGTTAGAGTAAACATCTGCTGCTTCAGCAATTAGTTTTTCTTGCCACTCAGGGTGTTTGCACACCATCCAAATAGTACTTGCGAGACCTGACGATGTGGTGTCTCTACCTGCGAGGACAAAGTTCATAATCAAGTCTTTGATTAGTTCTCTGTCAGGTTCTAATCCCTCTTCCTTACTTTGATGAATAAATAATCCCGTCATCGTTCTGTCATCAGCTAAGTCAAGGTCTTCAGATAAATAGTCATCAGCTACTTTGTAAACATAATTATTAACAACCTTAAGATACTTGCTGATTTCTCTCTCTGCTTCACTACATTGAAAGAATCTGTTGAATTTCCAGACAGGATCAATAAAACGAGTTGGGACAACGTCCTGAATCTTGTGAAAGGCGTTCATAAAATCGACATCATCTTGTTTTCCCTTTAGGGTATTAACGTCACGGTTAAAAGCAACTGAATTAATCGCATCAAAAGTGTAGCAATAAAAGTATTGCTGAATGTCGAATTCTGAGATACCCTTGTCGGCATTCATTTTCAAAGCCTGAACAAAGTCTTGAGCATGGCTTCCGAACACCTGAGACATTCTCTCACTGAGTTGTCTTCTGTTGAACATTTGAGCAGCGATTACTCGTTGGGCTTTCCATTCAGCTCCGTTGACGTTGAAAATTCCTTTTCCGATGACGCAGTGAAAGTTCTCAATGAATTCTTCACCTTTGACAAAGTTAGCAAACTCATCCTTCAATAAGAATTTAACATCTCTCGGATCGCAGATGTTGATTCCTTGCTTTCCACCAACAGCACCCCATCCGTAGGCCTTCCATCCATTTTTTACGAATTCATCGCAATTAAAAGTTACCAATGCTTCCTCCTTGAGACCTAAAACGTTCTTTAGGATTACACGAGTTGTTCCCCAAAACGTTTCCTGCCTGCTGTGAACCGGAACACCAGCTGGACCCTTTGCGCTTATCTTATACAGCAACAGCAGCACCGCAAGAACTGCAGTGCCGGCAATCGTTAGCAGTGAGAACATTGTTGATGAAAGAAAAAAATCCTTTTTTTTGTGTTCTGCTGATAGAATTATTAATTAAATTTATTTAATTTTTTATATCAAGTATACCTCTGCTCAGTGCTGTTTAAACTACAGTGACATTATTATGTAGATATGATGTAGAGTTATATGGTTTACAACGTTGTGGAATAACATAGGGCGGCCACATGCGAAGTAGTGCAAGCTGACATAAGGATGGGTGCAGGGTACAACCGAATTGTCGGTCATTGTAATTTTTCATTTCCAACGGGGTCACCGAAAATATAATCTAGTTTGTGGCCGATTTCCATTTCTTTTTTTTTTTTGTATTTTTTCTTTTTTTTTTTTTTTTTTTTTTTTCTTTTTTCTTCTTTTTCCCTTCCTTCTTTTTTTTCGCGTTCGTATTGAAGCAAGGAAACAAAAATCACCAAAAAAAACATAACCCTCCTCTTCCTCTATCAGCAAATACGTGACAATCATTTTTTTTTGTCTTTTTTTTCTTTTTCTCCGCAAAAAGAGTTATAAAGATTTTTCCTGATTGGATTTTTTTTTTTTTTTTTGTACCAATTTGGACAGTAACTCTCAAGCAAAGATCGGCTTTTCTCATTTTAACAAACATAACTACGCATGTTCGAAGCAGCTGGATTAGCAGCCACAAATCTAAAGATTTACTCCGAACTGGTTAGTCAAGATCGAAAGTCGCGAAGAGAAAGAAGACGTCAGACGTTTTATCGTATTAGGCTATGCTTGGTTGTGCGGAATATATCCCCACCTTTTTTTTTTTCCCCCCCCCCCATGCCTTGTTTGATATTCAAAAAGTTAGAAGCGTGCAACACACGTGGCCCCCACAGAGAGCTCCACAACAAAAAAAAATGAAAAAATATAATAAATATTTAAAAAAATATCGAAAAACACATTACACGTTTGAAGGGCATTTTTCAATTCTCAGGTTTTTATTTTTTTTCCCTCTTATTTTTCGTTCATAATAAGGTTGTCTTGGCTAAGTCATACATAAACCTGAGCGAGAAACAGACATTCCCCTAGGAAAGATGTCTAGATTAGGGGGGGGTGGGGCACTACTTGTTATTTCCAACGATGACCAGCGGAGTATCGCTTCATGTGATACAGTTTACTGCCATAATAGAACTTTCCAAGACAGTTATAATCTCGTATGAACTCACACAGGCCTACTGCAGCCAGTACCTTGTAATTTTCTTTCTTGCCTCTTCAATATTTTTTTTACTTGATGACACATGGCTTTTCACCCATAAAAAAGGTTGTCAGCAGCAGAGTCTACGAATCACATTATCGCGTGGTTAATCTACTGGAGCACACAACAACACCTGATTTTATTTTGTGGTTTAAATTAACTTTTCGTTACGACTGCTAAACCAGACTCTCAACTTACCGTGCACATCATTTTGCTGACAACTAATCAAAGTGAACGTAAGTCAATATGTACATACCTTACTTCTCTATCCTTATCTCCGTCAATCAGTGGAGTGCTAGCGTCAGCTTCACCCTCAGCTGCCACCTGCTTTGTGGTGTTGGTACAGAAGCTCAGTTAACAAACAGTTTACAGTAGAAAAGATAACAAGTAGTGTACATACCGGCTTTTGTCTCTTCATGAGTGGCTCGGTTTCGGTTGCGGGTTTTTCATCAGTCTCGTCTTTCTTGGCCTCAGCCTCAGCTGCTACGGCTTCAGACTTCTTAGTAGCAACTGCCTCCTCGGATGCCTTTGCAGCAGCCGCTTCGTCTTCTGACTTCTTTCTTGCAGCTTCTTCCGCAGAGGCTTTCGCCGCCGCTGCTTCCTCTTCGGCTTTTTTGGCCGCGTCTGCTGCAGCTTTTGATGCTGCCTCGTCCTCAGCTGCCTTTGCTGCAGCGGCTTCCTCCTCAGCCTTTTTCGCAGCTTCTTCTTCGGCAGCCTTCGCGGCGGCTGCTTCCTCTTCAGCAGCCTTTGCCGCTGCTGCTTCTTCTTCAGCCTTTTTCGCAGCTTCTTCTTCGGCAGCCTTCGCAACAGCTGCTTCTTCTTCGGCAGCCTTTGCCGCTGCTGCTTCTTCTTCAATTTTCTTTGAGTCTTCCTCTTCGTCCTTAGGGGCATCCTCTTCTACAGGCTTTTCTGCCTCTTCTGCTGGCTTCTCCACTTCTTCTGGCTTCTCCTCTGGTGCGGAGTCTGAGGTATCCTTTGGGACGTCTTCCACAGGAGCAGCTTCTGCTACTTTTGGTGCTGCTGCATCCCACTCAACAGTACCTCCGTAGTAGCTAATGAATTGATTCTGAGTTTGTGTTTGGATGTTAAATAATTGTTGTCAAGAAGTGTCTACCAAGCAAATACCTTTAACTGGTGCATACCTTATTGTACTGCTTGCCGTCAGGTGCGAGACGTTTTTCACCCCCTCCCCCTGCTCCTCCTCCATTCTTACGGTTTTTCTTACCCATTAGATACACTCTAAGAAATATAAGTAACAGATCTTAATACAAATAGCATCTACATATCTAACAACACTCATAAAAATAAAAAAAACAGATGCTCACATTATTTTTTTTCTTTTCCACGCTGCTTATAAGATGGTGTAAAGGAATATCGCAATGTTTTTTATTTCTATATTTTTTTTTCTATAAATTAAAATATTCTAACTAATGTTTTTTTTTTTTTTGTTTTCCCCCTCGGGTTGGAATCATAATTTAGTGCGCTAGTGATCATCCGATAGGGTTGGCAATCCAAATTCATGCCATTGTCCCTTTTGACTACTTTTTATTGCATCAGATCTAATATCGGTTTGTTCTTCTGTTGAAAAATCAGCCGGCATTGCATGTGCGATTTCATCTGGTTTAATATTAACATCTGTTGCCCATGATGGATCTAAAAAATCTAGAAGAAATCGTTTTGGTGATACCATCGAGTCGTCTGACATTTTTTTATTACAATTTGTTATTCAACCTTGTATGAATATGTGAAATATATATTTGCAACAGAACTGCATCATTCGTAACCTGAGAAACAATCAAGCAATATCCAATTAAATGGAAGAACAAGGCTATAATCACCTATATAAGGGTTGTGACATAATGTGAAAGGGACGATCAAACAAAGTTCTCCATAAGGGAAAATTCAAAACAAACCAAAAACACAAATACTGTTTTTTTTTTTCTTTGCAATTCAAGAACAGATTGTGTGAATCAGCGTGGAAGATGTGGCTGACAATCACCGCAGTAAACGGGATACTTTTAAAAAAAATAAAAAAAAAACAAAAAAAGAGATTGCTGTACCCAAAGTCACTAATCCGAAGCTGTAAAACTACTTTTACAATATTCACACTAGCATTGGATAAGTAGGAAAACGAAAGAGGAAAAAAAAAAAAGAGCAAAAAGAGGTTCCCTTATTGAGCTTCGATCAGAGCAGGGGGAAAGAAATAATATAACCAAAACTGCTGTGTAATGTCAAAGGGACAAGTCACAGTGGGTATATTTGTGCTATAAGAATGCTAATAAAACAAACAAATACTTTCTGAGGGCTTGTTTCTGATCTCCAAGGCTGACTAGTAAGCAACCACTGCACACCACGGGATCTTTGAAACACGCAATACCATGTATCAGTATTTCACAGATTCACTTGTCATTGGTTTAAAAAAAGAAAACAGAATAGCGAAGCTTGAAAATAAAAATAAATCGACTTCGTTTTTTTTTGAAGAAAAAAAAAAAAAAAACAAGCAAGCAGGGCAATGGTTTATGTTATTCCCCTTTTTTGCAGAAAATCGAAATGATTATTTTGTAATAATTTAAAAAGGATGGAACCTCGCAGTCGTTTTCATTTGTAAGACAAGTTACGTAACACGGATCACAAAAAGAAAGAGAAAAAAATCTGATTTTCTGTACCCTTTCGATTATTTTATACGAGGAAATATTTTCCAAAATACAAAATAAATACAACTCGAAAACCTGACCCCTCCATTACAAATTCCAGTACAATAAGTTCTTCAACAAGCGTCACGGGAAGAAGGGCAAAACGACAATAGCTTGAATAGTAAAAAAAAAAAAGAGGAAAAAAAAGTTTTTTTTAAACATGGTTTTTTCCATGGTTTCTCTATGATTTCAGACCCACAAAAGAAGGTTGACAAGATAGCCGCAACTCGCGACAAAACTAAACTGCTACTACTACTAGACTACAATAAGATTTATTTATTCTTCTCACAGAGTTGACATTACACTGTGAGAAGTAATTCACAAGAATCGATGGAGAGGAGTAATAACGATGATAACAATAATAGTAATAATAATAATACAGCACAACAAAAAGTTTTAGTTCAATTACATTATTATGCCCTTTTCTTTGATACGCTTTTCGACTGTCCCTTCCACTTGCCGGATATGTAGTTTCCACCCTGTCCCGGTCCGACAGTAAATTCATACCGAGAATCATTAAGTTTTACACTTCTGTTTAGTGTTTTTACTCTTTCAGCGTTTTTTAGCTTTAGTGCTGTTTTAGTGTTTGATATAAGATGTTTGAAGAGACTTGTACAGAAAAGAGGCTATAACATACCAACAACAAAATCAAGATCCAGTGTGTTGTTGTCGTAGTGAAGTGTTTTTATCCCTCCAGATTCAGTTGAACTTTCAAACAATCCAACCAAAGTATTATCCGCGGGACCGGAAATCCGCGTACTTACAGACACAGCTGCTGCTGTGGCTTTTGTTGCGGATTTTGCTGCTGCTGCAGGTGCCTTTTTACCTATTTTTTTGTTATGCATATTTTTTATTCCGAATTGCTTTGAAAAAAAGAGAACGACATATTACTGTCCTCAAAAACAAAAGAACTAAAAATTAAATACCAATCTGCTCTTGTAAAGATGCATCTGTTGTCGAAACAGAAGTGTCAAGAGAAGGTACATGACTTTGAGTAAGAGTTGCTATAAATTGAAGAGGAGTGAGAAATGATCCCATCGTTCTTGAGACGTCTGCAGTACAAGGAGCTTTAAAGAATGTCAGAGTGCAGGACCGATGATCCGATGTTAAGAAATATGTTGTTTTGGTTTCTTGACTTACAGTAACCTTGAAATCAGTTCCTAACTCGAAAGTTTCCAATATTTCCGTCGAAGCTGCTCCTTGATAGAATTCAAGTCTCATTTTATGCTGATTTGACACATCTCTCTGAAGAAGTGCAAACCTCTTCTCCTCACGTTCCATTGAAGGAAGCATAACTACAGCAGCACCGAAAGCTTGGGCATCTTTTCTGTTATTCATATTTCCGATATAAAGGACTGTATTGTGAATAAATATGATTCGTATGAGTGGTTACTACTGTTTGTAAAAAAAAAAAAAAAAAAAGCTACCAAAATCTCATTAAGCACCCTGTTTTGTATGAATAATTCTAATGTACTGGTTCATAGTGTATAACATGACTTCCTAGTAACCGAAAAGACAAAAAAATATTTGAATGAGGGAAAACACGAGCAAGAGGTACAACGAAATGGGGATGTGGGCAGTTATGGCAATTTCCCTCCCAAACAAAGCTTCACAGTCAGATTGGATTTATCGTCGTTTTTTTTTTTTTTTTTTTTATTGAGTTAATTAAAATAATTTAGTACACCTACAAGTTGTCTACAAAAGCAAACCCACAAACATTGTTACATATTTAAAGATAAGCAAGCATACAAAGAATACAAACAAAAGGCACTCACGAGAGTAATAATACAAGATATTATTATTTCTGAACTCGATATGGATTTTTTTCGGAATAGGTGCTCCGACTCATTCAAGATAATTGGAATTTAAATCAGATTACACGTTTTTCTACATCGATATCGAGGAGGACAGTACAACTATTTACAATATATAAATACTAAAATAAAACAGAGTTGCCGGTAATTCTCGATCGTTGAATAGATGCATTGTTATTAGCGGATGAAGGTTCCCAGGCATTCTTCCAAAGTTGAATATTTCTAGCTGCTGTGCTAACTCCCTCTCGGTGATTCTGCTCTTTGCGATCCCAAGGAGCGACTGTCGGGTCTTTGTGAGATGCAGATCTTGGGCGAGGAGAAGTTTGTTGTTCTTTTTCCCATGGAGCAACCCCACGAGGTGTGTTGGGTCTTTTCGGAAGTTCAAATTTGGTAAATATCGGTTCATGTGATTGAACAGTTCTGGCTGTAGTCTGCTTCCCTCCAGTTATCTCTTTATTATGTTGAGGAGGGTTAACAATCATCTTTCCATGTACTTCTTGAGGTTGATCTTTTGCCCAGGAAGGTGCTTCTCGCGACTTCTTTGGGATTCTCTGGTTTGCACTACTAGGAGCTTCTTCACCATTCTGTAATGTTATCGTGTGAGTAAATCCATTAACTGGATTACAAGAAGTTCCACCAGAGAGGTTTGAGTGGTGATGGAGATATCGTTTACCCTTTTCGTGAAGCATATTCTCTTCCCCTCCACGATATGTTACAGCAGATGCTGATTTCGGAGACATGCGAGGAACATCAGGAATAGCTTTACTGCTACGAGGAGAAGACTCTCTCTCCCATGGTTTGGTTGTGGGACCATCACCATCACGTCGTATGACTTGATCTGGAGCAGGTCTCCATAGACCTCCTCTCATTGGTGATGCATTTCCTGCTTGTTCTCCATGTGACGCACGTTTACGTTGAGTACAGTTAATTGATTTATTCCATGGAGGAATAGAAGACTTCTGAGTACATGATGACGGCCCATCCTTTTTTGGTTTTCTCTGAATCTCTGTTTCTGATGGTTTCGATCTCAATTCTACTTTTCCTCTTTTTTGATCATCAATTTGTTTATTCCAAGGAGCGGTCATTGCCCTCGCAGCTGGTGGTGCAAGGCAACTCTTTCTAGACACTGTTCTGGTGTTGGCCATGCCAAGAGTGTTATCATGAGCATTTGAAGACCCTCCTAACATTACAATCGACGCCATAGTCACGGTCACGTATTACAGACTAATAATAAAAAATAAGAATATTAATTTGTTATAAACGACAATACACTAAAATTCAGCTGTTCCATATTACACTGTCGATAATTTATACGCAATACTATTTCGAGACACTGTTCTAGTGTTGGCCATGCCAAGAGAAGACCCAACATTACAATTGACGCCATAGTCACAGTCACGTAGTATATTAATTTGCTCCATACAACACTGTAGATAAGTTGAGTTAAACACAATACAAGGATAGCTTTAATACAGAACAACAGCCTGAGATTTTCTGTTTATTTTCAAAAAACGAAGGTAATCCAACTGTAACTCGATTAGATCAGATTTCAAAGGAAAAAGACGACCTATTTTTCCAAAACTGACTCTGCGTGCGTTTTTTTAAAAAAAAAATCAATATACGAGAAGAGGAGGAAAGGGGGAAAAAAAAAAAAATAAGATAATTAAACTTATGATTAACCAGTGCAAAACAATCAATGCGACTATTCAAACAAAGAGGAGCTTTTCTAAACCTTTTGACAGGTTGTCACACGAGATATGAACTAAACGCAACTGCCACAAAAATCCTAAGAATTCTTGAAGAAAAAGAAAAAAAAAAAGTGTAATAAAAAAACAAAAAAAAACGTGTAAAGCTAATAAGCGACAAACGATAAAGATAGAAAACGATACAAAAAAAAAAAAAAAAAAAAGACTCAGCTATGAGTAGGTGTAATGGCCAATTTAAAAAAAAAGAAAGGTTAAGTAAAACAAATAGCAGTATCATAAAAGAAAGAAAAAAAAAAGCTAGGGATACATCATCTTCACAACTTGTCACAAAACTGACCTCTCCAATCATGAGAACCCCATCAGAATTTAACTTTTAGAATAGCATTTAAGCTATGGGAGAATTGTGGGAGTAGCCTGAGATTGTTGTTCAGTACCGTGATGGCTATCAACACCTACTACCCAATTATTATCACTAGACACGATGTTAATAGGAGATATAACATGAGTGAATCCAACTGTAACAACGATATCTTTTTCATAGTAGTAATACATTATTCCTGGACAACCCCATTTGGACATTCCGAACTCCTCACATCCTTGTGAAACCCATTTTCTCTTTTTAGTCTGAGAAAGATCACCTTCAACAACAGAAATCATGTAAGCAGCAGTAACTCCTCTACCGTTAGCCGCCAGGTAGATTCCACTGTCAGATCCGTCGATGGAGAGTTGCCATTCAAGGTCAGCAAAAGAGAAGTTTGGTGATATAAGTGAGCCTCGTGGTTTTTTTAAATTCTTTAAAAACCATTGAAACTCAACCAGAGTTCCAGTTGAAAATTTACCCACCTTCGTAATATCAGAAACATTTGTATTCACTACTCCAGTCATTTCGGTTTCAGGGTGTTCACTCGTTGCTGAGGAGACACTATTACGCCCACTGGCTTGACCGCTACTATTGTCATTCGACTGCATGTTTGTATGTGCGATTATATTATTTATGCATGAATCTTGACCATGAACACCACGTTGGTCGTCAAGCTGATTTACCAACGATTCTCTTAATGTCCGTTCCTGTTATCGTTTTGTTCAATTGCTTCTCATCATCTCAATCAATTTATATAAAAACACAAAATCAACATACCATTGCTAAAGCTAGTTTCAGTGATGTTACTTCTTGAGCTCGTTCAGTGTTTTCAATTTGTAGTGCTGTAAGCTTTTCGTTTGTTTCTCTTATAAAGACCTGTTGGGTTATTGGTTGGTATCTTTGTTTTAATTTCTTTTTAAATAAAAATATAAATATAAAAAAAAACACACACACCTGCATGCATTGAAATGGACAAATCTTAAGATGCTGGGGATACTCTGAGAGGGTCATTTCTGCAGAACAACCGAGTTGGGAGTGTGGACAAAAAACTTTTTTTTGAGAACAGGTGCTGAGATGCTTCACGAGATCTGCATTAGAACAACAACACAACTGACAGTGAGGACACGTCGTATTAACAGAAGAACAAACAGGTAAATGAGATTGAAGCTTTACATAAGTCATTACTTTTGAACAAGCACTACAAGTTACGACTCTGTGAGAACATGAATCTAAATGACTATTTACGTCTAATCTCCTAAACTGTAATTTACATCCTTGAGAAGGACATGGTACAATTGTATAATCGCAATACTTTTCCAAGTGATTTTGTAAATCGGATCGAACCATCTGATGCTGACATCCTTCTCCTAAGTTTGAACATCGAACTAATAAGGAATCGACGATCGCACATAACGCTCTGTCACTTTTTCTAACTTTTTCCCATGGGCATTTAGACTTACATACAGGACATGTTACATTCCCTGACTCATTCAACCTTGAAACACATCTATAACAATAAGTATGACCACAAGGTAGCGATTGAGGATCTCTAAATGGACAACAGCACACGGCGCACTGCAGCTCCTGAGATATGCATTCCGGGTTCACATACTCCTCAGTCATGAATATATAATAATATTTTCTTTCGTTTTTTTTTTTTTTTTTTTTTGTGTACCGCAACTGTGGAAATAATAATTAAAGGATAACCATCAAATGTAATCAACTCATTGCATAGGATGTTTGTGATGTGTCTGTGATGTGAATAGGGTAGTTTATCTACGTACTGCGTATCAATAACTTTCTCGTGGGGATGTCAGGAGGATGTGTTACATGAATAAGACAAAGAACGAATCGGGAGAGGGGACAAGAAATGAGGGACTGGAAGAACTAAACGTTAACGGCGCGAAAGAAAAAGAAGAAGAAAACTGAGGCTCCTCACTTATCATTCTTTTTTTTTTTTTTTTTTTTTTTTTTCACTCTTTTTTTTTTGTTGTTAAGCACTCAGTGTTAAGGTTATAAAATTAAAAAAGGAACAAAGAAAAAAGAGGAAAAAAAAAAGTTCACACCCCAGTATACTATTGCAGAGAGAGATTAAAAGTCTGACGTTGCAAACAACCTCCTCCCTCGTAAATGAGGAGGAATAAAAACTACCGCACGATAAAAGCAACACCAATAATGTGTTTATGGCTGACAGGCGGGATATCATTAGGGGAAAAACTATTTTTTTTTTTTTTTAAACATAACAACAAATAGGAACCAAGAAAAGAAAAAAAAAAGAAGAAAAAAAAAAAAAACGGAGGACAAAATCTCCTTTTTTCAGTCGCCAAAATAAAATTAAAAAAAAAACATAAAGACCTCACTTTACTTTTTTTTTCTTTTTTTTATTTACTGTTCTTTCGCTAAGCGATAATAGCACACTACAAAATACTTATCATACCCCACGTGATTTACACGTCATGCAGTTCCGTCCTTTACTTTCTTTAAAACAAGAGAAAATTTATAAAAAAGAATTCCCTTCCACAGAACAATCAACTTCAGAGCATTAAAAAAAAAAAAGAATCGGCAAACTTCACTTTTTACTTTTTTTTACTCACACTTTTGTTTTGTTTTGTGCGCTACCAGTACAATTCTCTTTCTACCGAACAATGGGTTTGTAGGTACAAAAGAAAAAAAAAAACGAAAAGAAAAAAAATCGACTTCGTAAAAGAACAACAAGGAACGGGTAAAGCATAAAAAAGCAGTACCGGATTTCAACTAAGGCGTACCTGAATTAGGTAGTCAATCATTACTGTCTGCAATCGACTAAGGTGCAAAACTTGTGCATGCAATTATCGTCGTTAAACGATTGCCTGTTATTTCCTCATTCTGCTATTGTCAACATTGTGGACTAGTGGAAGAACATTTAAGCAAAAAGAGTATTATTCACCCCATGCTTCTTGCCAGGCCTTTCCAACACATTGGCTGAACAGAGCTGCTGCTGGAGGAGCATCCTTCTTCTTTTCATGCATAGAGTTGAATGAAAATTTACTGCGAGCAACTGCTAAGAATTCATCAAATTCAAGATGACCATCTCCATCACGATCAAAGACTGAGAATATTAAGTCAACTTCTTGCTTGTGATCTGCTGCTGTTCTATCTTCCAACGCAATGTCAATCGCCCTTTTGAAATCATCTTTTCCAACTGGAAGACCAGCTTTTGTGTATGCCTGTAATGCTCTTCCTACTGCAGGAGCTTCCAACATTAGTTTGTTGAAGGATTCCCAAGTGTGAAATGAGACACCTTTTGAAAGGGTTCCACCTTTTTTATTTTTTAGCCTTCGGATGTTGTCAACAATAAAGAAAGGAACATGAGATCCAAGCATACTGTCTGTTACTAACTTAGCGAAGTATTCAGGCTTTATGAATCCAGTGTCGTTTGCATCGTACTGACGGAACTCAGCTCTCCAAACTTCACGACGAAGAGACTCAACGAAATGCCAAAATTCTTCCATGCTGAGTTGTCTGCAGTAGTCGTTACCGAAGAAGGTTTGGGTTATTCCACCTTGAAAGTTCAATTTTACAGTTTTATCTATGCTGATGCAGCTGCAAATTTCTTTGAATTCCTCGACATCGACTGTTCCGCTCTCGTTGGTATCAAACATTTGAAAAGCTACTTCGAAAGTCTTTTTTGAATTTGTCAAAAACAACATAAACAACGAGAACTCTGTAAATGATAATAGCCCGTCACAGTTTGCGTCAACTAAACGGAAGAGTCCATCCAAGTCTCTTGAAACACTTGCAGGAATTTCTGCGTTTGGCATTCTAGCACATAAAAGTGCTCTAACGAAATCCTCAGAAGTCATACTACGCTTACCATCACCTCCAATTGCAGTCGCATAATGGTTAAATCTTCTTCTCAGAGTAGTTAGGTAATACGGCATCAAGTAGTCAGGTACGTCTTTAGGTTTCGCCCATGCGGCTTGTTGCATTCCAAAACCTGTTGCACATCCAACACCGAGTCCCAAACCAAGAAGTCTACGTCTCCACATTTTCTTTTTTTTTTTTTCTTTTTAGGTATTTATTCCTTCCTATAATCAGAAAGAATTAATTAACTTTTTTATAAAAAATTCTACCTTCTAATTAACAACGAATACGACGAAACTAAAAATAAGTTTTCAAAAACATTGTAAAAAAAAAAAAGCAAAGCTGGTAAGCTTACTATTAGTCTTTTAGTGTAATTTAATTTAACTTCCACTCGCCAGCATTGCCTTAAAAGGTATGGCAGACGCTGGACGTTGTCTCACTGCAGCTTTTGACAGTGGCATTGGTACTGATACCGCTTCAAGGGTTTTTTTTATTTCTACCTTTCGAAAAACTTCCTTTTTAATTGCCCACTCCTGGGTTGGTCCGGGAGGGGCAGTTCTGACACGAGGGATTTTTTTAACTTTCGGACTGTCATTCCGCCGAACCCGTGAAAGGATCGGGGACTCGCAATAAATGATGGGAGGTTCCAGTGATGATCTGCTGCTTTCTTTACTGATATTTAACAAGGAACGAACTTCCTTTGGACGAGTTTTCGATAGATGTCCAACCGTCCGAAGTACTTTTGATAACTGCTCTTCTCTCGACCGAAGAATGTTTTCTTTTCGCCTACGTAATTTAAACAACGTCATGGAAGCATACGCTTCTATTTTTCGATAAATTTTGAATTTCTCCACCAAAACGTTTCTATCAGCACATAATTTCTTATATTCTTTCTGTTCATTATTAGTAGGATGTGATGCCAATTCACTTTTAAATCTGTTAATCTCAATTTGCATATTCACAAGATCAGTAACCTCAACCTTAATAAGCCCGACCAACTCAATCAAATCAAGATATTCAAAAGCAGTATTGTAACCTGGGAACTCTGTGTTCAATAAGTTAATTAATCGTTCTTTCTTCTCATTGCAGATGTCCATATCAATGCAGGGAGGAAGTTCATATGGATGAGGTCCTTGCTTCTTGAGATTCAATGAAGGAAGAGGAACTGCCACAGTGTCAGTAACTGCCTCTACATCGATCCTTTCAGTAGCAGGTGGCTGCATCACATTCGAATTCTCCAAAAGAGATTTCCTCTTCTGATATTCTCGTAGTATTTTGGGAACGGCTCTGCCCGCAAGGAGTTTTTCCCTCACGTTAACCCTCGCAAACACCGATTTTCTTAATATGTTAGACTGCCTCAACGCGGCTTCTCTAATGTCTTTATCCCTCCTTCGAGAACGAGCTATTTCATTAAAACACGTCGTCACTGTGAGGCGAAGCGCATCTGATGATAAATTGGGACCAAGCCATTGCTCTCTAACAGAAGATGCCGAATGCTCTGGGAGTCTAATTATCATTTCTGTAAATTCCGGATACTGGGAAAGCACTTCAGTAAAATGCATTGACAGTACACCAGATATAAAAGAAGTTGTAACCGGGTGAGGAATAGACTCACTCACTTGAGTTGTTGTTGTAGTTGTTGTGGTTGTGGTCATTGCAATAGTTTTGGTCATCGAAACTGAATCAATCACCTGGTTAGGAGTGGTATTATTTACTTTAACAGGTTCTGCTTCATTTCTTTTTGAAGTTGTTAATACCGATGCGACTGTTGATATATTTTCTAACTCTAACGGTTTACTAATCAGTTCCTTCTCAGTCTGCCTCTTCACGTTTCTATCATTAGTTGGATTATGTCTTTTGATTGAGTTATCTTCTTTCGTGTGGATTATCGTTTGTTTTTCTATTTTCTTATTATCATCATCATCATCATCATCATGCTTTTGAATAACGGTTACCAATCGGTCTGTTTGCTTACTATCACTTACTACGATGTCGTCTTGTGATTTACATTCGTTCTGGTGGGTATTAGATAGTAGTTCTGGTTCCGTATTGTCAGTAATGTTATTATTGTTTTCAACAACCGGGATGATGGTGTTTTTTGTTTGTGGCGTTTGTGTTGTTTGTGGCGTTTGTGGTGTTTTCGATTCGATAATAGGATTGTTGTTATCAACACGAGTGTTCATAATTGGTGAAAACGGGTGTCCAAATATCGAAGCCTCCGGAGAATTATTACTTCGATTGCCTTCCTCAGTAGGATGACTTTTATTATCCGTTTGATCGGTCAGAGACATTAACATCGCAATCGTTTCTGATGATGAATTTCCATCCGCTGCGTGCGAATCAATTTTTTGTGAATTTCGATGAAATTCCTCAGCTTCTTCATTCAAAGTTGAAAGCTGCTCATCAGTTAAAAAGTGAAGTAAATAACTAGCAGGAAGCTGACCACTCGATATCGCGTCAAGTAGAAGTGATTCTAACGGAGCAACGTCTTGTTTTGTTTGATTCTTAACAAGAATATCATCGATGACGATACGTCGTAAAATATCTTGTGTGGTTTCACCAGCGGCTCCTCTAATACCCCACAAAGACTGATTAAGACTTTCGTCAACTGAAATGTCTTCATTAAAACAATTCCTATGGTCTTCTTTATACACTCTGAAATCAGCTATTAAAGAGCATTGTGCTTCTCGTAGTAATCTTAAGTTTGATCTGCCATCTTCCAAAACGAGTTTTAGGTGTTCAATGCTTCTTCTAAGTCTTTTATTTTCTTCTAAGTGTTGATCTGCTGATTGTTTTGAATTTTCAACAGTACTAGAGTTCGTGATTGCGATTGAATCTTGTTTTGATGCGGCAACAAACTGGTTTCTTAGAACATTATTTAAATGTTTGTATTCACTTATTAATATTTCTTGTTGTAATATCTGTTCTTCTGATGATGACAACCTCTCTGATAGTTGTACCAATTGATCACTTGCTTCTTCTTGAAACCTACGTTCTAATTCATTAATCGCGTCGTTCTTTTCTGATATTATTTTCTCAAGGGTTTTTATTTTTTCTTGTAGATTGGATATTTCTTCGTTGTCGATGATGGTTAGTTCTTGAGAGGAATCTTTCGTTGATTCTGTTGTTGTTTGGAGGGGATGGATAGCAAGGAGTTCACGACTACATTCTTGATATAAATCCGTGAAGTCTTCGAAAAAGTCATTCAGAATTTCATAACGTTGACAATTCTCATGAGATTCCTGCAGTTCTTGTTCCAGCGTGTGATAACTTTCTGTTGATATCTGCTCTAAGATTGATACGGATTTCCTAACCGGAAACAACGAAGCAGCTCGTGAATGCAACACCGAATGCCGCTCAACAGCCTTATCACTGATTGATCCATTGCTTTGAAAACTATTTTTAATATCTTGTTCTGATGAATCAATTAAAACTGCTGGACATTGTTTAGTGATTTCAATATGAAGAATGTTAGTAGTGTCAATTGGGTCTTTGAGTTTTTTCTTCAGACAGAGGGTTCGAATTGTTCCTAACAAGATCATTTCTTGTAACGCTATCTCAACAAACGTTCCATCAACAGGAACGTCAGATCCTAAAACTGATAGTGAGTCTGATTGGAATTGCTCAGATCCAATGGATGCATCGCTTGAGCAGTCATGTTGAAAACTTTGTTCTTCCGGTTGAGATATCGGTTCTGATGCCTCAGAGCTTTCGTATGTCTCGATGTCCTCAAGAGACCATTTCCTTTCTAATTCGATCTTCAATTCCTCTATTTGTGATCGATATTTCTTTATATCTGTTGCCATCATTGTAGCTTGTCTTGTCTTTTCTATTACTTGTCTTCTTCCTAATTCTAGTTCTTCGTTTAGCCTGGAGATTAAAGCTTTTTCTTGATCTTCTTCTTCAGGTTCTGCTTCAGATGGATCGTCTTCGTCTTCGTCATCTCCAAAGTGAGCTATTTTCGGGATTGATTTGATGACGTGTCCTGGTCCTAATAATGACGATAGTTTTGTGTCTAGTTCACGAATTCTGTCGTTTTTAAGGAGGAGTTCAGTGAAGTAGTGTTTTCGAGTTCGATGCATGTCAGCTTTTAAAGAATCAACCTGAGCTTGTAAAGAAGAAGATCGCGATTCAGATAATGCGAGTTGTCTACGGGAGTTACTGAGTTCTGATGTGAGTTTTTCAATAGTCGAATGTTGATCTTCCCACAGCTGACGATATTCAGAACTAGTTTGACCATTATGAAGAGTGTACTTAGTCTTAGCAATTGACCATCTGATACCAATCTCATCTAAGATATATTTAAACATCGTATCAATTTCTTCTTTCTTAGCAGATGCACTCCCTCTCAGTGTCTGCTGTTGTTGTTTTTTTCTAGCAGCTACCGACACCCAACCAATTTCAATGGAGCTTTGAGCAATCTCAACCTCTTCTTGTTTTCCTGTGTATATATCAAGCATGTTGCAAAGATGTAATTTCATTGCGAGTAGGTTGCAGTTGACGTGTTGAATCAGTACTTTTACCATTTTGGTTGTTGCTGAAACTGTTTCTCGTTTTTCATTCATAAAATCATCTTGCATAGACTTAATAAGTTTGTCTTTTTTATCAATTTCAATAAGTCTAGCCCTTAGCAGTTCAACGTTGTCATCTCCGGGATCGACCTGCAGATGTTGATGAAGATTTTCGTAGTACTTGTCAGGGAGTTTTTCTACTTGAAATTCTTCTTCACGTTGAACACAGCCAAATTGCAATGCTGCTATTTCTTCATTTGAAGCCTTGTGGGTTTCAACATTTATAAGATTTGCAGCCTTATGAGCGCTTGACATATTCCTTATGTATCATTGAACTTTGAAAAAGGTGGATCTTAAATTATTCTGTGAGTGCAACTAGTGTCTATTATAAAATAATAATCACGCATTGCGGTGTAAATTCGTTAGAATGAAAGGCTTTTGTGGAAACAAAAAGCGAGAATAAAAAAAAACAAGGATCGATAGGCGATTAGAGAGGTTAAAAGTATTGTTTGTGTCAGCTGAAACCCAGTTGAGGAAGTCTCAAAGGAGCATCTCGTCTTTGAGTTTGACGTTGATTTTGATTTTGACTACGCGAGAATTCACGGTGAAGACGTTGGGTGTTTGAGAACTTGCTAATACCAACACCACAGATATCACCCAATGAATTACCTGGAGATCGATGTCTTGGTAGTTGTTGACGAGAGCTTTGCTCGTACAGCTTAGAATGAATTCCTGAAGTCTGCAAGGCATAAAGCTCATTTGATATAACTTTAACATAGTCATCGAACCTTGTTCTAACAACACAATCTTGAATTGCTGAGATCGACTGATTCGTTTGAATAGCGACCAACAGTTTTTCTAATTGAGATGTTCTCATCTGTACCAGTTCTCGATATCTTTTTTCCCATCGGATTCTACTTCTTTCTTCGAAATCAGCCATTCTCTGCAAGACATCCGTCGACTGAATCCGTGTCGACTTCACTGGTTCAACAGGCTTAACTATTACATGTATCTTCTTAAGTTCTTTTGTTGCTGCGATAATTTCAGTTTCAATGCTGCTTAGTTTTCCGACAACATCGATCACAGAACTGATTGACTGTTTTGCTTTGTTTTGTTTGATGTAGTAAACCTTATTTCCAACATAAAGAGTGATTCATACCGAAGGTACAGGATCATTCGAAGTGGGTAGTGGTTGGTCATCTTTAATAGCTGACAGGTCAGTTATTAAATTAGGAATAATATCTTTTGTGATTACTTCTTCTGGAACTGATTCAGGTTGTGATGTCGGGTTGTCTCTTACAATAGGGTCTTGGATAGGTGTCGGAACATTTTTTTTAATAACATTCGTTTTGTTAACGTCGGTTTGTGTATGAAAAGAACGACAAGTAGTTTGCTTTGTCTGAGTCGAGATGCATTTTATTTTTTGCAGAGGCGACTGTTGTTTTGGAGATGCCGGTTTCATTGGTGTTGCATACGCCAATTCAACGGTTCGTATTTCTTGTTCAAAAAGAGGTTTGAGACAGGCTCCGAATTCTGAGACTTCTATTTGAATGTCGGTGGCCATGTTTTTAAATTCCTCTAAAAACGATCTAATAGCAATTACTAAGTCACGAATTCCGTTTTTACATTTGTTTAACTTATTACTTAACATCATTGCAGCCTTTTCTTTTTGGACTCTGTCGGTTATAGTCTTCTTTGAATCTTTTCTGGGCATTGGTCTGCCTTCTGCCCAACTTCCTCGTTTTCCCAGCTGGGCTTGCGTGGGATCAACACTAGTAGACATGCAAATATTCGTCAGGTCGGTAGTCTTCTCGCGTTCATCTTCCAGTTGACGTTTGGTGTACGTAAGCTGTTGCTTTAGTGTGGTATTTTCTTCTGTTTGTTTTATTTTTTTAGATGGTAAGATTGAAGATATTGATACGCAATTATTAGTTTGAATCATACCCTGCGCAGCTGACAGTTTCTGGTCAGTGATCAGGTTTCTTGCAGCTGATGCATTTAGTTTCATTTTGAGTACAATTTGACTTGTGAATTGCTTTTGAAATTGAATTTTTACACGTTCAACTCCCGGAGATATTACCTTCGGTGGTTCCACTTCTTTCTTTTCCTTATCAAATAATCCAAAACGAGCTAATTTTCCTGATTTTAGAGGTCCATTCTTATCTACTTCTTCATTGAAAATATTATCACTGGTCAGCCTTCCTAATCCTTCCATAGTGCTTACTGTTTTTACTTTCTTCAACACTCTCGATGCGAAGTCCAGGTTCGTTTCCTCGGACATTGTCCATAGTGTTAATTTACTTGTTTAGAAAAATTAGTTAATAAGAAGTAAAACAAAATATTTTTTATAACAAGATAAAACACAAAACTGATTATGTTGTATAACTGCTGAGGGAACAAAGGTGATTTAATAAAGCTACTGATGTGTTATAAGAAGTCTGATGTGATACCATAATGACATAACATTTGAAAACGGAATAGGTACTTTGACCTGTCAGATCGGAAGAGGAAATCCAATAGTGACTTTGAGTGATTGCTCGCTGTCTGATGTGATTACTATAACAAAACTTTTTAAACAGAATCAAGCGCATAACCACCGACAGTAATGCGCAAGGGCTAGTTGAGAATTGGCTGCTCTATTTCTTTTGCTTTTTAAGCTTCTTCGAATCACCGTCGATTCCTTCCAATTCTTTTCTTTTTTTCTTCTCTTTTTTATCCTTCTTTTCTTTCTTTGGTTTCTTCTCTTTCTCTGCTTTCTTCTCTTTCTTTTCCTTCTTCTCTTTCTTCTCCTTTTTAAACTTTTTTAATGCATCTTTTTCCTTCTCATCTTTTTTGTGCTCTTTATCTTTCTTGTGTTGCTCATGTTTTGTCTCCTTTGCGACGTCGAATGTTTTTCCTGAAGACAAACCAGCATTAAATGCAGCAAAACTGGAGATAGTGTTTTTCGATGTTTCCTCAACTACTTCTCCAGCACCAGCAGCCTGTTTATTATAATTGATAAGTTAAACATGGGGTGAAGTGAAATACAGCGAGCGTTGCAGATGAAAAATCTTGCTAGTTGGAGTCAGTTACCAAATGGGATGTTCGTATCACGATGTACTCAAACTCGAAAGATGGTGTTTTGGTTATAATTTGTCATCATGTGAGGTCGCGGAGTGCACAGCGATAATTAGAAATAGGAAAGCAGAAAAGATGTTGTCAGGCTCATTAAATCAGTATTTTTTAAGGCCTTCAGCAGGCAATTGAATTCCCTTCGCCGGGTGTATTGTTTCATCCTCCAACTACAAGACAGGTTCAGGAAAATATCTTCACTCAGAAAACAGAATGGTCGCACATCCTGAGATGAGCTGGCAGAGAGTTGGATTGCTGACATCCAAGTCATCAAGGCTCCAACCCGACAAGAATGCTACGCTTTGTGTAAAAGAGTTGGAGTCAGTTACCAAATGGGATGTTCGTATCACGGAGTACTCAATCGAAAGATGGTGTTTTGGTTATAATTATCATCATTCAGGAAACAGAAAGACAGAACAAGAACAATAAGTGCGCACAATAAAGTGACTGCAGATCCAACTTCAGGAAATGAAGTTCCCAGAAGTTGGAAAGAGTTGGAGTCAGTTACCAAATGGGATGTTCGTATCACGATGTACTCAAACTCGAAAGATGGTGTTTTGGTTATAATTTGTCATCATGTGGGAAACAGAGCGGTCGCAGAGTATCAACTTATTAAGAAGACAGCGACGTTAAGGTGCAGCGACAAGCATGTGTGCTGATGATTTGCACAAGGCACAGCAGGCAATGAAAAAAGGGAAATCAGAAAAGATGTTGTCAGGCTCATTAAATCAGTATTTTTTAAGGCCTTCAGCAGGCAATTGAATTCCCTTCGCCGGGTGTATTGTTTCATCCTCCAACTACAAGACAGGTTCAGGAAAATATCTTCACTCAGAAAACAGAACGGTCGCACATCCTGAGATGAGCTGGCAGAGAGTTGGATTGCTGACCTCCAAGTCATCAAGGCTCCAACCCGACAAGAATGCTACGCTTTGTGTAAAAGAGTTGGAGTCAGTTACCAAATGGGATGTTCGTATCACGATGTACTCAAACTCGAAAGATGGTGTTTTGGTTATAATTTGTCATCATGTGGGAAACAGAAAGGTCGCAGAGTGCACAGCAGGTAACGAGAAAAGGGAAAACAGAAAAGATGTTGTCAGGCTCATTAAATCAGTATTTTTTAAGGCCTTCAGCAGGCAATTGAATTCCCTTCGCCGGGTGTATTGTTTCATCCTCCAACTACAAGACAGGTTCAGGAAAATATCTTCACTCAGAAAACAGAATGGTCGCACATCCTGAGATGAGCTGGCAGAGAGTTGGATTGCTGACCTCCAAGTCATCAACGCTCCAACCCGACAAGAATGCTACGCTTTGTGTAAAAGAGTTGGAGTCAGTTACCAAATGGGATGTTCGTATCACGGAGTACTCAATCGAAAGATGGTGTTTTGGTTATAATTATCATCATTCAGGAAACAGAAAGACAGAACAAGAACAACAAGTGCACACAATAAGGTGACTGCAGATCCAACTTCAGGAAATGAAGTCCCCCGAAGCTGGAAAAGAGTTGGAGTCAGTTACCAAATGGGATGTTCGTATCACGATGTACTCAAACTCGAAAGATGGTGTTTTGGTTATAATTTGTCATCATGTGGGAAACAGAGCGGTCGCAGAGCATCATCTTATTAAGAAGACAGCGACGTTAAGATGCAGCGACAAGCATGTGTGCTGATGATTTGCACAAGGCACAGCAGGTAATGAGAAAAGGGAAAGCAGAAAAGATGTTGTCAGGCTCATTAAATCAGTATTTTTTAAGGCCTTCAGCAGGCAATTGAATTCCCTTCGCCGGGTGTATTGTTTCATCCTCCAACTACAAGACAGGTTCAGGAAAATATCTTCACTCAGAAAACGGAATGGTCGCACATCCTGAGATGAGCTGGCAGAGAGTTGGATTGCTGACCTCCAAGTCATCAAGGCTCCAACCCGACAAGAATGCTACGCTTTGTGTAAAAGAGTTGGAGTCAGTTACCAAATGGGATGTTCGTATCACGATGTACTCAAACTCGAAAGATGGTGTTTTGGTTATAATTTGTCATCATGTGGGAAACAGAAAGGTCGCAGAGAGAACGACTGGTGTAAAGTAAGAAAGAAAACACACCTTCTTGGCAAAATAGTCAGACATGCTGACGGCAGCGAAGGTCTGAATTTCAGTCAGCTGATCAGCTGTGTGGTCAACCTTTTGAGGTTTCGTATCTTTTGGATGGCAGGGAAGTTCATCAGGACGTTTACCTACAATGATTTTACGACCTTCATCGTTGCTTTTTATTTCGGACTTTGCAGCAATGCGTTTTCTGTTATAAATTCTTCGATTAGACATCAGGTTTGTGGCGCCAACCTTTGGACTTCTTGGAATGTACACGTCTTTGACAGAAGCAGCACTACTTTCTGAGGAAGAACTGCAGACGCTACCTGATCTCTTCTTTTTCTTTTTCGAAGTATTACCTGACAGTCTCGCAAGGGTGTCTTCAAACCGAAGTGTATTTCCTGTCCAGCTGCTCACATTCATTGAAGTTCCTACTCCCGTGTTGTCATCTTTCTTTGTAACCTTAACATGCTCAGTCATTCCATTTTCATTCTTACCTAATCCCTTTCCTTCCGTCCATCCCCACTTTGCAAGTAACTTTGCTCCTAATTTATCCTTATTGTTAGCCCATAGAGTTCCGTTAGGATTAGTTGATCTATTTTTAACCATTTTAGAGCCCTGATCCTTCTATGGCTGGAAGAAAGAGGAAATTTAAAAAAAAAAATATATGAAAAATAAAACAAAAGCAGAAGCATTAAGCGTCGTCATATTGGAATATTGAGTTGGTCGGAATAGCGTATTCGGGTGGTACGTTACTCAACCCCCGACAATTAAATAAATCGTTAATTAGAAAATAAAAGTTTTTTTTTTTTTTTTTTTTTTCCGTAAAGGCAATACATACATGTATTCTCTTCATAAAAAAAAAATGTTTGCATATTTTTTTTTTTTACATAGAAGAAAAATAACAGCTTTTCTCTTGTAGCATAGGGGAAGCCAAAAAAAAATAAGAAATAGCTATATTTTACAATGCACTAAAGATGTTGATGTGTAGTATGTTTATTCCACAACGAAGAGGGTTTTTCCAGTTCGAACGAGGTCATTTTCTTTGCATTTGAGATTAAGCTTACCATCAAAGTTGGATAAGACTTTTGTTTCCATCTTCATGGATTCCAAGATAATAACAGTCTCTCCTTTTGATACAGTGCTGCCTTGAGGTTTTACTATTTTGAAAACCTTGGCCATTTTTGGTGAGACGACCTTGTTGCCTGTGACACCAACCTCTTCTGGAGCAGCGTCTTGGTCTCCTGAGAAGGTGTAGTTTGTTTGAGTTGGTGGACGAGTCGATGGTGTTTCTGCAACTTCATTTTGAGGGAATAGCAGAGCTGGAATCTTTTGGAATGTGACTTCAATACCGTCTTCGATACGCATTACTGAAACCTCACACTCTTCAATCTGTGATGGTGACTTGCAATTTACTACAAATGATTCTAACTTACCGTTGGCTTGAACCTTTACGATTGAGAAGACACCATTGTCTGTTAATTCAATGAGTTCAACAGAGTCGTTTGATCCTAAGAAATTAAATACACCTCTTCTATCACGTGAATATTTAATAACTATTGGAATGTCCCCTGTTTCGTCTTTTGCTTCAACAGCATTTGCCGCAAGATTATAAGGAGTTGGTGGAAGAATTCCGTGTGCTGACTTTCGAACTTTCAAAATAGATTCGATTGTTCTATTTCCTACATTCGACCAACCAGCTGGAATATGACGAAGATGAGCGCGTTTCTTATGAGCTGTGAACCAAATAGTTGCTACCTGTCCTGATAACTTAATTAAGTCGGGTGAGAGCATTCCGAAAGCTGTAGATTTCAATGCCTCGAACCTGTCAGTGATCCACTTCGTACATAACTGTGACCCCTCAATGAACTGCTCATCAACCAACATTGATAACAGGAAGAGTTTGTTGTTCGTTAATCCAAAGCATGCGGTATTTCTCAAGGCACGAACACACTTTCTAATAGCAGAGTCTCTGCTGTAAGCATCCCATGTTACAACTTTGCTGATCATGTTGTCGTAGTGAACAGAGATAGTGGTACCTGTTTCAACAGCGTTGTGGTAGTAAGTGTCGCTTGGTTTTTGTAATGTGTGCCACAACTCTACATCCCCAACTGTTGGCATCAAATTAAAATCTTCTGCGTAGACACGAACTTCAATAGCATGTCCGAGAGGTTCAGTTGGACTGGTAGTGAGGGCCGGCAATGTTTTGTCGAGGCGAACCTGTTAATTTTTTCTTTTTCTTCCATTTAATAATGACAAATACCAAACTTAAACTACTACACACCTGTGGCAGGGCTTTCACCATTGGGACTCCCATGGCAACAAGAATCTGAAGCATTACGAGATCTAAGTTGGTAACTAATTCAGTTACAGGATGCTCAACTTGAAGACGAGTATTAACTTCAAGGAAGTAGAACTTCTTAGTCTTTGGATCCACAATAAACTCTACAGTACCAGCACCTCTGTAGTTGATAGTTTTCGCGATTTGAACTGCGCTGTCGCACATTTCCTTACGAAGTTCTGGAGTCAGAAACTGTGATGGTGCTTCTTCGATAACTTTCTGATGTCTTCTTTGGATACTACATTCTCTTTCAAGAAGGTGAATTACATTACCGTATGCATCACCAAAGATCTGAACTTCAATGTGACGAACTTCATTAAAGTACTTCTCAAGCATAACTGATCCTTCTCCAAAAGCACGAAGGGCTTCACCTGTTTTAATTGTTTTAGGATAAGGGATATTTACAAACTAGTTATCACACTCATCAAAGCATCACATCAGTTGTTATAAAGACGGATTCAGAACAACAGCAGCGACTGGAGTCAGTTACCAAATGGGATGTTCGTATCACGGAGTACTCAATCGAAAGATGGTGTTTTGGTTATAATTATCATCATTCAGGAAACAGAAAGACAGAACAAGAACAATAAGTGCGCACAATAAAGTGACTGCAGATCCAACTTCAGGAAATGAAGTCCCCAGAAGTTGGAAAAGAGTTGGAGTCAGTTACCAAATGGGATGTTCGTATCACGGAGTACTCAATCGAAAGATGGTGTTTTGGTTATAATTATCATCATTCAGGAAACAGAAAGACAGAACAAGAACAACAAGTGCGCACAATAAAGTGACTGCAGATCCAACTTCAGGAAATGAAGTCCCCAGAAGTTGGAAAGAGTTGGAGTCAGTTACCAAATGGGATGTTCGTATCACGATGTACTCAAACTCGAAAGATGGTGTTTTGGTTATAATTTGTCATCATGTGAGAAACAGGTCGCAGAGTGCACAGCAGGTAATGAAAAAAGGGAAAGTAGAAAAGATGTTGTCAGGCTCATTAAATCAGTATTTTTTAAGGCCTTCAGCAGGCAATTGAATTCCCTTCGCCGGGTGTATTGTTTCATCCTCCAACTACAAGACAGGTTCAGGAAAATATCTTCACTCAGAAAACAGAATGGTCGCACATCCTGAGATGAGCTGGCAGAGAGTTGGATTGCTGACCTCCAAGTCATCAACGCTCCAACCCGACAAGAATGTTACGCTTTGTGTAAAAGAGTTGGAGTCAGTTACCAAATGGGATGTTCGTATCACGATGTACTCAAACTCGAAAGATGGTGTTTTGGTTATAATTTGTCATCATGTGGGAAACAGAAAGATCTCAAAGTATCAACTTACTAAGAACGTAGCGATGTCTTGACTCAGCAAGTGTGCTAGAATCAAGTTAAGACTACAGACGGCAACAACATCGCGTGTTAGATAGTTGGAGTCAGTTACCAAATGGGATGTTCGTATCACGGAGTACTCAATCGAAAGATGGTGTTTTGGTTATAATTATCATCATTCAGGAAACAGAAAGACAGAACAAGAACAACAAGTGCACATAATAAAGTGACTGCAGATCCAACTTCAGGAAATGAAGTTCCAGAAGTTGGAAAGAGTTGGAGTCAGTTACCAAATGGGATGTTCGTATCACGATGTACTCAAACTCGAAAGATGGTGTTTTGGTTATAATTTGTCATCATGTGGGAAACAGAGAGGTCGCAGAGTATCAACTTATTAAGAAGACAGCGACGTTAAGATGCAGCGACAAGCATGTGTGCTGATGATTTGCACAAGGCACAGCAGGTAATGAAAAAAGGGAAAGCAGAAAAGATGTTGTCAGGCTCATTAAATCAGTATTTTTTAAGGCCTTCAGCAGGCAATTGAATTCCCTTCGCCGGGTGTATTGTTTCATCCTCCAACTACAAGACAGGTTCAGGAAAATATTTTCACTCAGAAAACAGAATGGTCGCACATCCTGAGATGAGCTGGCAGAGAGTTGGATTGCTGACCTCCAAGTCATCAAGGCTCCAACCCGACAAGAATGTTACGCTTTGTGTAAAAGAGTTGGAGTCAGTTACCAAATGGGATGTTCGTATCACGGAGTACTCAATCGAAAGATGGTGTTTTGGTTATAATTATCATCATTCAGGAAACAGAAAGACAGAACAAGAACAACAAGTGCACACAATAAAGTGACTGCAGATCCAACTTCAGGAAATGAAGTCCCCAGAAGTTGGAAAGAGTTGGAGTCAGTTACCAAATGGGATGTTCGTATCACGATGTACTCAAACTCGAAAGATGGTGTTTTGGTTATAATTTGTCATCATGTGGGAAACAGAAAGATCGCAGACTAGGTAATGAAAAAAGGGAAAGTAGAAAAGATGTTGTCAGGCTCATTAAATCAGTATTTTTTAAGGCCTTCAGCAGGCAATTGAATTCCCTTCGCCGGGTGTATTGTTTCATCCTCCAACTACAAGACAGGTTCAGGAAAATATCTTCACTCAGAAAACAGAATGAAACCAAAAATAAAAGTTAACCTACTGATTTCCAAGAGAAACAATTTTTTACAAAGGAAAAGTGAATACCTTCAGCGGTTTTCATAGCTTCCTTCAGTTCAGAAGCGTTCCAGACAACTCGCATTCCGCGACCGCCTCCTCCAGCGGATGCCTTCACTAGGACAGGGTAGCCCATTTCTTCAGATGCAGCAACCCATTCTTCGACAGTGCCAGAAGTTCTTCCTGGTACGAGTGGAGCTGTGTCTTTGAGAAGGTTCTTAGCACCAATCTTTGAACCCATCGAGTCAATAGTTTCAGGAGTAGGACCAATGAATACGATACCCTCAGCCTCTACTGCTCTTGCAAAGTCTGCTCTCTCTGATAAGAATCCGTATCCAGGGTGAATAGCATCAGCTTTTGTTTCCTTAGCAGCTTTGATGATCGCTTTCATGTCTAAGTAAGCTTGAGTATCAGATCCTAAACAGACAGCTGTTTTTGCTTCTCCAACATACGGAAGTGACTTGTCAACTTCGGTATAGACGGCAATGCTTGTTAGTCCCATTTGATCACATGCTCTAATTACACGACGTGCGATCTCACCTCTGTTCGCAATCAGGATTCTCTCTATTTTATGTAATCCCATTTTGTTATATCGTTTTTGTGTTTTCGATTTTTCTATGAAAAAACAAAAAAAAAAAAAAAAAATTATTTTATTTTTTTTTTACCTTCAATCTTTCTTTTTTCTACTATTGACTAATATTACACAATAATCTATAAAAATCACGGGGGGGGGACTTGGATAAATAAATCAAGGTTAACACGCAACCAATTAGACATGAATCATTATAACTGGATTGGGGGGGATGTTCCTTTGAAAACAATCTAAGCAAAGAGTCTGTTGACAATCTAAATATAAAAAAAAAAAAAAAAATGTGTGTTTTTTAAAAAAAAAAACCCCCTTTATAGATTAAACCTTATATTTCGTTACGCAGAAATATGGGTTTTTTTTTCAATCTGAATAGTTCCGTTCTCCCGACTATCGTCGGGTGTAAACAAACTAGGGGAAAGGGGGAAACAGGAGGAAATAACATAAAAGAAATGTCTGTGTGAAATCTGATTTTGCAACTAGAAATCAGAAGAAACAAAAAGAAAGCAGGGGAGAGAAAGGGAGGGGAATAAAATATCTAAAATTATATAATTAAGTATCAACGTAGACGTACCGATGAATAGAATGGTTTGAACGTCTCCTTACTTTACCTCTCGAGGATATTTCGTGATTGTCATGAACAGGCTGCATAGGTCTACGATATTGATGAGATGATGAAACGTTTGACTGTTTTAATGGTTTTACTGGTTCAGATTCAGCAGGAAGTGTTTCAGTATTAGAATGGCTGTCATAATCACACTCAATAGCTTCAAGTTGATTGGCCCAAGCGACTGTATTTGGAGCAGGTCGAGGCTTCTCCGTCGTAACCGTTGCAGTGAATGAAGAAGAGATCGGTTTTGATAAAAGTTGTGATTTCAATTTTTCCAACTCTACAGCTCTGTTGTCTAAAGCCTTTAACAAACAGTGACACTGCATACACTCTTGTGATTGAGACACTGGATGCTGCTGTTGTTGTTGTTGTTGTTGTTGTTGTTGCTGTTGCTGTTGCTGTTGCTGTTGCTGTTGCTGTTGTGATTTTTCTTCTAAATTGTGTATTCTGTGTACTAAGGCAGCCTTCTCTTCATCTTTAATGTTTGATTTTTCCTTTAATTTTTGAATATGTCCCCGCAAGTTGATCTGAATGCCAGCTGCCTCATCTGCTTCCGAATGCAGAAATTGAATCTGGCTTACCAGCACATCTTTTTCCGCTCGAATACTTTGTAATTCCGTTGAAACAGTGCTGTACTTTGATTGAGTGGTACGCAAGTCGCTCTCAGCAAAGTTTAATTGAGATGCTTTGGTGGTTAACTCGCTTATGATTTCACTGTTTTTAAGTTGAAGTTTTGTGAGTCCTTGTAACTCACTCCTTAAGCTATCCCTCTCAGGAACAACCGTTCGAAGTGTTTGAAGCTCTTTGCGGAGTATGCTGCTTTCTTCATTCAATTCATTAATTTCAAAAGCAATCTTTTTATGATTTTCCTTCAGAGCTGATCGTTCCTTCTCAAGAGAATCCATGTACTGTTCAGCGCTTCTCAATTTTTTTGTGAGATTTTCATTTATTTTGTCTGATTGGAGCTGTTTTTGGTTAATTTCAACGAGAGTATTCTTAAGATTTACTCCTTCGAGAGTTACTACTGCTACTTCTTCTGACTGCTGAGCTATTTGAGTATTCCAGTCATCGAGGGTATCTCGTAGGCGGTGATTGTCTTGCGTAAGAACTTCAATTTCTTGTAAAGATGAGATTTCTTTACTTTTAAATGACGAAACTGTTTCTTGAATTCCATCTTTCGCGTAATTTAAATCTTTTTGAAGCTCTTCAATCTTCTCTGAATGAGATTTGTCTCTGTCTTCCAAAGTTTTTTCTAATGATCTTATTTCTGATGACTGTTTCTCAGTTAAATCTCGTAATCCAGTGTTAGCTTTAGTCAAGTCGATTATTTCCTGTTTTTGTGAATTAGACTCCTCCATGCTGAGCTGAAGTCTCTGTGATAAGTTATCTTTGTCTGCTTTCATGATGTTATATTCTTCTTGTAGATTTGAGTAATTCGCTTTGTTCTCGATTGCTTGTTGTTCCAGTTCGGCTATTTTCGTTTGAAGTGAAATAGCTTCTTGCTGTGTTGAGAGCTGATTTGAAACTGTTTTTTCAAGATTTTCAATTTTCGAAGCGAATTCAGTTGTTTTTTCTTTCAAAACCGCCTGTTGATTCTCTTTCAATAACACAAGTTGTTCTTCAAGAAGGTCTACCTTACTATGTTGTTGTTGAACAACTGAATCCATCGATGACGGCTGCAGCTCTGCAATCTTCCTTTCGTAATATTCTCGAAGTATAATTCCTTTTGGTTTCATAGGTGACGGAATATCTTGCTTTGTGTCAGGTGTTAATTCTTGTTGAGTGTGTTTCTGTTCACTAACAGTTCCAGACAGTTGTTTAATTCTACTTTCGTAGTATTGCTGTTCTTCAGTTGGTAGGTTTAGTTGTTGTTGTTGTTGTTGAGGTTCCGTATTAATAATTCTATTGTTGTGTTGCTCGATCTCTAATTGATGAATCTTCTCTTCGTAGTACTTTCGGTCTTCTGTTGAAAGACCGACAGCAGGAGTTGAAGTCGTCGCCTGTTGTACTTCTTGTTGTTGTGTTGCTTCTAAATGTTGAATCTTCTCTTCGTAGTACTCACGTTCTTGAGATGGTAATCTGACATTCTGTACAACTGGTACAGGTTTGAATGATTTCACTGTTGTGTCTTCATACCTGTCCTGTGTTGAAGGTCGTCGTATTTGGTTGACGTGAGTAGCAGTCACTTGAGTACCTTCTTCACGTAACACGTTCAATGAGTCACTACTCTGTCTGCGTGATGATTGTGTTTTGTAACTTAACTCACTCGATGGTTGTTTTGGTATTGATCGTTTATCTGTGTCTGAAATTTTTATATTGTGTGCTTTTACAATAGACTCCAGATGAACAATTTTCTGTTGTTGTTGCGACAGTTCTCTATTGTGGTAGTCAGCTATTTGATGAAGAATTGCGGCAGCTTGTTCTGGTGGAGGTTCTGCTGTGTCCTGACTTCTTTGTGAATCACTCGTACTTCTGCTGTTTGTTGTGGCTTCTGACGTACCATTTGCAAGTTGTTGTTGTAATGACGTGGATTCAATGTGAAGAAGAGTTGCTTCAGCTGTGTTCGCTCTTTTTTTATGAACCTCAACTTCAACTTCCATGTTAGCAGCTTCGTCTCTTAGAAAATCAGACTCACTTCTCAACTTTAAATTATCATCAGCGATCTCTCCAATAGTATATTGAAGAGTATTATTTTCACGCATTGCCTGAAGTAGTTGAACTCTAGCGTCGGTTAACTCAGTGTGAGTTTTCTCTGATGACGGCTGTGATGTCTCATCATATAACTGTTCAGGAATTACTTTAGAGGCTGCTACGTAACCAACATCTGACTGTTGACTAACTGTTTTAATACCAACAGAGTCTGAACGAGACACTAACAATTCACCTTGTTGAGTAGCTTCAACACGAATAGCTTGTCCACTCTGAGGTAGTGATGGGTTTAGAGGTGCCTCTGGACTGACACGTCCACTACATCTGACGTGTGAGTTTAATTGAGTTGTGACTGCTCCTTTCATAGCATTTACAAGAGAGAGTTCACTGTCAAGTTGAAGAGTCTTTTGATGAATAACAACCAAGTCTTTCAATTCATTTATCTCCTGTTTGATATCTGATGCCTTATTTAGGTCACCAGATGTTGTAGTTGCCATTCTTTCGAGGTATGAAACACGTTCGGAAATTTCTTTTAAATTGCTGGGTTTTGCAGCAACTCTTTTATGAAGTAAATGTGGATGAGCACTCGATTCACTCACAGCAGGTGGCTCAATATTAACAACCACTCTCTGACCTTTAACAGTTACTGAATGAGGCTTAACAACCACTCTCGGATTTGAAGAACCTGTTGTACTTTGACGAGAAGTCGTTGTAAAGGTTTCTGTTGGAGATGAGGATCTGGTTTGATCGTCTGGTAACTTATATTGGTGAAGGGATTGTTTACATTCACCTTTTCCGATAATTTTATAAGAAATATCATCACCGTAAAGATTCTCCAAGTGTTTCCCTTTTACAGAAGGCATTGTTATCTCTTCTGAATACCCGTATCCTGCTTGTGTACTTAAATTCCCTGAACCAGAATTTGAATTACTTCTTTTTCTCTTCCACATCTTTCCTTTGTGTAGTCCTCCTGACCCTGACAACAGTCCAGTTGGATTCGGACTAGCCTTCCAACCTGGTACTTCATTGAAGGTACAAGACTCAACGTGGGTGTACCCCTCGTCACGTTGCATATTGGTATGCTGTTAGGTAAAAAATAATATTGACTGTTCGATGACAGGGATCTTTTTCTTTAAAAAAAAGAAAAAACGAAACTCCTGAGAATATAACATGTAGTTCATAAATGGTGAACGTGATCAAGATTGACAGACGTTTTTTAACTTTATTTTTTTTTATTTTTTATTTTTTTTTTTTGTTCTTGTCTTTCGGTTTGGTACAATCTAAGAATGCGTAAGATAACAAGTGTGGGAGGATGAAAAGGAAAAAAAAAAAAAAAAAAAAGTAAAATAATAATAAGAAAACAAGGGAACAGAATATAAAAACTAAAAAAAAAAAAGGGGGTCTACAAAAGAATTTTTTTGATTGCTGCGTTTCGGAGAGAAGCATGTCAGCGTCTTGTATGAATCTCTTACTGTGTGTATTACGGTACTCGATAAGATGATCCCTAAATAAGGAAGACTTTTTTTTTTATAAAAGTACCAACGTCACAATGCTATTCCTCAGCGTTTATTTGAGAAGCTTGACACTTCTCATGGTACTTGACGCGAAGTACTTTTGTATATTCCGTTTGATTTTCCCAAATAGACGCAGCGTATGTGTTTAATGGACTGTTATTGTTTGGTTCAGCAAGAAGTGATTGAATTGACAAAAGGATTTGAGCAACACCATAAGCAGATGACCATTGTTCTTTTAATATATCGAGACAGATATTACCGTATTGATCAACGTTTGGATGAAAGCAAGCTGTTTCAAACCTAACAGTCGGTGGTGAGTAGGGATAACTTGTCGGGAATTTCAGTGACAGCTTGAATTCTAAGCCTTCGTATGGTGTGTCTGGGATTCCCTTAATAGTACCAACCCAGCTGTATATATCATCACCCATCGGGAAAGCTGATACCCCCGGAGCCTTCGCACTCATCAACGCCATCAACTCCTGCTGAAGTCGCTTCGTTACAGTCTTTACGCTTGCCATTGTTTGGATGTGTTTTGTAGAAAGATGCTGTTTTATAATTAAAAGTAACTCTTTTCAAATTAATTTCTGTGCAAATATTTATTGCAACGTGTGTAATATCCTGTGAGAAGATAATTATAATAAAGAAAAGCTATAACCTGAAACTGTTCATTCAAAGGCCAATGAATTCTCAGTGACATAGTATGCCGGGTAGAGGTGACTCAGTTTGCGTAAAACCATCACAACAAACAAGACAACAAGCACAATGCGAGTTGTCTATTTTGAATCTATCATTTCGCCAATCAATAACTATATTGATAACGGCAATGAGACAGCAGTACTACAACCTTGAACGTGGAAAAACAGAGAGGACTCACAGAGTGATTTAAAAAGAAATGGGGTTGGGGAAAAGGGACGGTTCTGAAGATAACATACGTATGCACAGTGAGTATAAACGCGACAACAGCACCTGGGAAAAGTTTTGGGGGAAAACCAACAAAAGGGGAATACTCAGCCATAACTTATGCCACAGAGAGTGATTTTATTCTAAACAAAAGAAAAGTACCTCCCGTACTGTAGATAAAGGATAACTCCGACAATGGAATCTGTGTACCACATGAAGTGGTTTCATCTTCCTTATGAAAAGGAAGAGAAATAATAAGAAATACTCGAGAGCGCTCTTTTAGTATTAATCTCATGAATAGAATTCATTAATTGTTGATGTAGTAGACGTTAACAACATTAACACCTCACAAAGAGGTACGCAATCACAAAACACACGTCTTTTGACTTGTCAAGCAGTCAAGCTGGAAAGGTGATTCGAGGAAAGGATCTGACCTACAGCGATTCAAGTTCTTCTGCGTCGCTGAAAGCTGCTCGAAAATAAGATTATTTGCTTGCAGTGAAGCTGTATGAAAAAGTTCCCTGAGCAAGTTGACTGCAGTCAACAGATCCACCAGTTGGAACGTAAACACCGGTAGTTGGGTCTGAACCATTCTGGAAGGTGCAGAAACCAACGTTTCCGGTAGCTGTTCCGTAACGTGAGTGTGGTGGACAAGGGAAGTCAAAGTGGCTGGCACTGGCAACACTCCAGGAGTACCCAAAGTATCCTCCCTTTGAGAAGTAGTCGCAGTACTCATGAAGCTGTGATGAAACAGGTGGAAGCTTCAAACCCTTGGTGTTGTTAGTCCAGGTACAGGTGTGCTTGTCTCCAACAACTGTAGTAGTAGTCTCTGGAGGGCATGCAGTTGATGGTGGTGGTCTTGGTGGAGGAGTGACTCCTCCCTGGACAAGTGCCTGAACAGGGGCAGAAGTAATACCGCACTGGTCACTTCCTCTCTCCAGTCTGATGTAACCGTTCTCTCCCCACTGTGCGTTCCAAGAGTTCTTAATCAACCAGTACTTCTGACCCTTATCAATACCGTACCCGACAATAAGAACAGCGTGGTCAGGTTGCTTGTTGCAGCAGTTGTTTACAATTCCTCCTTTGTATGGCCACCAGATCTGAGTCATCGCGTCGAGAGCAATTGAGATAGGTCCGTACTTGGCAACGGCAGCGGCCATGGCTTCCTCAGTTCTGTTAACGTTGTAGTAACCAGTGACCTTAACATCTGCTGGGCTACCAGCGTGACAGCCAGGAACATTACCAGTTCCTGAAACATATGGGTATGATGCCTCAGTATCAGCTCCGTTTTCGGAAGTCCATTTAATTGCCTGGTATGGCCATCCTCCATTACATCCATTAGATCCCTTGTCACAGCTGACAAGTTTTTGTTCTGAAAGGCTCTGAAGGCTGTTTCCTGCGATAGCCCAAGCAGACTCAGTGACTCCAGTAGTAGAGAAAGACCAACACGATCCACACTGTCCCTGATCCTTAACAGGAGTTACAACTCCCTTAGTTCTCCAATCAACTGACTCTGGGATGTTAAGAATATCTTCCTCAGTGATGGTTCTCTCAGCAGGTGGAGGTGGAAGGTCTCCAGTTGGAAAGGCGCAGTCTCTCAAGTGGGTCTCAAACTCAGCCTTTGACCAGTCAGCGAGGTTGTTTGGAAGTCCAGTGTTTCCCTGCGAGTAGAAAAGGTTTAAGTGTCTACGGAAGTTGTTGAAACGCTGCTGTTCCTCAGCTTTTGTTGAGTAAGTCTTGTCGTGAGCCAACTTCCACTTAGCGAATAGTTCCTGATGCTGAGTAATGTTCTTTGAATTATCGACTGGTTCTTCAAGAGGTGCAGCACGTTTTGGAGTGTTTGCCTTAGCGGACTCCAGGGAAGATGCCCAGAGAGAACCTTCTAATTGTTTGGCAACAGTGACAGAGAATGAAGCAGCTCCCCACTGCATAGCACAGGTGAACTCCTGACCAGCAGCCAGAACAAAGTAGCATCCTCCTCTGTTTCCCTTATTATTACGGTTCGACCCCCACGAGCAGACGTTAGCTCCTCCGTAGTAGCAGTGGAATGAGTTGTAGTCCTCGTTGGTGCTCGACGACACAACTGATACCACCAAATCATTTTGTCTGTCGTTAGTGTAAGCGCAGTCACACATGTTAGGCTTTGGGTAGCTTACGTTAGGGCAGTTCATTGGAACAGTCTGCGAATCTAATTGCATAACATTCTGCTTAAATGGAAATCCCTCAGAGGTACCATCAAATGCACCACTCACGGTAGTACACTTCAGATCTCCTCCAGCTGGAAGGATGAAGTTGCAAGAGAACCCTCCCTGAGTACCGTTCACAGCGTAGGCACAGACTTCCATGTTGCTGTACTTGCAGCTGAATTCGTTGATGCCATTGTTACGAGCCTGCATACGCTGTGATACCCAAAGGTCTTGGTTTCCGGTGTTCTTGTAGCTGCAGTCTCCATTGTTGCATGAAATACTTTTAGTGTTTGTGTCCAACAATGCTCCCTTAAGTGGTGACACATGGCTACCAATAATATTAATAGTTCCCTGAACATCACAGCTCATCTCAGCTCCTGCTGGGATGACAAAGAAGCATCCTCCAGCACTTCCGGTGTCGGAGGCTGGGTATGAACGGTAGCATGTGACGGCATTTCCGATCGTGCAAGAAATTGTAGCAGTGTCAGACTGCTGCTCAGCCTGGAAGAACAGGGTGACAGCTTCATCAACTGCTTTGTCATTAGTGTAGGAACAGCTATTACCTGTTACAGGACAGTTTATGGTGTTCCAGATCTGCTGACCCTGAGCCAGCGTTGAAAGCGCCAGCAGTATCGCCATAGAAGACCTCATTTGTGTAAATTCAATATCTGGGGAGGAGAATAATAAAATACAAAACTCAATCAATACTTCAATCTCAATCAACTAAGTGCATTGCATCATAACCTGTGAGAGAGCTGAAGGTGACTGTAACGAATAGTTTTACAATCACAAAGAGTACGAGACGAAAACAAATATAAACCATATATGAAAAGAAAAAAAAGAAAGAAAAGAAAAAACAAATAAATAAAAAATAGCAACGATAATGATAAATAACGTCTACACTGTTTTGTTAAATACTGCGAATATCAGGTGCATATTTTTATTTTTATTTTTTTTTTTTCAAATTGAGGAGCAGAATATGTTAGCATTAAAAAATCAAATGCAAAAAAAACAACTTCGTAGGACAACAAACAAATAATGGTTGGTTCAGCAAAAATAGTTAGCTAGCGAGTCCAACAAATTACCAGAAGATGAACAACAAAACAAATAAATTTCAGATGAAGACATAATAAACAAAAGCATAATGAATCAGAATGGGATTTATAGAAAGAGGGAAAGGGAAAACCAACTAATACGTAGCAACATAAAAAAAACTCCCATGATAACTCAACGGTTTAAAAACGCCCATAAGAATTAGGAGGGAATATGTGCCGCACACATCATTCCTTTTTCGCAACACGTGGAACTCGGTGGGGGTGCACACAGAGCACCTGTCGATACCACTGCTCATTGGTAAGTCACAGAGCAGTACCTCGACCATGACATAAAACTGAGGACAAAACAGACTTTAAAAAAAAGAGGGAATATAGCTTTAACTAGGTCAGAAATAAGTAATGGAGCACAAAACAGCAAACCAACATACCAAATATGGGTGTTGGTTTTGCGTCGTGCGCTAATCAACATTTTTTTTTTTTCTTTCCTTCTTTCTTGTTAGTTAGAATATGAGTTTATTATAAGATATTGAACTAAATTAAAATATAAAAAAAAAAAAAAAAAGGAACCTTTCTGTTTGTTAGTATTAATAGGTACTAGTCAATCAAAAAAAATCAAATCAAAAATTCGCAAGACAACAAACAAATAATGGTCGGGGTTTCGGGGCTAAAAATTAAAAAATCTTTCTTCCGACCATTCCCCCTACCCAACATTCTTGTTAGTATTTTTAATATGAAAAACTTGTATACTCACAGCAACAGAGGACCTAATCCGTAACTGTTTCCGAAGACTCGGTATTGATTCTGTATTTACCCCTACCGCAGAACAGGGCATACCCCGAGCGAGGAACGTAGGTAGCTAAACGACGATGCCGTACAAACGATTCCAAGTTTATTTGAACCACTGAATGTTACCGTGGGGGTGTTTAGGGGCTCCCCAGTGTTTTTTGCTTGTTGTAAGTCGCTCGTCTGCAACATAACAATGGTGGATTTAGTTTCTAATAAAACCCGCAGAGTAAACCTTGGCAGAGAAATGAAGTACCCAAGTAGACCATTTAACTCATTGACTTGTGTACGTACGCTAACGGAATCCTCACGTTAACTGTTTTATCTTCTAATTGATTATCTAATTCAAATAGAGGTGAGAGAGTCTCAGACTCCCTCACCGTATTCAAAAGGATCCATTTTTCTTTCAGGAGCATCGGCTGTTCTCTTCGCCGTGCGTTCTACTTTTGCGGACCTCTAACCTTTTGCCATTAGTCTTTTGTTTTCTCGGTCTCTCCTTTCTTTTTCTTTGATTGTTTCTTCTCAACACTTAGAATTTTTCTGAAGAGGAACAACAATCGGGCTTCATCAAGAGACCCGACTGGTTGTACTTTCATTTTTTGGGGGGAAATTAATAACTTCTTCTGATAATAGTGTTAGTTTTGTAAAAAAAAGAAAATATATAAAAAAAAAAAAAAAAGAAGAAAAAAAAAACTAGAGGAAAGTTATAGAGTAGAAATAATCACACGGATCTCGCCAATAAAACAAAAATAGGAGAGCAAACACAGAATGAATCTTCTCCAGTTTTTTTTTTTTTTTTTTTTTAAAAAAAAAGGCAGTAAATGTACAATGATAAAAAAAAAAAATAAAACACAACATAAAAGTATAATAAGCAAGTTCGTTGTCAATAATTTATATTATTTTTTAAAACTAATCATAATATGAGAACGTGCCAAAAGTAGGGTACAATTTTGGGCCACGGGTATCTGACGGTCCCTAAGTGTGAATCCGACCACTTTTCACAAGATATTTTATACTCAAAAAATGCAATTCCGTGTCCGGGAAGTGATTTTACTCACCGCTAGTTTCAAAATTCCATATTTTCCCTAAGAGCTTACCTGTAGTATAAGGAGAATGGTAGTGATACTAAGTTCGACCAGGTGCTTAATAGGCAGTACTGATAATACAATGATGTGCTTTCTTTTTTATAAAAATCATTGATTTTGCTGAAGTTCTTAATTGCTACACGTCACTGGGAGTACTGGAAGTACTGCTACTAGCACAGGTACTACTGACACTGATACACATATTGTCACTACTGGTAATGATGCTACTGGTGCTGCTTTCAAATTCTGATCTAGGGCAGTTGCGCAAGTCGTGGTCAACCCCACCGCACCCCTTACACTGCCGCTGCTTTCTTTTCCTTTTGGGTATCTGTGTCCCTTTTCCCCCAAGCAATCCTGCTCGTAGAAATGGCTGTTGCCTTCCTGCGGAACCTGTGGCAATGTACCCTTTTCTTTGTAGTCTAGGGTGATCACCAGACTGTCACCTGGGTCTTGTGTTTTTTCAGCGTAAATCGCGTTCTGGCGTCGGAATTCCTCAGTGTGAAGATCAATCTCTACGAGTTGCTGAATGTATTCTGCAGCCTGAAGTTTAATATTTTGGGGTACACTTCCAGAAGAATTGAGCATGCACTGGAGAATAAGACCACTTGAGCGAGAGACATTCCAGACACTCATTGAGTAACCGGACTTCCCTTTAGCACTTTTAAGGAGCTTCCCCAGTTTCTTCCTGATTGACTGGCCTGCCAGGCAGTAGTTACAAACATCAGTTCGGCGGGCCAGTTTGCGGAATTCTTCTTTTCTCATCCTACGAAAGGTTGTCATTGAAATCTTATCTCTGAGAGAGCTGCTCTCATAGATGCTCCGGAAAGTTGGCAAGACATTCTGGATGGTGACGGTTGAGTCTCGCACCTTCGACAGCCTCTTCAGTGTGATAGAGGTTTCCGCCGATGCTGCCCTGTGCTCGCTGTCGACAACTTCTGCCATCTCCTCATTGGTTTTTCTTGGCCGTCCTAGCATCTGAGCCTCACGTTTCTCTCATCCCATGCCTTCCTTCCGATCTTAATACCGGCTTCTGCAAAGTGTTAAAACTTCCACCCGTTGCTGTCAAGTGTTTTAAAAACTCTCCTCCTCTTTCCAACTTCTAAACTACTTATCATCTCACCTACACAAGGGGGAGCAACACATTTCCACAGACTTGATATGCCAATAACATCCCTGAGCATGCTGTCAACATCGCCTCCTGAAAGGCACTCAAGCAGCTGTTTCGCTAATGTCACCCATCTCTTTGTCGACCCACTAGCACTGTTTCGCTCCCCCTATTGGAGCTGCTCACCCATTTCTGTCATTATCTCTTTGAACCGCGAGATAACAACTTTTTCTTGCATGTTTCTGGATGTTGTAGGAATTTAACTGGTTTCAGATAAATAAACGACATGATTTAAAAAGGCAGCAAAAATGGTTCATACAGGACAAAGGCCTGTTAGCCTACAAAGAGGGGTCTTTAGTGAAGGAAATATGGAATTTTGAAACTAGCGGTGAGTAAAATCACTTCCCAGACACGGAATTGCATTTTTTGAGTATAAAATATCTTGTGAAAAGTGGTCGGATTCACACTTAGGGACTGTCAGATACCCGTGGCCCAAAATTGTACCCTACTTTTGGCATCCTCTCATATGATAAAATTTTCCCACACATAGACAACAACAAAGACCACCACCAAATCATGTAGGGTCAACCAATAATTAAATTCCAACCGTAGTTAAAACAGATAACGTCAATTACTTTGTAAAGTTGAATTAAAATTATTATTTAATGAACCCATTTGTACTGCAGGACTCGGGCTTGATGTCTGTTCAATCATTGCTGCACGAGATTTGTTCTCTTGCCAAGATACGATTGGTACTGCGCTTTGAGAATTTCTAGCAATTGGAATGGTGGGATTGTATGGGTCGTATTTTTGAACCCCGAGCTGTTTTTTTTTTTTTTCTTTTTTTTTTTTCGCCGAAGATTTTTTTTAAACACATACCCAATTCAGCACTTCCCTTGCACTAGGCCTAATGTGATAATTCGGTTCAACAAGTGCGGATGCTATTTTTCCAATTGTTGGGTATCCCAGAGAAGCAAGCTCTTCCTCAATCTGTTATCGTTTTAATAAAATCGTTTTTTTTTATCATTATTTATTAAAATAAGAAAATTAAACAATACATACAGACGGCTGAAAGGACTCTGTCTGCAATGCTTCACTAAACATTACTCTAATGTTGTATTCTTCAAGTCTTTTTGTAGCAACGCTGTAGAGAATGCATCCTATTGCCCACATGTCAGCTTCTTTGCTATAATGATGTGCCCAACACTCTGGAGCCATGTAGCAGAGGGTTCCAGCTCTGGTTGCGCAGTACTGATTATGCATCCTTTTAGCTAGTCCAAAATCAGTAACAACAACGGATTTACAGTCGTCAGTTAGAAGAATGTTTTCGGGTTTCAGATCTCTATGAATAAGGGGAGGTTCTTTACTGTGTAAAAACTCCATTAGACTGCAAATCTGAGCAGTGAAATCTAATAACAATTCTTCTCCGATTGATCCTTCGGTTTCTAAGACGAATTTTTTAAGATCACCTTGTCTGTAGAACGGCATTACTAAACAAACGTATTTAGGGCTGCCAAACTTTCTAATGTCATCAAGAAGAGGTTCAACTTCTTTAGAACGTTCTTCACTACATTGACTGCTGTCTTTCCAGTTCATGAACGTTTCTTGAACTCTGATCATGTTCGGATGTCCTTGAAACGTTCTCATTGTTCTGAATTCTAAAAGTGCTCGTTCTTGAGCCTCATCAGAGTCACAACTTAAATACTTGAGAGCGAATGGAACCTTGTCGGCTTTCCTTTTTACTAAAAATACAACTCCGTAAGAACCAGAACCTAATTTAGTGATGACTTGATATTTACGACCAGGTGATGCGTGATCCAACCCCCCACGTTCATTCTTACTAAGACAAATACAAACAACAAGAACTATGAGCGCAATCGAACCAACAATTAGAGATGATAAATACCCGGCTTGTTTATACCAAGGTGTTGGTGAAGGTGGAATAATCGGAGGTGGAATTTTTGAAGTCTGGAAAGCAATAACAGAACCCCCTTTGCCTCGAGAAGGGAATACCACTTCAACAGAATTTATTGATGGTCCGTAGCCTACTGCAAGCCCAGCAGTTTCAAGTTCGACGTCATTCCTCCACTGTACTAATCCCGATGAAGTTGATAACGACAAGTAAACATCATGAGTGGTATTGAAACCTGCGATATACAGAAATCCATCTTTTTCTACAGCACTGGACCACCAAGTATCTGTTTTTTTAATTGCATATTTGACGTTGTTGCTTTTTTTTTTTTTTTTTTTTTTTGAAGTAAATTAAAATAAAGCATACTCGTAGGCCAAGAGAAGAAGTGCTCTACACCAGGCGGTTCCCAAAAACCGGAAGTAGCACCAGTTATAGGTTGAGACATCCACTTGCCATCAGTTCGGCAGTAGCAACCCTGTACCCAAGCAGGTTTAACGTATGTCGTGTCGTAATAAGTAAAGGAAGTTGTATTTCGAAAAGCTGCTTCACAACCAAGTTTGCAATCAGCGGTATTATCGTATTGCCCAATGTATTTAATGGAATCTGTCGATGAGTTTGGTTTTTTTACTTCACCTCCCAAGCAGTCAACATTCTCTGAAAGCTTTGTAAACTTTAAGTCAAAACCATCCAATATATATATCCCAGGAGATTGAATTCCAAAGACTGGATCAATCTCCGATGAAGCATAAGCTATTTTACCATCGACCTCAATTGGTGAATTCAACCGTGCTGGTGTTCTTATCATCCATAAATAGGTTCCTGTTAGTAGGTCGAATGCAACAACTCCGGGATGCTCTTTGTAGATTACACAACTCACAACTATTGTTGTATTTATAATTACTGGTGATCCAGTCACAATTGCGATATCAGTTATCTTCCACAAAGTAATTCCTCTGTCGCTCATTGCAGCGAGGAACCCATTCCCTCCAGAAATTAATATGCCTGTTTTTTTTATTATTAAGAATAACCACATCACATTACATTAAACGAAATGAATATTAAATTTCATACCAGTTATTGGGTCGTAGGTTGGAGTTGGTGGTATCTCTGGATACGATTTAGCATACTTGGTGTAATTATGTTGACAAGACCAAACAATAGCCCCAGCACCATCTGATGAATGTTTAACAGCGTAGGATGTTGAAGAAGTAGATTCGCTATTAACAGACACCAAGAAAAAGAGTTGCAATTTAGTTGAAACTGTGGCACCAGATAAACTGTCCCCACCAGGTTGTTCCCAACTCCACATTTGGGTACTCGAAGTGACTGGGTAGCAACGTAACCTGCAGGGACTTGTTCCTGCAACTGTACAAATAATATCATCGAGGACGACTGGAACTCTGATACCAGCTCCACCTGTTGGTGCATTCCAATGCTTCTCTCCGGTAACCATATCAAGGACACTAACTTGACTTAGTGACTGTAAGTCTGTTGAAGTCACTACTGTGAATCCTTGAGGACTCTTTCCTTTTCTTTCAACATTCGTTACCATATTTCCAATAAAATCTGTTGCCTTAATCCATCTCACAATTGGTCCATCAGGTATCCTTCCGTTCCCCGTCCCTCCCACCACCACACATAATAACACTATAAGGACTTCACGTAAGTGGCAGCTTTCTCTCATTTTGTGTATTCTTTTTTTTTTTTTGTTTTCCCTTCCGTTGGTTTATTTTTTTATGACTGTTCACTCTAATAGATCATATTGTTGTGTGCCGCCTGTTTTCAGAATGAAGCTAAGTAAGCTTTACACAAGCGATAAAACTCCCGGCAGTACAAAAAAAAAAAAAAAAAAAAAAACCGGCAGACAGAAGCCTACCAGTTAAAAACATAACACGTGTAAATGTTTTGAAGTATAACAAATAATCTACTAAGAAACTACACTCTTCAAAAATAATCATCATCAGTAAATCCTATCCGTCGTGTATAAGACCGAGGAACTGGTGCTAGTCGCCATCTTCCTTCTTCAGTGTAGCAAGGACAGCTTGGAGTAAATCTTGGATATTTCGAATAAAAAATGTGTTCCTGACGAGTCGTCGTTTTAGTCGGACGAGGTACAGGCCATCGGGGATGTAAAGGTAATTGATCTGCTATTTGTTGTAGATATTTCGGAGTATTACCAAATGTCGATAATATCAAAGGAAATTGTTTAACATTTGCTGCCGTAGTACCAAAAGGAATAGTTGCTGAAGCATGAAAGTCTTCAAAGAAATAATCGTGACCGACATCTTGTTTGTGTTTTAGCTGGTTGAACATTTCTTGTAGTTTTTTTGCTTTAACACAAGGGGCTTTTCTTCCAGATAGTTTTCTTAAGGTACCGACAGCACCAACTGTGTAATTAAGTTGAGCTTGTTTGCTAATCGCATTAGCAAGTTTGGGTGCTCTGACGTTGCTTGGATCCACACGCTGCATCATCGTTCTAACCCTTGCTTGCTTAAGATGAAATACAATACATGGTTCCGGACCGGCATAGATACCAACGTGTTGAGTACCTTCATCTGGAAAGGTTTCAAAAAGATCACCCTGAACCGTACCAGATTTCAATACTATGGATCGCCTGAACTTTTTCATTACAGTATTTCCTTGAACGAGAACCATTAATGTTCTGTTAATTGTACATTTCTTGAGAACGATACATTCATGGGGTTGATAAACTTTTAAAACAGATTCTCTCATTGCTGTTGCCAACATATCTGGTGGAAATAACGAAAGCAATCGACAAGTACTCTTAAGTTGGTCTAACGAAGGCAATTGAATTGATTTGTTCTCAGCTAATAGTTTTCTTGCTCGAAGCCGATGTCTTCTTAAGGTTATGATTGGTAATAATAATAAATACAAACGATAAGCAGCAACGTTTTCAATTGTGCTTACGACAGCTGATGGGAGAAATTGAATTGCCATCCCTGAACAGAACTCTACATCATGAATATAATAAGGACATTCACTTCCATCTTCGTAATCGTCGTATAGTGATTTAGTTTGTCGTTGAGAATTGTTTTTACTTTCAGCAACGCTATTTCTTTTTCGACATTTTAAATTGTAGGCAACCATTCCAATAGTGTGCGCAACCTTTGATAATGAAACTTTCTTTTTTCGAGTCACTTCTACTTCTGAACTGCTACTGCTGTCAGTGCTATCGGAATCATTTCCAATTTCTCCATGTTTGCCATCTTCGGATACCGATGACCTCGCAGACGTTATTAACGTATCTCTCGGCAATCGAGACGGTTTCCGTATGAAACTCAACTGTTGCGGTGTATGTGGAACATAAGGTATACCACTCTGGTGAAGGTTTGTATCAGTTAGCGTACTGACCAATCTTAAGTTCGGCATATTTATAAGACTTTATGAAATAATAAGATTTATGTCAACAATTCAACTCAAATTGTAAAGTTTTCAGCTCTACTAGTCGCTGGTTTTCAATATGAACACAAAATGAATACAGAAGGAGAGTTTTGTTTTGTTTTGTTTTGTTTTTTGTTTTGATTTCGCACGAGTGAAGTGTATCGACTTCGTAAGAAGTGTGGACAAGTTAGTCTCCATACAGATTACCTGTGGCATCATCTTCCCATTTTCTTATTATACTAACCAGTTTGTGATTGTTTTTTTCGTAAGCATCCAAGCGGGCTTCGAGTGTGCGAGTTATCTTGCTTATAGCCTCTCGTAGCTCCCTCGTACTACATGTCTGATTTTTTTTTTTTTTTTTTTCCCGGAAGAACATATGTGATACGAAATAACAACAACGAACTTTCCCATACCTCAAGATCTAAGTGTATAATCGTGTCACCAACACCTGTTGAGGCTGCTGGGGGACTTCCAACGTAACGACGAGACATTTATGTATTAAGTCCTGCGAATAATAATTAAAAAAACAGCGATGAGAACAGTTAAAGAAATCTTGCTTAATAACCAGAGCACATAACATTTTCTGCATATCTCTACATCAAAGAAAACCCCCCGCAAATCCGCAAACTTGGTAACAACGTGTGGTACCCTCCGAGTTCACCCAGGGTCTGTAGCTTTCCCATTGTCTTGTTTACTTTGATAAAATCTGTATAAAAAATATATATAAACAAACAAATTAGTATCATTTATTTTATTATAGAAAAGTGAGAACAAAAAAAAATAAAAGATAAGTAAAATAAAAGTATTCATTTCTGCAGTTTCCTAACATCTAAAAATGTAGTTTCAGACTTTAATCTTATACTACTCGTCCATTTTTTTAGGTCTTTATCATTAAGTTCTAAGGAACTTCATTCTATGTTGAAGTTGCTATCGTTTTAAGATAATAATCCATCAGAGCTCGCCAGGATAGGGCCAGCAATGTTTGTTTGCTTTTTTTTTTTATTCAAATTAAAACTTCGTCGTCTGCTCGTTTCACTATTACAGTCGAGTAATTAGTTGAGTCGTCATCTATTTTGCTTTTAACTACCATCGATGGTTCTATCTGTATCAGATTGAAGTTTTATTGAAAGTTTGTTAGTTAGCAAAATACAGAACTGATGAGGGGTCTGAGTGACCCGCCTCAGTAAGGACCCAATCGCGAAGAATCGTAGTTTTATAGCTTCGGCTGGAAGTGATCGACTTCCAGCTCTTGCCCAGAGGCTAAGAGGTTGAAAACCATTAAAAAAAAAAAAAAAAGGGAAATGATCTGGGAGTGGGGGAAGGTGAAAAAAAAATAAAAAATCTTTTTACTTACATAACAGGTATTATGGGCTATTATGAACCTTTCTCTATAATACAACCATATGTGCCATATGCCCACATACCACAAAAGAAAACAGAAAACCCCGAACAGTACCCCGGAGCTTTAGAATTGTACCACAAAAATTGGGCAGCACATAGCCATATCACTCAGCAAGAAATGAAAATCAAAAGGATCAGGTAAGACGACAGTCAGTTTAAGGGTCATAACTGCGCCGTACCAACAGCAACAAGGAAACAATGATATCACTAAGAAAAAAAGAAAAAAAAACCACTACAATCGCTGATTCTCCACACAGAAGATTGTTACTTTATCAAGGTGTAAGATTTTACCTTTGCGTGACTTAAAGAACTTCGTTAGAGTCTTGCGCACAGAGAGAAAAAAAAAGCGATGGAATACGATCGATAATTAGCAGGTCGGAGTACAGAAGTGCAAAACATTTTTATGGTTGATTGGTATGCACTTCAAAACATAAAAAAAAAAAGGAATGGAAAGAAAAGAAAAGTCCTCTCTATTGTGTCAAGGATTTCATTAGTGGAAGTGGTGTCCCAGAGCCATACAACGAGTGAATTAATAGCATTGAAGGTATGCCAAAGGCCATTGCGTATCCATGAATAAGACCCATCGAAGATGCAACAAGAGGTGATGATGATCTCGCAAGAGATAATCTGAAATCTTGATACACAGCAGAAGCAAAGTGAGAACAGTAATATTCGGTGATCGTTGCAAAACGCGGAAGCGGTTCAAAAACGAAAACCAAAGTTGCCCAACCAGCCCAAACTGGAGGTGTGTTTCCATAGTATTGATAAGCCCAAGTACTGTAAGTCGCACAGCATTGATATACTAATGAAGTTCTAATGGCACGTTGAAATGCTTCTTTTATCTTATGAGCGAGATTACTCAATTTTTTATTCTTCTTCATAGCGTAACTAACGATTGCCTGCATGAGGTATACGGTAGTGAGCACTCTCAAACTATGCTTCATTCCTGCTATTAGCGGTTGCAGGTATCCTATATTGGCAGCAGCTGGATCTGATGCATACAATTTTATGTCTGTATTTGTGTTGTGTTGGCTAAAAGAGAAAAAAATTCAACTTAAAAAAAAATAAACTACATACTGGCTTTGTTCTTCAGTCCAAGCAACATTCCCATAGTTCCTACAAATTCAGGATGCACTGCTAAGTCTCTGCCTGCTGCAGCTTCTCCCCATCTGCGAAACATTATTGCGCCGATAGGACAGAATAAGAAGCTCGCCATTGCTTTATTATAATTATCAGGTCCATCAAATAAGTTTAAAAACTTGACCAATAATACTCCCAATAAGAGACTTTTGTTCATTGACTGCCATCTTTGAGAAATAACCAAAGCTGCACCCGCAGCACATAAAAGAGTTCTCTTTCTCTTTATCTCTTCCTCGTCACATCCTGGGAATAGTTTCCTTCCTCTTTCTTGAGTTAATATCTTGGATAACAACGTGTGGATCGTTGCTAACCCTCCGAGTTCACCCAGGGTCTGTAGCTTTCCCATTGTCTTGTTTACTTTGATAAAAGCTGTATAAAAATATATCTAAACACACAAACAAACAAGACACACAATAATATCATTTTAAAAAAGAAAAACCACAATAATCACATATTCTCCACACAGAAGATTGTTACTTTTTATCAAGGTGTAAGATTTTACCTATGCGTGACTTGAAAGACCTTTGTTAGAGTCTTGCGCACCAAAAAAAAAAAAAAAAAAAACGATGGAAATGTTGAAAGGCTCAATGCGACACGTATTCTGCGTTCAACGAAAATACAAAAAAAGCTTTAACTGAATAGTTATATTTTTTTTTTTTTTTGAAAACGTGTACTACAGTACAAAAAAAAGAAGAGCAAGAAACGATTATTATCCCACGCTTCCAACGGATAAAGAAACGTAAAGTGATGACGACGGTCGATAATTAGCAGGTCGCGGTACAGAAGCGCAAAACATGGTTGATTGTTTTGCACTTCAAAATACAAAAAAAAAAAAAAAAAAAAAAAAGAAAAAAAGGGGGGAAAAGCAGGACGAAAATTCTTGAAAACGATAGATGGTCTTTGAGATTTCTCCATACTAAATAATTCTCTCACACTTTTGTTTTTGTTTGTACGCAACCGCAATTCCCTTTCTCGCAAAATATATATCTCCGAGATGAGGGTGAAATGCAAAAACAGTAACAACTTTAGGTATTAAAAACAAAATTAATATCAAGTACCTGACTAACATGGAGGGGAATGAGAAAGGGGAAAAATCCATGCTTTCTGTGGATAAATCCAAGCAAATAAGTTTCTGCAAATGCCGTTTTCATCAAAAAAAAAAAAAAGAAAAATATTACTTTTCCAGATACTGTTTATACCTAGCAGTATAATTACTGAATGACTCGTCTACTTGATCAGAAGTTAACTTAAACCATTCCAATTGATGTTTGTGTTTACCAACTTTTTTGGCTTGTTTACCAAAGTCTTCGATGAAGTATTTCATTTTTGACTGAAGACTCGGAGTAATTTCCATTCCAAACTGGTCATAAATCGCATTTATAACGTCCAACGGATTCTCACGGATATCTTTAAAAGCGACGTGGGCGATGTCAGACTGCGGAAGCTGATCTGATTGTTCCATTGCCTTGTTAACAAGATTTGAGAATAATTCTAAATTCTTCTTACCCTGAAAACCTAAGTCGAGATGATTTGTCACCGATCCCATAATTTTAGTGACGAGAGAGCACCATGAGGGAAGGGCTTCTTTTGGATCTCTGTGAGTCCAAATAAACTTCGCGTCTGGATAAACTTTTTTAATAGTCTCAATTTGATTCAAGTGCCAAGGAGACTTCAACAGCCACTGTTTATCATCGGAATTCGATTGCAGGTATTGAAGAAACTTTTTATGATAAATAAAAGAATCAACTGCTTCCTTTTTCATGTATGATTTTAAAAAATCATAACAACCATACATTACGAGCGACAGTGATGACCAGTTCTGTGTTAATATCACAAGACATTCTTCAGCACTTTCAACAGACATGAAGTGTGTTTCATCAATGTTATTGACTATTGTTTTCCATTGTGCTAGTTCTCTTTCGGCTTTAAGATATTCAGCAGATGTTTTGTTTATTTTACCATTTGGAAGAGGTGGGAATTGCGGATACGCCATATCAAAATAAGTCGGTGAACGTAACTTTTCATCACATGACAGCAATCCGTGTAAAAAAGTAGTTCCGGTTCTTGCCATTCCGATGATGAAGATTGGTGATCTGATTCTTTGGTCTCGAACCGTGGGATTCTTGTCAATATAATCCACGACACGTAAACGGTTTCTAGCATAATGCTGAAAAGTAAGGTGAATAAGATACCTGCCAAGAGAATGTAATTGCGTAGAGTCTTCTATACAGTCGAGTGCCTTTGTTAAATTATCAAACATCGCTCCATCAGGATCATCGAAATTACTTAATCCTGTTTCCTTACAAGCTTTTTTTAATATAAGCGATGGCTCCATCCTACTTAAGATGCCATCATGAAGACCCAACGTCCATGCTAAGCTCATCACTACGTTACCCAACACCAATGAAATCGATCTCCGTGGACGTAGCGAATCTGGGAATGATTTCTCCACTCCGTGACCATAGTAAACCGGAAAGAGATTTTGCATTATTTTATGTTGTTCTTTAAAAGGGAGAATATGATGCTTTATGGTGATAAAACTAATGTAATAAAAAAATTCATATTTCTCACCCCCACGACAAACTCTACCTATTTCGACTGATTTGTTTGAAACTGTAACTGAATGAGAATCGCAACAGAGAGAATAAAATACACCATCAGTAAATCTACGAGCGTTTCTTCTTTTTTTTTTTTTTTTCCCGCTTCGTCGAGATAGTGCCAGCTGATGCCTTTTCGAATCACTTTTTTTTTCTTCTTTTTTTTTTTTTTTCTGTTGTCTGTTGTCTGTTTTTTTCATTTTTTCTTGCAAGTTTAATAACCGTTGTAGATTCCTCGAAAATTCCGATCAACAACTTTAAGAAAACGCTCATTAGCTGTTGCGCGTGTCAGAGGATGCGAAACAACAACTAAAAGTTAACAACTCAAATGACATGTTTAAAACATGTCACAATATGGAAATAAGAACAACGATTTCCGCACTGTGAAGGCGCTTATTATCGACTTACGTGATATTAAAATATTCTACATCCTGACTCCACTGTATACAGCTGTGGCAACAGCTGCTACGACAGCATTGGTTTTCTTTGATTCGTACCACGCCTGACCAAGTGATTGATCCCCAGTAACTACAGCACCAAACGGGATATGAGAAGTAGTATTTACAACATTTTCAGACATCTGTTGTCCGATTCCACGTTTGAAACGACTATCCTGGTGAGAACCAAGGATTAAAGTTACAGGTACGATTCCTAATGAAGCTGTTGCTACTACGGGACACGCAGTTCCAACAGCAACTCCTGCACCTAGAAATGATAATGCCCAAAGCTGTGGATGCCTTGTTATTCTCTTTATGCCATATACTTCTTTTCCTTCAGCATTTTTTCTCCAAGATAAATCTATAGGACACATTGATGATGTGGGCCTCGCCGCCGACGATGATTCTACAACCGGGATTGGGGCATCAAAGCCTATATTCCGAAGTGGTGGTAACGCCTGAGAGATTCCCATAGCACCCATCATCTTTAGTGCGATTGATACTACTTTTCTCGAAGCCACAACGGTACCCCGAGGAGTCTTGTATTTCACAGTACCATAAATTACTGAACCCATTGAAACTGTTGATAAGGCTCCATACAAACCGTGGTATCCATTCTTACTAAACTGTTCAATTATTAAATCTCGATTCTCAGACATAAGTAAATTTTCTCCGATGAATCCAGCCCACCCAATGGCTACCCAACGTACACCCTTAGCTGCCATTGTTATCTTTATAAGATCTGATTTGATAAATATTAATTAAGAGATCTTAACAATTACAACTCACTAATAAATAAGATTGAATTCAATAACTGTTTGAGATCATAAACAGTTTCACATATAAAGGAGTCAGTTACCAAATGGGATGTTCGTATCACGATGTACTCAAACTCGAAAGATGGTGTTTTGGTTATAATTTGTCATCATGTGGGAAATAGAAAGATCGCAGAGTATCAACTTCCTAAGAACGAAGCAATGTTATGTCATCGCGTGTTAGATAGTTGGAGTCAGTTACCAAATGGGATGTTCGTATCACGGAGTACTCAATCGAAAGATGGTGTTTTGATTATAATTATCATCATTCAGGAAACAGAAAGACAGAACAAGAACAACAAGTGCACACAATAAGGTGACTGCAGATCCAACTTCAGGAAATGAAGTTCCCAGAAGTTGGAAAGAGTTGGAGTCAGTTACCAAATGGGATGTTCGTATCACGATGTACTCAAACTCGAAAGATGGTGTTTTGGTTATAATTTGTCATCATGTGAGAAATGGAAAGGTCGCAGAGTGCACAGCAGGTAATGAAAAAAGGGAAATCAGAAAAGATGTTGTCAGGCTCATTAAATCAGTATTTTTTAAGGCCTTCAGCAGGCAATTGAATTCCCTTCGCCGGGTGTATTGTTTCATCCTCCAACTACAAGACAGGTTCAGGAAAATATCTTCACTCAGAAAACAGAATGGTCGCACATCTTGAGATGAGCTGGCAGAGAGTTGGATTGCTGACCTCCAAGTCATCAAGGCTCCAACCGGACAAGAATGCTGCGCTTTGTGTAAAAGAGTTGGAGTCAGTTACCAAATGGGATGTTCGTATCACGATGTACTCAAACTCGAAAGATGGTGTTTTGGTTACAATTTGTCATCATGTGGGAAACAGAAAGATCTCAAAGTATCAACTTACTAAGAACGTAGCGATGTCTTGACTCAGCAGGTGTGCTAGAATCAAGTTAAGACTACAGACGGCAACAACATCGCGTGTTAGATAGTTGGAGTCAGTTACCAAATGGGATGTTCGTATCACGGAGTACTCAATCGAAAGATGGTGTTTTGGTTATAATTATCATCATTCAGGAAACAGAAAGACAGAACAAGAACAACAAGTGCACACAATAAAGTGACTGCAGATCCAACTTCAGGAAATGAAGTTCCCAGAAGTTGGAAAGAGTTGGAGTCAGTTACCAAATGGGATGTTCGTATCACGATGTACTCAAACTCGAAAGATGGTGTTTTGGTTATAATTTGTCATCATGTGAGAAATGGAAAGGTCGCAGAGTGCACAGCAGGTAATGAAAAAAGGGAAATCAGAAAAGATGTTGTCAGGCTCATTAAATCAGTATTTTTTAAGGCCTTCAGCAGGCAATTGAATTCCCTTCGCCGGGTGTATTGTTTCATCCTCCAACTACAAGACAGGTTCAGGAAAATATCTTCACTCAGAAAACAGAATGGTCGCACATCCTGAGATGAGCTGGCAGAGAGTTGGATTGCTGACCTCCAAGTCATCAAGGCTCCAACCCGACAAGAATGCTACACTTTGTGTAAAAGAGTTGGAGTCAGTTACCAAATGGGATGTTCGTATCACGATGTACTCAAACTCGAAAGATGGTGTTTTGGTTACAATTTGTCATCATGTGGGAAACAGAAAGATCTCAAAGTATCAACTTACTAAGAACGTAGCGATGTCTTGACTCAGCAGGTGTGCTAGAATCAAGTTAAGACTACAGACGGCACGCGTGCTAGATAGTTGGAGTCAGTTACCAAATGGGATGTTCGTATCACGGAGTACTCAATCGAAAGATGGTGTTTTGGTTATAATTATCATCATTCAGGAAACAGAAAGACAGAACAAGAACAACAAGTGCACACAATAAAGTGACTGCAGATCCAACTTCAGGAAATGAAGTTCCCAGAAGTTGGAAAGAGTTGGAGTCAGTTACCAAATGGGATGTTCGTATCACGATGTACTCAAACTCGAAAGATGGTGTTTTGGTTATAATTTGTCATCATGTGGGAAACAGAAAGATCTCAAAGTATCAACTTACTAAGAACGTAGCGATGTCTTGACTCAGCAGGTGTGCTAGAATCAAGTTAAGACTACAGACGGCAACAACATCGCGTGTTAGATAGTTGGAGTCAGTTACCAAATGGGATGTTCGTATCACGGAGTACTCAATCGAAAGATGGTGTTTTGGTTAAAATTTGTCATCATTCAGGAAACAGAAAGACAGAACAAGAACAACAAGTGCACACAATAAAGTGACTGCAGATCCAACTTCAGGAAATGAAGTTCCCAGAAGTTGGAAAGAGTTGGAGTCAGTTACCAAATGGGATGTTCGTATCACGATGTACTCAAACTCGAAAGATGGTGTTTTGGTTATAATTTGTCATCATGTGGGAAACAGAGCGGTCGTAGAGTATCATCTTATTAAGAAGACAGCGACGTTAAGATGCAGCGACAAGCATGTGTGCTGATGATTTGCACAAGGCACAGCAGGCAATGAGAAAAGGGAAATCAGAAAAGATGTTGTCAGGCTCATTAAATCAGTATTTTTTAAGGCCTTCAGCAGGCAATTGAATTCCCTTCGCCGAGTGTATTGTTTCATCCTCCAACAGAAAGCACAGAAATAATGAAAAGGAAATCAGAAGAGCTCATTAAATGAAAGGATCTGACAGAGAGTTGGATTAGACCTGCAGCCCGACAAGAATGCTACGCTTTGTGTAAAAGAGTTGGAGTCAGTTACCAAATGGGATGTTCGTATCACGATGTACTCAAACTCGAAAGATGGTGTTTTGGTTATAATTTGTCATCATTCAGGAAACAGAGCGGTCGCAGAGAGCACAGCGATAATGAGAAAAAGGAAAGTAGAAAAAGATGTTGTCAGGCTCATTAAATCAGTATTTTTTAAGGCCTTCAGCAGGCAATTGAATTCCCTTCGCCGGGTGTAGTGTTTCATCCTCCAACTACAAGACAGGTTCAGGAAAATACCTTCGTATCGATCCACGGTGTGAAAGCATGGCTTCACTCAGAAAACAGAACGGGAAAAGAACAAAAGTCTCCACAAAACAATTTACAAGCCAAAACACCAGCAGGGAGGCATAATTTATTAAAGTTTTTCTGAAGAATGGAACTAAAATTTGAGGACATGTCGGAATATCAAAACAAAAATAAATAATCTAATAAAGTCTAACAGTAAAGATGAAAAAGGTTACTTTCGTCTCTGTAAGTTTTTAACTTCAGCTTCTAATTCCATAACAGCAGCTCTTGCTTTGGAGATGTTTGGAGGGAGTTTGTGATTTGCTACTTTACTTTGCATATCAGTAAGTTTATCTACACTAGAAATGTAGTCTTCAAGTAAGTATGTAAGAGATGAGTGTTTTAGTTGAGTTGACATGCCAAGATGAAGAGATCGAGATTGCATTTTTGAAAGACGATGTTGATACTCAGAAACCTTCTCAAGGTGTGTTGATGTCTTCACATCATTAGAAGCAGCTGTTGCTTCCCTTCTGGGAATGTCTTCAGTCCAGAGATGCTCAAAAGTATCTAATGATGAAGAAGTTGATTTTAAATCTGACAAATTAATCTTCGCAACTGACAGTTGCTCTGTGATTTCCTCAAGTTCAGTTTCACCCTCGTCTACAATAGAACGAAGGTCAGACATAGACGATGTTATCAGTATCGGATCGACTTGTTTTACACCCAACTTAGCCGCAACGGTAATCGTATCTTTCAATAAATTACTTTTATTGGTATCTAATAATTGTAGTGTTGAAAGCGTTGTTTCTATTGCGATGCTGTCTTTCTCCATTTGTCTAATTTTCTTTCTGAGACCATGATCAACTCTGTCTAATGCCTCTTCTTCTCTTGCCCATCCATATAACCTATTTACATCCGACGGAGTCATGTCGTCCATCGGTAGTATCGTCACCCCCAAATCATGACACCACTGAGATATGTAGGTATATTTCTCTTGCAAGGGATCCATCATATATAAAACCTGTGTGTGTTCTAAAAACATATGTTAATAAGACATGAATACTCCATTAATTGAGTTGCGCAAGATGCTGCTAGCAACGATGCTTTGTGTCTTTTTGTGGTTTCTGTTTTACAGTTGTAATACAGATTAATTATTATTATTTTCTTTTCTAAAAAAAAAAAGAATTTTTTTTTTGTTATAATTTCGACTCAAACGAGCCAGTCTGTTCATTCTGTATCACCTTATCCCAAGGATATACCCTCCCTTGCATCGCAATGTATATCCCCGGAGCGGCAAGCTGAGCTGCTGCGCATGCAAGTCCAACGGAAAATGGAGCATCCGAATGTATCATACATGCTGGTTTGAAGGCACCTGTCAAAACAACTGTTTTGTCAGACACATTTCGAGATAGAAACGCAGCTGTTTTTGTCATTGTACTGGTTCCATGTGTTAATATTATGTTACTGTGAGGAGTGTTTTTTATGCAGTCGGACATTGTTTGTCTGTCTGTGTCGTTTACGTCAAGACTATCTTTTTTCATTAATTCAATCACGTTGACTTTAACTTTTGTATTAGCGAGTTGCATGATTTTAGCTGCTGCACTCTCGCCCATTTCAAAGGCGTATCCTCCAACAGTTTTTGGATATTCTTTATCTATGGTTCCTCCCGTGCTTATTATTGTGATTGACATTTCTTATTTTAATTATTTTTTAAAAAAAAAACTGAAATATGTAAATAAAATGACTGACAGACTAAAAAAAAGACCACAAAAACTGTGAAACGAACGTAAACAAGTAAGACTCTTGTTTTCATCTCAAGGATATGTTTTTTTTACGAGCGGAAAGAGAACTGTAGCAGCGTAACGTTAACACCTTTTTACTTTATAGGATTGTTTCCGGTTTCGCACAATCAAAAACAACATAGTGTGGTGTCTGTGTCAATCTATCACTAATAATTACAGCTCATCATTGTCAGCAATGCGGAGATACTCTCTGCTAAAGCGACATGCCCATGGGTATCCCTCTTTGTTTATTGTCACTTCATCAATTGGTTCTTTTGGACAACGTGACTTATGAATAGATTTCATATATGGAGATATAATTTCATTTTTATTATCCCATCCTTTATACTCATACCAGGCAAGGTGACGATCTCGGTATGTCTTTGCTGGTTTTTTTGAAGCAAGTTTTCGGAGTGCTAAGGAGAGCTTGTGAGTTGAAATTCGACGAACGTCTTCATGTTCAGCAATCATAGAGGCTGCCACTGCAACATTTGAACGAGTTATGTAGTTGGAGGATAAAGCAAAGTTAGGTTTTCTATTCCTCACTGCGTGGATAATCATTGAAGGAACGAATATCGTCTCACCCTCCTGTAGAACAGTTTTGGAGCCTCTTAACAGGCGAAGAAGCGGAAACTTCTCAAAAGAACTCTCCAAGTCCCACACTTCAATATCTCTGAAGAGTTCAGATCCATCTGGCCGTTGTAAAATTGCTGCTTCTGTTTGGTTAAAGACGTACCACTCTTTCTCACCAAAAAGTAATGTCATCCAAAAATGAGTACCAAAGCTATCTGTGTGCAGACCTGTTTTAGTTCCTGATGGTCCAACGTTGAGACAAGGCCAGGAATCTTTAATAAAACGTGCCTCAGCATTGGGTGCTTTTTGAAATAAATCCGATGAAAAGAATTTCGGAACCATAAAATCTTTTAGAACATGCGGACAACGAAGAGCCAATGAAAAGTTTATTATGTACCATTTTTCTTCTTCACTTCGTTCGACAAATTCACGAAATGGTACTTCAACACGAGGGGTGTGGGATGCCCATTCGTTTGATCCACGAGTGTAGTCATGAGGAAGAACATTAGCACTACCACATTCCTTAATCCAATAATCGCTATTCCAATCTTGACCATGACCTCCTGTCACGACATCAAGTAGGTCTGATAAAACTACCGGCTTGCCAACTACTTCGTAGTCTTTCACGAATTTCTTAGTCGACAAAGTCTTTGTTTCTATCCTTCCTAATTCATCCCATTGAGGTTTCGGTATGTCGATCACACCCTCAGTCATCATCCTAACAAATTCGTTCTCAAGTTGCTCATAAACTTGCGGAAACGTTGGTTTTTTCCAATTTCGTATTAGTTCTTCTCTGACATCCTCAGCAGTGTCGCAACTGTATCGACGCTCAACGTGTTTAATAATACATTTCGCAGTACACTCCACTGTCAGCAGTATTGCCAGTAGTCCGCAAGCCTTCATTTTAGTGTCATAAACTGTTACAGAGATTTGTTATAAAAAAAAATTATTTTTTGATGTCTTTTTTTGGTTGTTTAAAAAAACACATCAATGATCCGAACCCCTCGTTCTCTAAAATATTATATTTTTATTTTGACTGCTTCCTGGAATAGTGATTTTGTTGTGTTGGTGGAGTTTTTTTTTTTTTTTTTTTTTTTTGGCCCTAATGGCATTCATAAATACAAATCAAAAAATCGACCTACATAAATTGATAATAAGAAACTGATGCGTGTGTGTGTTTGTATTGCGCGACAGACAGTAATTGATTTTAATTCCTCATGTCTTATCGACGCTTCACACACAATGACTGCTCAGTCATTCGGTGTTCTACAGCCAGATATATATTACTGACTCCGTACTACAGGAAGCTGTTAAACATTTGCTTGAGTCTAGCCTGTTCGGAGGTCGATAATTTCGGTGCTTGTATACTATCGAGCTCCTTCTGATTTTTTTCTTCTTCAAGTCGTCTGTTTTTATTGTTTTTTTTTGTCGAATACGAATTGAGATAAAAAAGTGAAACAACAAACCTGTCCCACTCTTCAAGTTCTCGTTTGTGTCGTTCCTCCATTTGTTCTTTAAGTTCAATCATGTGTTTACGAAGTACCTTTTTCTCTTTTTTCTCATCAGTGTCTTTGTTACTGTAAGTCTTCTTCTCTTTGGCTAAGTCTGCCAACGTTTTCCTTAATTTTTTCCATTCCATGTTTTGCTTTTTTTGCAATTCTCCCTTAGTCATTTTTTTTATTTCCTCGGTGTTGATATCTAGATGCTCTTCTATGACCGGGTTGTCGTTGAACCCTTTTTTTCGTTGTTTTTTTAACTTTCCCATTTTTTTTTTTTTTATTTTTTTTTGATATAAAGCTGTACAACAAGAATACATGATAATTATAATACACCCATTATCACTATCAAAGATATCATTAGAGTGTAACGAGTACGAAGAGTACGAAGGTATGTTAGCGATACCAGAAATTATGTGACGAGGAGGAGGCAATTAATAACTAGTACATTTATAGTAACATTTGATCTATGGAAATTTCGACATCCCTTCTGGTTGCCATTTAACTTCCCTCTCGTTGAAGGCAACTTTCAATTTTTGTCGCTCTGTCGGATTCACCTTCTACCATTAGATTTTCTATGACATTCCAACTGCTTTCTTCGAGCTCTTTGGTCTTTTCTTTTGTTTCACCTCTTCGTATAAGCTCTCTACTTCGTCCAGCTATCGCAATATCGAAATTGCTTCGAGTCTCAGGATTGTACAGTTTCCCGTTTTTTCTTGGATCCAGTTCGCTAACACGCTCACTTTCTGAAGCCATGTACTCTTCTAAACTTTCATTTCCTGCTTTACTACTTCCAATTATCCATTTGAGACTGTCATTCTCTACGAAATATGAATCCATTTTATAACAAATATCATTAACTAACTGATCATTCTTCTGTCCCAACACCGTCACAACTTTTTCTTCAAAAGTATTGATTGGTGTTTCAGTAGCGTTGATTGACCAACAATCAATAAACTCATTGAGATACTTACGAATTGTAATCACATCAGACGTCACTGTTAGTAAAGCTGCAGAGTCACACGATAATTCTCTGAGATCATTTTTAAATTCGACAGGTGGGACTTCTACTTTTGGCAATTCTCTTTGAAACATCTCTTCATGAAGTTCACTAACAGCTTCAAACCATTTGAACACTTTTGAATCACAATCCCCGCACTTCCAGTATGATAGTTGAAGTTGAATTCGACGAGCGACAAGAAGCGGTATATCATCTAACATGTTCATGGAAAACATTTCATTCATATCAATACCTACTTTCGCTACAAAAGGACGAAATGTAGTTAGCAGCGGCTCCGGAGGATGGAAACAATTATAAAACGTTTTTGCGACAATATTTTCTTCATTGGAGGAGCAGACTTCGAAATCAGGTCGCAGATTATCTGCCTTGGATTTCAACCTATTCAGATTATCTGGAAATGGTGCTACTTCAGAGAAGCCATCAAGCAAGCATCGTAACAACAGACAGAAATATGCGTCGTCTGTGGTAGTGGATTCTCTTTTAACGACCTCACTATACTTGAATAACTTTGATGAGGATTGGTCTTCAAAGTTAGGAACCAAATCTGAAATCAAATCTGCCCTAAGGATGGGATGTCCAGTGTAGAACTCCCGAAGACAACTAACAACTAGAGAACTGCCGCTATTTAACTCTTTCATCATCGAACCCTCATAGAGTTCACAGAAACGGTTGAGTAATTTTATTTGTTGGATGATATCTCCAACAGGTTTTATAGTAGACATCCCTTGAAGTACACCACACACGCATTTATTGATTTCTAACAATTGACGCTTGGTGTCCTTAACATGTGTATTTCTCTCTTCCTTAATATCTACAAGTAGGATATCACCGAGAGTTTTACAACTCCCATGTCGATCGGACAAACTGAGGAGATGCTGTGTAAATGAAGCAAACTTAATTGAGCTGTGGCCTGTAGCATATCGATATAGAGAGACAAATTCATGCTCTCTTTCTAAAAATTCGGGGGTTATGTCCAGGTATTGCTTCACACGTATATATTCTCTTTGCTGAAAAGCTCTCTCAGATCGTAAATTATCTATCCCTACCGCTAGTCTACCCAATCTTGTAACGATGTGTTCGTTACGCAAACAGAGCAACACCTCTCTCTCCCCAAAAGGAATTGATAAGTCGACACCTGAGGTACAATTTCCTGCTAATAACACAGTCAGGAATAGGCTACTGATGTCTCTGGTCTCCTCAAGTTGTTCTTTGGTAGCCTTCGGATTGAAGGTGAGATTTCTAAACGTATTCAACGCAACATCATCAATCATTGAAATATCATTGTGACCATCTGAAAGCAACCGCCTTGCTAAAGAATAGAAGCGATTTTCCTGCAACGTTATTATTTCTACCCAATCTAGGTTTTCCTCTTTTAGTCTTTCACAATGGAATCGCAACCTTCTAATGTATCTGCGAGTTGAAAGATCGCAATCGAATTCGTACTTGTCGATGAATTTTTCAATAACCGCAAACTTCGAGAAGAAGTTCGTCTCCAAAATGTGTGGCGTGCCCGATGAGATGTCCTTTAGACTATATGAGAAGGTAAGTGATTTGTTATTTCTTAAGTAGGGTATGTTGGGATAAAAACCACTCGGTAGTTTCAGTGAATTATCAAGATCTATTTCAATCATCTTTATCATTGCAAGTAACGTCCCTTCATGGTAATTCGATACCTCTTCGCAAGGGGCTGGGCTCGAATTTTCATAAGGAACTTGACGCTCAGCTCGCATTGTAGATCCGTAGAATCGATCTGACAAGAAATCAACAAATCTTATAAAAAGTATTGTGAGGTCGTTGTCTTTAGTGACGTCTAAAAGTTTAATTAGGTTATGTAATTCACTTGGGTCGCAAGTTTCAGTATCGAATTCTGAAGTCTTTCCTTCCATCCATACTTTTATATTATCGTCAGAGACAGACCAGTTTCGAAGTTGGACCACATCGCTCGGTCCCGGGTACGAGAAATAATCACGTTTAGACTTAGTAAAAAAGTAATCATACGCAGAAGCTGCCTTGCCATCCACTTCAGTTAAGAACATTTGCCATACAACATAACTTCCTTTGTAGTATACTTTCTTATTAGTTATGTCAGATTTCACACAAGTTCCTATTGGGGCGATGTTTCGGGACAAGTAGTGTAAGTCAATTTTTTCTAACCCCGTATCTATTAATAGTTTACAGCCCTGCAGATCATCTGTAATATGTGCTGCAGAGATAACATCGTCGCCCTTATCATCAAGTGTTCGATATTCCAACCACTTTCCAATAAGGTTTCTCGGAGAGACTATCGAGTCAGTGACTTCTACCTCTACATTCTTCATCGATACTATCTTACCTGAAGGGATTAAATTTACTCTAGATCCGTTTGTTACCGCTATTATGTCAAAGCTTCCTAATATTAAAGACGATAACTCTTTCACAGAAGAGTATAGCTTCCATACAGGAACATACTGCTGCAAAAAGACATCATGGATGCCACCGTATAGAGTAGTTTTTATGATTATTTTGACTTTCGTGTCTTCCCTTCCTGATTTTATAAATGGCTCGTTATCGTGATCCATCATTTCAAGTGAGTGAAACCTGATCAGATTTATAATATTAATCTGATACGATACGATAAATGTTTATATTTAGTGAAGTAATGAAATAACAATAAAAAGAACAAGTACAATTTTATTTTTCATACTAATTAAGAAACGAATCTCACATTAGCTAAGGTTTGAATAACTTAACTTCTCATGAATAAGGATTTGGTTCGCTGCTGAACGGTTTTGGAATGAATTTAACAGAATCGGATATTTGAGAAGAATAACCACCTTGAGAGCATCTCGCATCTTCAGTTTCATAAGGAGACTCAGCCCTGAAAAGCCTCTTCGGGGATGGTGAGCTCTTTTGATTATTCAGCTTTAAGGATCCGCTAACCAGAGATGAGGCACAAGGTAAATCTGTTTCCCTCAGCATGTCAGCTTCATCTCCAGCCCGACTCTGTGGCACGTATCGTGGATCGAATCGCGCAAGGCGTTGAGGGGAGGGAGTGGTGCTCTTTTGACGCGGTGGTGAAGTAATCTGTGCGGCTACAACAGGCTCCTCTGCAGTAACAGGTTGAGGAACATACCTGCAATCGAATCTAGCAAGGCGCTGTGGAGAAGGAGTCTCACTCCTACTACTGACTGCTACTCCACTTGATGTCTGATCTGCAACAGTCCGGTAGTCGTTAGTTAGTGGAGCAGTCACAGATTGTGGTACATATCGAGGTTCATATTTAGCTAACCGCTGTGGCGACTGACTGTTTGACATTTACCCTCTGCGGGGGGTAATGAATATTACATAAATTGCTATCTTGTAGACTTACAGAGGTCGTCACACCTTATACTGTAAAGAAGAAGGTACTTTTAGCCCTCGTCGGGAAATACAAAAAGAACGGACACGATCGACTTAGTTGAGCAATGAGACCGATATGCCTACTCTTTTAGAGATGTCAGAGATCGTGAGAAATAAGTTAAGAGCGGACCTTCGAAATTTGCCAAGTTGTGCACCGATTTCCTTATTGTTTGTCCCTTTAGCAGAATTTGAAATTAATAGTCCTCATTTTCATGTCACAGATCTTTCAGAAATCATTCCACAGAATGATTTGATCCTCGTTCGTCAGGTTGTCGCAGTGCATCAGTATCACTGTATGACAGTACCAGATCCTCAGATAACGGGGTGCAACATCCTGAAGTAAAGCCTAGAGATCTTTTAGTTCCGCAGCCGTCATTTGAGATACGAGGTTGCATTGAACTAGTTTCTGATAACTTTGTAAATCTTCCATCATTAGATACTATTGAACTAGATTGTGATTGACAAGAAAAACTTCTTGTTCTTCTTGATGATATTGTATGATATTTATCTCCTGAAAGCCTTGGAATGGTTTGTGTGTACTGACTTCTCCAAAAAGCATCTTCCGATTGTACAGAAAGAACTGACTCATTCGTTACATGAGGTTTCAGGGAACTAGAAACTGAATTGCCTCCAAGACTGGTCGGTTTCTGTCCACAACTACTTCGTTGTGTTGAAGGCGCTATGGGTGCTGAAGCAACTCTGACAATCGCTCGAGGAACCGGAATTTCATCATCACAATCAATATTCCGTCTGAATTCAGAAGGAGATATTACAGCTTTCATTGAAGTTAATGATTCTATATCAGTAGTGGTAGAGTGAGAACAGTCATCTCTATCCTCAGGTCGTAATACTAAGACAGAAGTAACAGTTGTTAAAACCTTTAAAAAGGGTCCAGCATCACTCACAGCTATTGTTACAGCGAGTAGGGCTACCGAACAAGCAGATTGCCCTGCAAAGATTTTCAGTGTTTTTGATTTCAGTTCAGCTCGTGAGATACAAGCGACTACCGTCAACGCTGTGACTAGTGCAACCTGCTCAGATATAACTTTACAGTTCGGTGTAGCTGCTTCAAAGAGAAGTGTTGCATCATCTTCTATTTGAATACAAGTGTTAACAACGGATAACAATGAAGCTGAGCACGCAGCGACCTCAGTACTGAGAATCAAACTGGACCTCACTCCAGACAGTTTCAGTAATTGAAAATGAGAATGTAACACTGCTACCACCGTAACCAACGCACTGATGCATGCGCATTGCTCAGAACTGACTTTGATGCAATATGACCTGGCTCTGCCTCTAGACCCGGGTCTTCCTCTTTCCAAGTACTGTCGTGCCTGTTGTAACTTTTCAGAGGGTATTTCAAGGAAGATTCTGGGAGAGGTTGCAACAGGACTTTTAGGGATAGTTGATATGGGTGAGAGTTTTGCGATCCTACAACGTGCAACGTCAGCTTTACGACATATTGCTCTTCTGTCAAATAATTCTGAAACCTGAAGCTGGTGCATGTCCTTCATGTTTATTGAAAATATCTGTGCTGATGTATACAAACCAGTTAATACAGGGTAAGGCCACTTATTATAGTATTGCTGCAAGACTGAGTGTGCTACAGACCTTTCGAATCTCCGTAACTTTAATAACAACATCAACGTAGTCCAACGCACACGGACGTGCCTCATTAAGTTGTAGGCTTCTCGCTCTTGACCTCGCAGTCTCTTTGCCATATACACCATGGATGTTTTTGAAGTACAGCGATTTGATCGTGCGCTTGTTGGCCTCAGAAACATCTGCCCCTCCTCAGGTCGGTGAGGCTGCATGTATTTGCGCAACGCATTCCCCCCCACTTAAGAAAAGAAGATAGGTTTTTAAATGCTTAAATGTGAATTACTCGTTCAATCAGGGCATAAAACTGCTTCACCTGATGGAAAATAATAATAATAAACAAATTCCATCTCTAATTAGTTTTGAAAAAAAAAAAAAAAAAAAATTATCTCACAGCAAAACATAACAACAACAAACTGTCATCTTAAAAAGATTATTTTCTTTTTTTTTTTTTTTTTTGACGGTGTGTTTGAAGCCAAAAAAAAAAAAAATAGAGGCAAGATTATTTTTTTAATTGACATAGCATACCGAGAATATCGCAAAACAAAAAACCATCACAGTGGCAGACAAATAATAACAACAAAAAAAAAAAAAAAAAAAAGAAATATCAAGTTGTAGTAATACGGGAATATATCATTAGTGTGACGGATCTGGTTCATAATCATTATTTGATTCTGTTAATTCAGATATTCGTCGAGGATTCTGTTGAACGAATACGACAGCCGACGTACCCGCAGCAGTAAGTAACAGCAGTGGCATTGGTCGTATCATTCGCTTTATACATTTCGTTGAGAACATTATCGTCATCAATACGGCTTTACAAACATTCCATAAACCATCCATTGCTGTACAAGGAAATGAAACAACCCTCCGAACGACAATACGAGTAGTAGCAGGTGTGTGACATTCATTAAATACCTGTGTAAGGTCATCGGAATGCATTACTGTAAGATCCTGAATGCTGAAACCAGATTCTCCCGCAATTTCTAAAAAATTGTGAAACCTCTCCAACTCATTATCTCCACCGCATAATACAAAAGGTAAATCTTCAACTCTGAAATGGTGTTTTCCCCATTCTACTACTTTGCAAACTACTTGCCACTGCTGAAGCAATTCAAAAAACATTTTATTGTCGAGCTGTTTGAAAAATATGCTGACTTGAAAAATGAAAGGAAGCGCTTACCAGTAGCTTGCCAACGTTCTCTTTTTTTTTTTTCTTTTTTTTTTTTTTTTTTTTCTGGCCATCACCTGAAAAAAAAAAAATAAACAAAAATACGAAAATTCCAATACAACAGACTTTCTAATAACGCAAATACACTTCGGCGCCTAGATCTCTGTAAGACGTCATGCGAAAAATAAAACAGCAGGCACGACAATATTGGTAACAAGGTAAAAAAAAATGAGGTTATAAAAACAGGTAGTTAGTATTTAAAAATTTTTTTTTAAAGGAAAAAAAAAAACAGGGGGAAAAAAAAAAATAAATAAATAACAAATCAAGGATAGATTTTAGTCAAGTTTCGAAACAGCTGCGGTTGGTTTCTCAGACTTCGATGACCATTTTTTAATACCCTGAAACCCACTGAAAGCTATCGATGCAAACTTGTCTGCTACTTGAGCTGGAGAAGGAGTGCTCGACTTTCTGCGACGCGACCAGGTCTGTGTCGCAGCATCCCAACCAGGGTCAGCAGACTTTGAGAACACAAGGTGAAGGGTAGTCTCTTTAACGAACGGAACAACATCGGGTTTTTCACGAACATTAATGCCGTTTATCTTTATAAGACGATGTCCTAGAACCGATTCCAATCCATTTTGTTGAGAAGCTGAACCATCGACACACGATTCCAGAACAAGTCGAGATTTATCAGCGAAGCATATTCCAAGTTTTTGTTCCTCCGATTTATGCAAAACAATCTCACGAAAATCATCAATAAGAGTTGACTGAACTGAACTAGCAAAGGACGCCAACGAAGGAGATCTCGGAGGAGTTGTCTGACTGTAGTCTTGTGACACAGGGCTCCATGAACTCACCATGTGAACGTGAGCTCCCTTTAAACATGCTGCAGGTATCCATCCCCTTGGATTCTTAATTAATACTAAATTCTTATCAACTAACTCTCTTTCAATCTCTACAATGTCACCTTCAACAAGTGTACCAGACTTAGCAGAGTTTCGAGTCGGTGCTGTTTTCACTATTATATTTCGAGACACGACTTTTGTATATAACGTAACTGAATTATCATCCTTTGATGGTGTAACTCGCTGTTTTTTTGACATTAAAACGGGTTTTCTTTGAGGAGTCTCAATAGTAAGAGAGGGCTTCTTATCAACTGAAAGAGGAACAAGTTCTTCCTTAGTTTGTGGAGTATGTATAGAAGGTGAGGGGCTATTATCATCGGTGATTTCATCATTTACGACATCACCTGTTGGACTTAAAGCAACTGGGGTTTGTATTTCAGACGGAGAATCAACAACACTATCAGCAGCCACATCAGACTCGTGTGATTCCTTCCTGCTATCTGTGATGTGTTTTGGAGAAGAGATGCTTCTCTTTACAGATGATATAGCATTAGATAGAACAGCAGATTTAATTTTAGGTTCTGGAGTAGAGGGTGTGCTGGATATATTTTCATTAACTGAGCCTTCAGCTGAATCTGTTGATAGCTCTTCAAGGATAGTCATCCCTGCTTGATTCTCGATCGATACCCATCCGCGAGGTAATCTCAGAAGTGCTCTTCCATATTTAATTTCTTCAACCTGAACGATTTCATTCTCAGATAGCACTCCAACTTTAGCAGATCTGCGATCTGAACTCTCCCTTACAACGGCACCGTTAACCACAACCCTCATTTTCTTTGTCGATAAGTCACATTTTTCAGACCTAAACGCCCCACCCAATTCCAATATTATCTGACTCTCAACCGACCGTATCAATAACCGAGATGAATTCTCCCTCAAATCTAATTCACTTATATAGAAATCGATGTCGTTTTGTAGTAGTATTCGAGAGCATGACCAGTACTGGTTAAACGACTTCTCAAGATCACATAATTGATCTTCTTCGATTATAAATCTCTCAATGGATTCGTTGATAGCTAGCAATAGAGGGGGTGTTATCTCTATAAAGAGCTTTTGTATTGATATTCTGGATTGGTTTTCATCATCAGAAAGTTGGTATCGAAGTTTTGCTGTTGAAGCAATCAAATAAGAATCATGCATTTCCACTACAAGCTCGGCATATTGACATCTCTCTCCATAAACGACAGCGTAGCGCACGTCTGTTTCGTTATCAGAAATTTGTTGAATTGCCGCAGAATCTTCCCAAATTTTCATGAAAACTTTGCTGTAGTCATTGTCTTCTTCTAGTCTAATATATTCTCTCGTGGTGCTTTCATCTGCGAATAGATGTTTTTGCTGAGTAAGGTTTACTCTACGTACTTCTAAGTCGCATTCTCTAAGTAGTTGAATGTATCCTTCCATTGCTGAACGATCAATGCGTGTTCTCTGAATTGGTTCTTGAATATGAATTGAATCTTCGCTTATTTTAGGAAGTTGTTGTTGACAGGTGGTGGTGTTGGATATTGGAGGGATGGATTTTTGTTTTTCAATTGTTTTTGTTAATTTAAGATCCATTTCCATTGGTGGTTGCTCCGGAGGGTTTATATCAATTTCTAAGTGTGCTGATATCTCACCCGTGTCATGAAGTGTCTGTAGATTACTTCCTTCGCCTAGAGCACCACCTTCCCACCATCCAGGTAGTTTGGCTTTTGCTTTTTTTATTGATTTTGCTATATTTTCACTCTGTTTTGATTCTTGTTCTGGAAAGTAAGCTCTGAACCCAACCCATCCAGCAACTGCTGTTATAGGTATCAATAATAATAATAAAATTCTTCTGATGGTTGGATCATGCTGAGTGTGTCCATATCCTATCTCATCATCTCTTGCTGATACTACACTCACCAGTAGAAACAGATATGCTATAATTTCATACTTAAGATAAGGCATTGCTTTTTTTTTTTTTTTTTTTTATATATGTTAGTTACTCAAAAAAACACCTTTTTCACTCCCCCTCTCACCCCAACCTAAAAAATACCGTATGATTAATGTCGTATAAAATACAAAATAAAAAACTTGTGACTCAACCGCTTTTTCATATCTTTTTTAAAAAACCTTTTGTGTAGAATGATTTTGCTGAATTTTTTTTTTTTTTTAAAATAAGAATCACACCCCCAACAAGAGTAATGCCTAACCACAACTAACTGTGAACTATAGAAAGAAACAAAATAAGAAATCAAAGTAGGGATATAACGAGGTGTGTGTGTAATATTAGAATGACGTCAACGAACTTAATCGTATCGTGAAAAAGATTTATATGAGTATCTGCAAACTAATATTTATATTTCTCTAGCAGAACGAATTCTCGGTGGAGGTAAGTCATCGTCACTGGAATCAGAACAAGAGTCGTGTTTGTTATTAATTTGAGATCTGCAGACTGGACATCGTCTGGTTGCTAGACCTGTTCCCTTACCTATCCAAGAAAATAAACAAGATTCGTGAAATCTATGTGAACAAAGTGATAATTCGATTGGGGAGAATGGCTGCATTGAAAGAGGATGAAGACAAATCGTACATGTCAAATCATCACTAAGTGTCTCAGGATCGAGCTGCGTCCACTCTGATCCGAGCAACCGCATTGCTGTAATCTTACGAGCAACCTGCTGCCTCGATGTTTCTATTTGCTTTGCGCATTTCAACCAAGTTCGATAAGCAGCAGGATCTTGCGTTTTAACATTTATCACGTTACGACATTCATTCGTGCTAACTCGACGTTCCTTGTTGGACTCCCTCTTAAAATATAACACGTCACCCTCACATAAATTTACTTTCGCAGGTGAATCAGTTCTCTCAATGGGGATCATTGGAAGTGATATGTCATCAGTGTCCTTACAACAGGTCCACATACCCATTCCTTCCATTGAATTTAATTTTAATTTTTTAAGTATCATTCCTAACATACTACCTATAGGTCGTTTGTTATTCAGTACAGAGATGACGATTTTTTCGTTTGTCAGCATCCCGTCACATTTTAAATGGATTATCATTATTTGGGAGTTGGCTTTGTTTTTTTTTTTTAAAAAAAAAATTTAAAAAAAATAATAATATTTTCGATTGATTATGAAAGAACAGGGCCTGTCGCTCATCAACATTGCAATGTTATTATCTGTAAAAAAGAAGAAATGTTACTTTTTTTTTTTTTGATTACATGATTCGACTCACAATAGGATAGTCACTTAATTTTTTTCCCCTCATCTTTTTTTTTTTTTTTTTTTTTTCTTTTTTTTCCTGTTTTTTTTGAGGAGGTGAAAAGGCAGGTATAGCAGAGAGCAAACCCTCAGAACCAACGATCCTTATGTTACATATATTTTTTTTTTTTTTTTTTTCGCCGAAGCGAAGATGCCTTTTTTTTGTTGTTGGAAGATCAATCATAAATTGAGAATGCGGACACCACGGTATGCATGGTCTCTACTTTCCAACTATTAAAAAAAATGATGGGGAAAAAAAAAAAAAATTATCTTCTTTTTGACTTTGCTGCAGCCTTTAATGCTTTACTCAGCCTCCATTCATCCGGAGCCTCGTACTTGTTGTGCAGCGGCTGAATCTTTTCTTTTTGTCTGCTCTTACTTACCGTAGCAGTATCATGAATAGAGAAGAAACGAGGAGCAAGTTCAGGAAGCCAGCTTGCCTCAATAGCCATAATTTCTCTCATATATTCCTTACTTGTTAGTACTAAATCGTGGTATATAACCCATTCAGGGTTCTTTTGAAATAGAGCTGAAGATGGATGGATATAAACAGATTGATCCTCAGCTACTGTACGATAGCCGTTGTTCGGATCCCTCTTCGCAGCATGAAAAAAGAATCCTGAGGTGATTGCTTTCATTATTGTGGTGTAGTTTTTACCGGCAGATTTAATTGAAAATCGTTGTTTTTCTAATAAAAGTGTGAGCTGTTTACGAACATCTTGGGCTCTTTTAAGACTTCTTCCCTGAAGAAAGTTATCGACACACCACGGAATTGAGAATCTGTTATTTTTCCAAGACTCGTAGATATTTAAAAGAGTGATGTGGTCTCCTTCTGGTTGGTGGAATTTTGATTTTTTCTGATCAGCTTGATTCTGTTTGTCTTTTGGTCTGTAAAAGATGTTCTGAACCGACAACATCGCTACGATGGTGACGATGTCATCAGCGCATCCAAAATCAACAGCAGTAATGAGAACTTTACTGAGGGGAGGTTCCAATGGAAATTCAGACATTCTTCTTCCTACACGAGTTAACATCCCTTCATCATCCAAGGCAACTAATGCATATAGTGTTTCCATAGCAGTTATAATTGTTTCTTGAGGAGGAGCATCCATAAACGGGAATGTAATCAGATCATGAATACCCATCGCTTTCAATGTCAAGACTGTATTAGCTAAATTAGTTCTTTGAATTTCCGGAACAGTCATAGGAAGCATATTAGTCTTGAATTCCTGTTCTGTGTATAATCGAAAACACTTTCCTGGTCCAGTTCGACCCGCTCTACCCGCACGTTGTTTTGCTGAAGCTTGTGATATAGGAGCTACGTCTAGAGAGTCCATTCCAAGTTTAGGATTGTATCGTTTTTGTTTACTCAACCCAGGATCAATAACATAATAAATCCCATCAATAGTAATTGAAGCCTCAGCAATGTTCGTAGCAATCACAACCTTTCGAGTTCCCGGAGGTGCAGGTTCAAAAATCCTACTTTGCATCTCACTAGGCTGTTGAGCATATACCGGTAACACACGCATTTCAGGTACCTTCGGTCCTAATTTTTTCATGTATTCATGAAGCATTTCTCCTGCTGTATCGATCTCTTCCTGACCAGTTAAGAAGATGAGAATATCACCCGGGGGCTCTTCTAAATGAATCTGCATGGCAGTCTGAAGAGCCTCATCAAGATAATCAGACTTATCTTCCAATGCGTAAAGTACTTTTACTGGATGTGTTCTTCCAGGAATAGTTAAGATTGGAGCATTATTGAAATAGGTTGAAAACTTCTCCGCATCAAGAGTCGCTGATGTTACAATTAAACGAATGTCTGCTCTCTTAGAAAGAACTTTCTTCATTAGTCCAAATAATACGTCCGTGTTGACGGTACGCTCGTGAGCTTCATCAAGCATAACGACGCTGTAGTTTTCTAAGTTCGAGTCTGTGAGTGACTCTCTGAGAAGCATACCGTCGGTCATGTATTTTATTTTTGTCATTGGCGATGTCATATCATCGAATCGAATGGCATAACCTACTTCGTCACCCAACTTACAACCATACTCTTCACTAACACGTTTAGCTACTGATGTCGCGGCAACTCGTCTTGGTTGGGTACATCCGATTCGCTTTCCATTTTCTGCGAATCCAGCTTCTACAAGGTACTGAGTCATTTGTGTTGTCTTTCCTGAACCTGTCTCACCGATTACAACAAGTGTTTGATTACTTTTTACTGTTTCGATTAGCGTGTCTCGTAGTTTAAATATTGGAAGCTCCTGTCGTTGTTCAGTTATTGACATTGTGGATATTTTACCGAACGTTGTGGCAGATCCGAAGGCTTTTTTCTTCCAATCGAGAATCTTTTCATCTTGTACATCAAGGTTTTCTTGAAGTGTATTCGTGTCTTCCCATGCGTCTTGTCTGGATCTGGCTCCTCGCTGATGTTGCGCTCTGAACTCATCGTCTCTTAGCTGTTGTCTTTCTTTTGCAAAACTCCTGCCAGCTTCAGCTGCTTTCATAAGTTGGGATTCATTTCCTCGGGTTAGTTTTACTGGGCTGGATAAGGTTTTTTGTTTTTTTTGAGATGATAGAAATGCTGGTCTTGCTTGATTAACTTCAACAGTGTAGTCGAGATCGTCTGCGTCGTTAAGTTCCAACTCCACTCCCCGATCGTTATCATAAAGAGGATCGTCGGTTATATTTTCACCATCAAACGCTCCAACTCTCTGAAGGGTCGCACGTTCCCAAAGCTCGTGTCCTGTTAAGGTTGCTATCGTTGGCTTTCGTCTTTTCTTAGCTGCAGTGTCTTTGCTGTCTCTCAGTGTGAGTCCGCTAATGTTTTCATCATCATTTCTCTGAGCCTCCGCTATTTTTATTGAGTCTTCCTGAGATTTAGGAACCCTCTTTCGAAGATCAGCACCAGTTTCTTGATTAACTTCATTCATTGAGAGTGAGATTCTATTTTCTGTCTTCGCCATTATTTTAACAAAAACAGTGTCTCCACGACGGAACAAATCTCTACAAGAATCTTCCCTAGTTGAGATATTACTTATGTGACAGAGACCCTCTCGTTTACCTGATACACGCCATTTTTCAGGAACAGTGTATTGAAGAAGAACAAATGCACCGAAGTCTTTAGTCCCTTGGACAGTTCCTTCGTATATTGCGTATTGTTCGAGATCGTCACATTTCTTTTTATGTTCGAGATCTTCGAGGAGTTGCTCTTCTTCTCGACGTCGTTTTTGCTCAAGTCGTCGTTTGCGTTCAACATCTTCGCCTGAAGGAGGGGTAATGACTGGTTGTGGTTGTGGTGGTGATTCTTTTTTATTTGTCACTGCGACTGGCTTACTCATCAATGATATCATGTCGTACAACCTCTCAAGTAGATCAACTGGGAACTCATCATCTCCTTCTAATACAATGTTCTTCAGACCCGTAAAATTCTTACACTCCTTGGCTTTTTCTATGATGAAATCAGCTAATATTCGGTTTTCTTCATCTTTGCCAAAATGGTTATCAAGTTCGCTGCATACTCTTGAAACGATTCCAAGACTTTGGAGGTTGGCCAGCAAATTCATTTTTTTTTTCTGAGATAAATCCCTTCATATGAAAAGATAAAGATAAATTAATTACAACAAAAAAAAAAATCTGGTCGAAAAATCAAATCATAAGAAGAACTCACAGTACCAGAGTTGAATAAAACTGAACAATGCAAAAAGAAATCACAAAAGACCTTTTTCCAAGGTGAAAAATTTAAAAAATAAAAAAAATTAAAAAAAATTTTAAAAACCATGGCATAGCAGTAGGAAAGAATACGAAGACCGACAATAAAATTATACCATCGTTTTTTTTTTTTCTTCTTTTTTTTATCCTAAAAGACGTCTATCGACCATTAAATGGATTCGAGTTCGCTACTTCTAGTATGGAAAAAATAATTAAATCTGATTATAGAATAAAGGTAGATCTTAAGATAGGAAAGTAAAAAATGAAAAAAAAAAAACGCGACGCACAACACACACACAAGAAACTTTCTTTTACTGTTGTTGTTGTTGTTTTTCCGGTTTTCGGTACCAAGCTCTCCTCGATTAAAATTCTGTACCAGAACTGACTTGGAGAGTTTAAGCACTCAAAAATAAGGTAATAAAGAAATGTCATTAAAAAAAAAAAAAAAAAAAAAAAAAAAAAACAGAAAAACAATAACAACAAACCAGCTGGAGGTTAGTGTTGAAGAAACGATAGCTTCTCCGTAAGGGTTGACAAACCGAACCTTTCGGCCGGTGAGTTTTTTTTTTTTTTTTTTTTTTTTCCCTTCCTGGAGATAATCGGTACTACCAATATTGTTGATTTCCTCCATACGGTGGAATCTGATTACCAAAACCAATGTTTGGCGGTTGATGATAACCAAGAGGTGGTGGTGGGGGAAATGACACTACCGGTGGTTGCGGATATGATACCGCTGGTGGTTGTTGGGGATATAAAACAGCCGACTGTGGTATCAAACCTGGCTGGGATGGAGGCCTACGAGGCTGTTTCTCAAGAAGTTCTATTGCGCGATTATAGTTTAGAAGTTTCTTACGAGTTTGCATAACACGAAGGGCGTCGTCAACTGTTTTTGACTCCGCCTGCGACAACATTCCATATTCTTGTGAGATGATCCTCTGCATGCTGTAAACGTCATTAGTCATCGAAGGCGTTTCAGGGAAATTCTCCGACATTAACGCAGCTGACTGAACTTGATGTGTACCACGTCCACTTAGATCAGTTAACTTAGGTTGTGGTTTCTCTTGATGCTTATCTCTGTTTAAGATGGTGTTCATTTTATTTTTCATCGTTTCTTTAGCGTTAGATTCATTGTATTTGTCACTTAGTTCTGAAAGTTTTTTATTAATTCGAAAAACCTCAACGGGAGTGAATCCCAATTCTTTAATTAAGAGAGTTCGTTCTCCTTCAGGATACTTTATCATATCTGAGATGTGAATATCTAATTCTGCTATAGACTTTTCAAACCGTTCCCACAAGGTTAGAGTATCCGATTTAGTTTCTTGAATTACTTCGCTCGTCTTCTTTGAAAGAGGTATCAGTGATGGTGAAGACGTTTTTTCAAAAGAACGATCATTTTCAGCTAGTCGCACCCATGTCATTCTATTTTCAGGTTTTTCAAATGAAGTACTTTGATCGACCAACTCATCTTCCGGATGTGATGATGGTGAATTCTCTGTTTTGACTGATGTGATTGTTGCAACTTCTTCTTCATTAGGATCTGTTTTATTTTGAGACATTAATCTGTTCATGTGAACAACGTTCCAGGCTTGTTTATTCCATATTCTCATACTGTTCTCTATATCAGTAGCAATCATTGGTGCTGACATAACAGATTCTGCTCTTGTAAACCCTGTGGGTGCTATAACGTGAGACAGCTTTGATCCTGCTCGAGACAGAATCTTTGAATGTGGTCGTTGTGGAGCAGGTAGTTTGATTGGAAAGACTGGAACAGATCGATTAATTACTGGTTTAGTTTTCAACCAATAACAACAACAAACTGACAATAATAACGCTGCGGTCGCAGCAAACGATCCAGTTAAAACATTCATCCAAACGTAACCATAAGAAGGACATCCTTTAGTGGTGTCACGTGTTGACAGTTTTTCTAAAGTTGTTTTTGAAGGAGTCGAGCAAACATCAAAATCTAAGTATGATGAATACGCAGACGCCGCTGCTATGATAAAATAAACAACAGCGATGACCGTAAGGTCGAAATATATTCCATTATGTTCCTTCACTGTGTTTGAGGTTGTCATTAATCTTGGAACTTTTACACAGAAGAGAGCACAGCAAGCGATGCAAATAATACGAATACCGTGTGAAAATAACGGAGGCGAATCAGGCTTCGGATCGAACGAAAATTCCCCATACTTCAAGGTTTGTAGTATTATCCCTAACTCCCATGTTATTAGGAAGATTATTGGAAATAAAAGAAGAGAAGGTTCAAAAGGAGCGTATAATCTACAATTGACATATCCATAAGGATCATCAGTAGTAATCAGCTCTTGTTGGGACGATGAAGGACGAAATATGATTGAATTTGGTGACACAGTCTGAGCTCTGGTATCACTTTGTCTTGTTGTAGGTCTCTGTTCAACTACAACTTCGATTCTATCTCCGGCAGTTGCGAAACGATCTCGTACTTCAGTAGTCGTGTCAACACGAAATCCATCAATTTTACGTAAAACCATTCCTCTCTGGATACCTGACCTCTCCGCAACAGAATTCAAAACAACATCAGTAATCAAATTATCAGTGTACCCAACTCCTATTCTTTCCCCTTTAATTCTAACTAAAATTAGTGTTTTATCAACCGATTCACCCTCTAACCAAGCATGTCTACTTGAGTGAGATGATGGTGGCCGTAATGGATTTTCAGGCGATACCAATGACATAATACTATCATACGAGTATCCTGCGAAGGGGATCGAACATGAGTTAATGTATTCAAAATAATAATAAAAACAGAATCGTATTATTGACATATAAAAACTATCATCATATTGTAGTGTGTTTAATGTTCGAAGTAAATTCAGATTATTACCGAATAGCTTTTATGATTTGCAATCAAATTGAAATAAATTAACAAATCGAGGGGGGTGAGGGGGGTTCCTTTTTAACGAAGTTAGAACCCAAATGAGTAGGGAAGGTGAACTAATAGGAAAACAGATAACAGAAATCGAATTCAATTGCCGAAGGTACATGCAAGACTTTCAGCATAAAATTACATATTTATGAACAAAGAAGATCTCGTATATCGACCAGTTTAGAGAAATCGCCATCTGCTGTTGGTTTGGCTACTCCAATACTGAATAGCAATACTGATACAGCGAAGGACCTCGTTAGTCAGTGCTGGGGTCTTCACTTGCAGCATCTGCAAGTTTCGCTTCGATGACCTCAGGAGGAAGGGTTCTTGGAAGAAAGTGTGGAGGCATTGGCTGTTTTGTTTGTTTAATAATAATAATAATAACAAAAAAAAAAAAAAAAAAAAAAAAAAAAAAAAAATTACACACATTCTCTTCGCTGTAATTCGGACCCTCACCAGGGCCATACGGACTGTTCCAACACCACGCGGTGAGGATTCCAGACAGTATAAAAGAAATGCCTGCAAAACCCGCAGCAATAAAGAGACAAATCGCACCGGATTTCCACTCATACGCTACATCGATACCAGGATATATTGAGTTAAAAACGTCATCAAGATTTCCTTCTAATTTGTGAACGAAATGACCAGTTGCGGCGATGACAAGAGCAGCAACAGCGACGCTAAAGATGAAGTAAATAAAAGCTTGGTTAGCTACTCGTATACCTGTAAGAGGTACTAATGTTAAAATACCAAATGAAACACCCATGGCAGATAGGATCAATCCTTGGCCTGAAATGAACATCCTGTTGACATCTCTAATAGTCGAACAAACAGTAAATGTATTTCCTTCACAGAATGGACTTCCACGTGAAATTTCATCTGCGGCTTCCTTGTGAGTGCTACCAGTTGTATGACGTATTCCAACTGCTTTTGCGGTGGTTCTGTTATTTTCATCAGCGACACCAAAGTTTGCAAGTGTTTCCCTATTAAAATCGAATTTCCACATATTGATATCACCAAAGGTAGCTCTGACAACTTGATCAGGTCCCTGAACCTCAATCAAAGGAAGTCCACTAACAGAGGCTATAAGTAATATACATGTCGACAGTGAAAGGGTTCCTAATCCCATTATCCGAACGTCCATTGGATTCGGTTTAAACGGAGGTGTCACTCCCTGTCCTTGCTTAGCTGCTCTGCTAAGCACCATTTTTAGTGTGCTGTGGTGGTATTAGGTTCTGAGAAATGAGACGGAGTATGAAATTCAAGGAAGAAATAGAAATAATACTCGTGCTAACTGTGTTAGTTCATTTTGCTACGGGAATAAAGAAATATGTGTTGAATAGAATGGAACTTCTTGGAAAAATTTAAAAAAAAAATTTTTTTTTGAACGACAACCCAGAGACTGATGAGATCTTATTTTTTTTTTTTTTTTTTTTTTTTTCTCCCTGTATGCGACAACATAGTCGCAAACAGGACGGCAAAAAACAACAACTTGCATTGAGCATTACACACAAGGAGAACGGTGGGCTTCTTCTTTTTTTTTTTTTTTTTTGTTGCTTTCTCGGATGGGGCTGGTGAGCGATCGCCCATGAGTTCGTGTTTCTGTGCTTTTCTTTTTTTTTTTTTTTTTTTTCGTTCTTTTTTTTTTTTCTTTTTTTTCCAAGAAAAATATCAAAGCAAAAAAACCCCAAAAAAAAAAAAAAAAATCGTTTAGCCTGTCTGCTAAAATAATTTTTTTTTTTTGACGTTGGAAATGGCCAATAATATTTTTTTTTTTTTTCACCAACATAAGGAGCCAATAATCTACACAACAGTGTTTATTAATCATAGTGATGACCTATTGGATTTATTAAAAGCTGTTATCTCGCTATTAATTCGCTCTTATTTTATATTTCCTTTTTCTCTCCTTTTTTTCTAATTCGTTCTTCTTGGCTTCCACTTTGACAAAAAAAAAAAAAAAAAAAAGAAGACACGCACCCGCATCAAAATCAACACACACCAACATTTCTTTATTTTTTTTTCTCAAATTCTTATATTTGGGGAAAGGCTCAGAAAGGATTTGCATCAACTAACGAACAACTCAGTTCCGTTGTAAGGTAACTCAGTAGCAGCATTACGCATTTCCATTTTTGAGCCTTTTCTGTTCATTCTTATAGTTTTTTATTATTATTTTTTTTTTGTAGAAAACTGATGTATATAAAAGGGAAAAAAAGCCAATCAAACCAAACAGCAAGGAAAGTATCGCAAAAAAGAAAGGGAAAAAAAAAAAAAAAAAGGGTGTACACGCCGAAAAGGGGAATTGTTGGAAAAAAGTGTGAAATAGCGGTTCAAATAACCACTAGTCTACCTCTTGACTCTGGACCGAGATCTGACTGAAGCAGCGTAAAGAGGAACCGCAACCCCCAAGTGCGAAAAAAAAGACATTAATGAAAAAAAAGGAGTTTCAGTAATTTTTCTCACTACGCAGATTTTTAGATAGGAAACATTTACTGCGCTACATTGTGAACTACGAAGCAAGAGGAGAAAACAAAAAAAAAAAAAAAAAAAAAAAAAAAATGGGGGGAGAAAAGCGAATAAAATAAATAAAAACAACCCTCACAGCCATAGTAAATGTATTCAGGCTGTTGGTACCGACGTGACAATTTTTCTGTTCTCTGAGCCTATCGTGGTTACATTTCATTTCAGACTCCCACACGCTTATCTTTTCCTCGACTGTCAAGTACGGTTAGTGCCTTCTATGATGCCTCTTCTACAAAAGGATGAGTTTTGTGCATTACTGGGCTGTACCTTTCCCGACATGCTGGAAATAGAGGTATCAAACTACTCGTATAGCAACCAGGGTCGTCTGTGGGGAGTATCTTCTCTTCTCATTGTAAAAATAAATAAATAAATAAAGAGACGCACTTCACAGTGCCAAGTTTTTTCGGCCCCGGAATCACAATTCTTCGGAGTTCTGGGCCCTTGAAAAGGATATTTTTACCAAAATTCGAGAAGGGAAAAAAAACCCCCTATATATTGACAGCCAAGCGAGTACACCACTCTAGGGGGGTACCTGTTTGCTGAGTTACCGATAGGCCAAAAAAAAAAAAAAAAAAAAAAAAACTAATAGACGGTTCCCTTGATAATAATTAAGAAATTAGCTAGCAGCCCACGTATCATCAGCTTGGATAGAAATATGAAAGAGATAGAAAATTTCACTGATCAAGTCTTTCTAATACAGAGTTCAAAAAAAGTAAAAGTAAAAGTAAAGAATTCAGTAAGCGAAAAACACCAAGAGAACAATTATCAGTAGTCGTGTGAAACTAATTCATGATTGAGAAAAAACAAAAGAAAAAAAAAACCGGGAAGAAGCAAAAAAAAACCAGATTGCCATTTTATTTCGTTGAGCGCAAACAGAACCCCCGTCTCACGGGAAATTGAATACTTGAATTTATAAAATACAACTGTATTGTATCACATTAACATAATAATAATTTAACATCTGTTAAGGATACAGTAATCTATGGTGATGCTTAACTTAGCCTTTTAAAGTAACTATTTAGGTTTCGAGAGTAATCCATATACCTCTTTACCTCTATTCTCTCATCATCAGTCACTGAGACTGCCGTCAGATGGCAATTTTGTCTTACAGGGGTTAACTGTTCGATTTCGTACGTAAAATACAAATGTATTGTATCACAATAATATAGATACAGTGACTAAAGGTAGTATTAGTGTAGGCATACACTCTGCACACAGGGGAGATAAATTGTGACCAGAAATATCGGCTTTTCGATCTGAATAGTTTCTTCTCCGACTATAAATTAAAAAAATATATATATAAAAAAAAGGCAGTCCAAATAAATCAATGCCTTCTCCGTAACGTAACATGACAGCTTACATTGAGTTGTATTTATTTCTTTTTTTGTGTGATCAACCATGAAAGCTAAAGTGAATCATATGTGATCTGAACAATTGTTCTTTTTTTTTTTTTTTTTTTTCTTTCTAAAGGGAAAGTATTAGGGGTTAATGTTTTTTTTTTTCTCAAAAAAACGAGCGTCTAGTTCCTGCATTCGCCAAATGCAACTGACATTACTCCTCATGAATATTCGTTTAGCATTTTTTTTTTTTTTTTTTTCCCTTCTCCAAAACAGGTTACCCCAACACATAGATACTCGGTTTCAACAAAGTAAACTATAGAGTTTTGGGTTAACGCTATAGAGCCATGAAGCAACAGTCAGCTTTCTACATTGTCAGCTAAGATAATAAAAGGTTTCAAGTTTGAGTAAAGTTGAAAACAATCATAAAAACTAAATAGTCAAAGAAATTCAACAAATATATTTTAAAAAAAAAAAAATAAAAAAAAAAAAATACTACTTGCAATTTTTGCTACATAATAAAAAGCACAACTGCGAAATAACTAAAAAAAAGGAGATGGAAAAAAAAAAAAAAAAGAAGAAAAAAAAAAAAATGACAGCTGGGAGGGTGGGACTGAAAATAAACTTTATTTCTTTTTTTTTTATTTATTCTTTGCAATTCAATTTAATTTTTAAAAAAAAAGCGCAAAAAGAGAACCATCGAGATCATCGAAAAGTGCCGTTCTCACCCAAAAATATGAAAAAAGAAAAAAAGAAGTGTGTTGCACTCGCTGTCATCTCCAAAAGGCTACTTTTTTAAAACTGCTCGTATCTGGTCTCCCATTTCTACAAAGAGAGGAACGACCACTTAAAAGAAAAAAAGCAATAATTATTTTCGTCGTCTCCGACAATGCGAATTTAAAAAAAAAAAAAGAAAAAGGGTTACGGCCCAAAATACACCAAAAAAAATGGCCCAAAATTAAAAGGAAAAAAAAAAATGTGTTCCGTGTGTTTTTTGTGTTTGCGTGCAAGTAATGGAGAGTCACAATCGTGAAATGCCCAAGAATCGTTTTTTTTTTTTCCCTTTTTTTTTCCGTGAAATTTTTCAGTGTTCAGTAGAATGAGAAACAAAAAAAAGGGAAACTAAGTTCCATCGGACATCTTGTGTCGTATTGACATCTTGTGTCGTATTGACATCTTGTGTCGTATTGACATCTTGTGTCGTATTGACATTTTCAAGAGTTCTCACACATCCTGAAGGGGAAAAAGAAAGAAAGAAAGACGGGGAAAAGTATAGGAATACTTCTGGGAATTGATCTTGGGCCTCTCACACCCATCGACCTTCTTCCGCTTTGCAATATTCGATGTGCGCGTTCGCTCGTTCGCTTCAATTCCTTTTTTTTTTTTTTTTTTTTTTTTCATATTTTCCTCCAGTTTTCGTGCACGAACAAACAAGGTTATGTGCGCTACAAGGTTTTTTGTATTAAATTGTGAAGCCCAAGTTCTCTTTTCTTTTTTTTCTTCTTCTTTTGTTTCTCCCATAAATGCTGTTGCTTTTTTTTTTTTTTTTTTTAATTCTGTTCCTTCGTTTTGCCGTGCTCCCCTACTAGTTGTTCCCTCATTCACCTTTCGGGATGGGACAACCAAAATTCTGTCTTAAGGAATTCTCACAGGAATTCTAATCACAAACTGGATTGTAATCTTGTTTTAGGTGTCACTGAGTTGGTAGTTCCTCTGCGTTTTTAAAGAGTTCAGCGAATTTCTGTCTTCAAGAAGTCTGATCGCAGGTCCTGTCCGCGTCGAGGTGATGACACCCAGGTCAGTTGATGGAGCAAACATCAAGAGAGTTTAATGTCGAAAACAATATCAGTTGTTGCGACCATTAAGCTTATGGACCAATACTGGAACCACATGCAATGCCCACCAGTAATAGTCTGTAATGGTTGTTTTGAGTGTGTGTCGCCACAGAAAAGAATAATAAGCAAATCATACCACCAGTTCGATGTAAACATCGCTTACTCGAGTAGTTACCAAACAACTCTTCAGCTTTGTACTCAACCAGAAGGCGATTCCTTTTTCCGTATCGCCTTTGCAAAGGGTGGCGGAGGTGGTTTTTCCCATTGCTGTTAATCGTTAGTGTTTATTATTTATTAATAACAGATACACTGTTTATAATAGTTTTTCAAAGACTACATACCTTCTTCCCACTTACGAGGTTAAGATAGAAATAGCGTCCCTTCGCATCTTTGTGTTTGACCCAGTGTTTGAAACTTGTAGCGCTGAGGAGCCATTTTCGTGCTTCATCAGCTTGATCGGATGCGTTGCAAATAAAGAAATGATTTAGAAGTTGCTCAGCAGTCGGTCGATCATTCGGATCAAGACGAAGACATTGAGCGACGAAGTCTTTGCATTCAGCAGAGATGTTTCTGTCTGGTGACCAGGTTACTTCTATAGCTCCTTCAGCACCAGACAGATACGAACTAAGTTCTATACCACTCCTTCCTAACCAAGGGTGGTCACCTAATGCCAACTCAGCTATGGTGACGCCTAATGCCCACATGTCTGCAGGTTCTCTGTATCCCATACCCTTAACACGTTCAGGTGATAGGTACGCACCTGCTCCAACTTTTGTGTGAGCAAATTCTGATGTAACTTGTTTCGACAGACCGAAATCACAAATTCGAATTGTAGCTCCAAGCTCTTCGTCATCATGTATAAGGATATTTGATGGTTTTAAGTCTCTGTGTATTTCGTTATGGGTGTGCAAGTGATGTAGTCCACTGCAAATTTCTCGAGCCATAAAGCCAAGCACATGCATAGGAATAACAACATTAGGCCTCGGAGCAGCATCAAGTAGATTTGCTAAGTTTCCATTACTGCAATACTCCATTAGAATCATTAAATGACCTTCACGGAAATAGGCGTCGTATGACTGTACGAGATTGGGATGGTGACCTGATAAACGTAGGACATGACTGATTTCACATTGTAAAGTTTTAGGATCTCCACCAAAGTTTACTACTTTCATGGCGTATTGTTTACCAGTCTTTTTATGTTTGCAGAGTTTAACGTGACCTTGGGTACCACATCCAAGATTAGAAAGATTAACTTCGAAATCTTCATAGGCAAAACTATTTTCATGTTTTGTTCCTGAAGCAGTTACAGTATACTTCTCTTGTCCGTCTGGTTTAGGGATCATTACAGTGTTTTCATTTACGACTTGTACACCTCCGGGTTCTCCTTCACTCGGTGGGGCAACTGGTTGCAATCCTACCACTCCCGGCGGTAATTTCTTAGGCATCGTGTGCCCTCCACACTGATATGGGGAAATGATAATAATTAAGACGTTAAAAACAGAAGGAAAAACACAAACCCGTTTCTTCAAATTCAGATTTAAGGAAATCCTGTAAAGACATAAAGAATTATGTTAAATTAGGAATTTGTATATAATTAAAGAACGTGAAACATGTGTTCTAATACACAAGGGTTTCTCCCATTTTTTGAGATTACCTTCAATCAGATACTCTGGCTGGCGGCGATTAGCCACCATTCATCTTCTGTCAGCATAACATTTTTCGATTACTTTCTTTTTTGTATTTCTTTTCTTCAGTTGTGTCCTGTTTTTTTTGTTTTCTTTTTGTATTTTCTTTTTTTTTTTTTTTTTGCGTTTTTTTTTTTTTTTTTTGTAAAGCATCTTTGCGACGTGGAAAAGCAATATTAGCTAGTAGATTGCTATAACATCCATCCCACCTCCAACAAACCAACAGAATTAATACCCCCCGTGGAGGTGTACACAATCACCATATTTCCAAGACCATTACAACGAATATATTTTTTCGTATCGAACTGCGGTTCCTTTTTTTTTTTTTTTTTTTTCTTCTTTTTTTCCCATTATTTTTCAGCAACAATTCGGTATTTTTTTTCCTTTAAGGGTATACAATCGTTATTTTGTCAAAAATAAAATAAAATAAAACTTAAAAATTTTAAAAAAAAAAAAAAGATGAGATAAGGTCAAAAGTATGGGAAATGAACAACAACAGAAAGAAAATATAAAATAAAAATAAATATAAAATAAAAAAAAATAAATTATTATTACTCAGAATCAACAACAAAGTGATTGTACTATAAAATTGAATTGTAGCGTTTTATACTTAATTGACGTATTATTAAGTTCATGATTTCTGTTAAATCATGCTTGCTCTAGGACCTGCTTGCAGCCTCCCAGATGGAAGTCGTTGTGTTTGTGCCATTCCTGAAGTCCAAGGAGGAGTGCTGCGTCCGTCATGATCCAGGTTTTCAATGTGACTGGTTAGGGTTGTGAATTTTTGATGCATGGACTGTTCCATAACATCTATTCTTCTCATTAAGGAATTTAACTCTGATCTGATCTCGTCTTGTCGTACTTCTTGCCGATAATCATCTTCAACATCTTTGTCTTCTAGTACACCCAACTCCATCATCGACATACTCTTGTTTATTGGATAGAATGAGAAGTCCAATTCCTTTATTCTATCCATCACGTATGATTCTTGTCCAGTATACTCGTCCTCATCTTTTTCAATAACATGACAATGAAAATATAAATAGTTCCACATGTTATGTTCTTTTGTCGTGTGTGATTTAAATCCACCTTTTAGATAACGCTCAAATGTTGAAGCTTCTATTCCACATATGAAGCAGTAGTTGCGGATTTCATCTTCAAAATCGTCTTTTCGTTTTCTGAGTTCAGTAAACGAATCGGTAATGATCCCAGACACAATCGATAATAGAATAACGATAACACCGATGAAGAAGAAATAATCAAAAACCATTCTCTGAGTATGATGAATGCCATCTTCAAGAGGAGTGTGACTTAAAATATCACCAACACCACCACCCGATCTCATTCCATTCATAAGAGTGAATGTAAAGCACTGAAGTAGTGTTAGGCAGTTAGGGTTTTCTACACCACCATCACCGACAAAATCTGAATGAAATGCCGTATAACCAAGTAGTGCAAATAAATATACCACAAGTACACCAAATGCAAATGTCATCAACAGAGTTTGACCGTTCAACGAAACAGCTGATACGACGTTCCTCAAATGAGTACTCTGTGGAATAATTGCAAGCAAATGCAAAGCAGAGTAAAATGGAGTATGCAACACTGATCCAAACGAAACCAAAACCAAAAAGAATCTCCACGCAAATCCTAAACTCAACGATTTTGGAGCTGCTTCCCTCACCAAACAGAATTGACTGTAAAATGACAATTCAGATTGACTTCTTTCACTAAATGCTTTGTTGTTTACTTCTCGAAGGATTCGTCGGAGTCTTAAAGTCCACATCAGATAAACGTCAGATAAACTAATTAAAACATGAAGATAGCACATTGATATTACCAAGACTACAAGGAACTCATCCCAAACCCCTTCCAACGGTACTGACCCTTGAAACATCCAAGGCATTAAAAATACCAATCCGTGACCAAGTCGTTCTGTTGGAGATGCCCGTGATAGTTGTTGAACGATGCTGAGTTCGGATGCTTCGGAATCGAAGTGGAATTCGAAGACTGAATAAGACAACAAAAGTATTAAATTAACGACCAGTGCAGCTCTTACATTCCAAACCCTCAAATGGTCTTGAGATCCTGGAGACGTAAAGAACTGCCCTAATCGATATCTCACAGTGTTAACAAATGGATTAGCATTCTTATGTTGAGTAATGTTGAGGTGTTGTACTTTAGAACGAATCTCATGAAGGTATGACATTTCTGCGATCAACTCTCTTGAGATATCAAAGAATGATGTCAGTTTAGCAGCTCTGCTGTCTTTGTCTCGTAGTTCCCAAAGGACATCATGTCTAGCTTGTCTTGATAGCCCACTGCATTGTGATGGAATTCTGAAATAAACTTTTTCAAGAACACTTCCTCTAGCAATTTCAATCGTTCCAACCATTCTTTTGAAATACATACTACCAGGAAGCTCATCTATTACAGTAGCTACACTGTGAGACCAACCTGACAGTGTAAGCAGAAGGATATAAATATTAAATGAGACGTCAAGCATTGAACACAGTGATCCGCTGTCTATCTTCGACGATTCCGCACTTTCAACTTTTTCAACATGTTCTACGACACCTAACACTTCACATGCTTCTTCCATCCAGGAATCCTCATAAACGTAGTGGCTCTGTGGTTCTTGTTTTTGAGCCGATGGTCCTAGAAGTGCTGCTTTTCTCTTTTTTAATGCAGTTATGTCCATCTCTCTGAAAACCTTTCCTGATTCGTCTTCTCTATTCTTTAGTAGGTTCCATATCGCAGACATCGTGCTTTCTATTGTTTCGAGTTTTAATGTTTTTAACATGATGCGTACTGAAGGAGGCTGTGATCCTTGACCCTCTGAACCTGAACCTTCTAAAACTGATAGTAGAGTAGTAATAGCCTTTGATTTTAAGGTCAATAAATGTGATCCTTTAGCCTGTAGTAAACCGTCAACCAATCCACAAATATTGCAACCGACTATTTCATTTTGATTTTCAGGACAGGGGCCTTGGCAGAACTCGGTTAACGTGTCGAAGGTTTGCTCTGCTAGATTTAGAAGGTCTCTCTTGTCTGATTCCTGTAATGTTCGACACTCAGTTATCAATCCATCAGTATGAAGAAGTGTTCTCAAGAACAGTAACACTTCCTGAACTATGTTCGTATTTTTCAAATTATCTTCTTGTAATCTGATGTAGTTCTGCAGCCTTAAATGATGGCCTTCACACACCAGTTGTAGTAGTCGTAATACTTTTCCGATTGATCCTAAACTTGGTGCTACAGGTGGTAAGTCGCTTATTGATTTCGTTTGATCAACTTGAGGATCGAACAGCTCTTGTTCACGAGCACGTAGTAGAAGTTTATCGGCTGCGGATTTAATGCAGTCTTTCATTCCTTCAAAGAATGACTCATCGTTATTAAGAAAGAAGTCAAGCATCGAATCTTGAACTTGTTTATTACCTCCGTGAAGTAATTCTACTCCGAAGCATATTGCTTCATGTGCTATTCTGTTGTTTCCTCTTTCAGTTAGTTTTACCATACAATTTGTTAGTCCCAAACGATTTAAGTGGTTTTGAGTTTCGACATAAGAAGACTCTCCATCAGTGAGATCTGGAAGTTCTGTAGACTCGAGAATATCTTGTTCTTCGAGTGTTTTTACAGGTATCGATGCTGTTACTATTAGTCTTGTGAAAACCTTAAGTAGTCCAATAATCACCTGTTCAGGTAACTCCGGATCTTCAAGATGCTGAACTAAAGCTACAAGCCATGGAGGAGGAATTCGTACTCGTGATGATGATTCGATTGTTTCATCCCACGATGCTGCCCAGTCTATGAGTTCCATTTCCTTTCTTATTAAGACTAAGATCATTGATAGCGAGCTAACGTCTTCAACAAACGTATCCAATAAATAATCTTGAACGATCGAAAAACTATCAGCGACATATCTTCTTGCCAACGGATCATTATGACCTTCACTGGTTGTTGATCCTGGTGAGGGACTAAAACTAGGAAAGGTCGGATCTCTCTTTGTTAAAGGAGACATGACTTCATTTTCTGAATATCCAAGTTTGTGACGTAGTTTACGATTCGCCATCGCAAGTGAATTCGCCAAGTCTGCTGTCGATGAATCAAATTTCGCCGATTCATCTTCCGGTAGTAGAACTTGAGCACAATCAAAAAATGATACGATCGCTGTATTTTCCTTCGGAGAAAGACGTTCATTAAATCGATCATCAGTGCAGGATATTATCGTATAAACGAATTCATTTATTGCTGAGACTTCTTTTGAATTTGGTCTTGATCTGAAAAAATCTTGTTGGAATTTTGCGACCATAAAAGTTCCAACACACGGGAGGATATCATCAAAAACGAGTTTACGACGATCGTCTGTTGAGTGGTTTAAGTTAGCTGGAGTGATTGGTTCAGGTGAAGGAGCATCAGACATCTCACCATCATCACCATTAGTGTGAGATAGTATCGGTGATCGTAAACTGTTTAGTGACGTTTCTGATGCTTTTCGTAATGTAAATGATGACATCGTCGTGTCAGCTCTTTCTAACAACGTGAAATCATCCATCCACTCTTGTGTCAGTCTACTAAAACACCCGAATACTATCCACCAGTCAGTGTTTCGTAGCCATTCTTCAGCAACTCGTCTTCGCTTGTCAAGTCCCTGGAGTTTCTGATCAGTTATATTACGCTGAACGTCTGAAATATCAGTGATACCACTTCCTTCATTAAGATACACATTGTGTAAAAACATTAAAAGTACTTTCATTAAATAGTGTGGTGGAATCCATTCACTTCTGTCATCAGAATCTGAAAGGAACTTATTTGGAATAACGTCACGTGTTTCTCTAATCATAACTCCTAGACAGTCGGATAGAAGTGATAATATTTTTTCAAGTGGCATAACCGACTGACCTCCTATTTCTGTTGTTGTATTTCTTCCTTGACAACACAAAGCTAAGATTTCAAGAATAGTACACATTCCAAGAACTGATTTCCTACTGTGACCATCACCGCTTGTTGCAACTCCATCACGTCGGTCAGCTGACGCAGACACCGTTGGTTGAAGTTGCATCTTAACATGTGTTGTTAAGCTGTCGTGAATCCTTCCAGAGACTACTTCCAGTAGTTGATTCATACAAATAGATTGATTTCTTAGAATAGGAATCTCAACATCCTCATCCTTCACAACAATTAAAACTCTTAGCAGTTCAGTAGCATGTTTTGTACTAACATCTCTACGCTGAAATACTTCAGCCAATTGTCTAACCAGCCCTCTGAGTAATTCTGGTGGAACCATGTTGGCTAAGTTACTATTTGATCTGTATAATGTGATTGCTGTTTCAGCAGCACCAATTCCTTTATCTAAATGTTCGAGTAGGTAACCAACAACATACGGAGCTACTACTTCTTGGTTTGTAAAGTGATCGTGAACTAGTAGTTTTAAATAGGTGTAGCAAAGCTGAAATAGTTCCCATCTACCTTTACGTTTTGAAGCCATCGCTGACGTTAGTGTTCGAGAGAGGAGATGTTCAGCGACGATTTCGTGAAAACCGAGATTGCGACATATTTCCTGACGTTCTCTAATTACTGATTCATGATTTAACAACACTTGAGGTTGAGAACGAACCATCGATCCTGCTCGAGGTCGTTTTCTCATTGACGCGACTTTCTTAAAACTTCCACCTGGTGATTCACTTAGTAACCCATCACTTGTATGAGATCTCGCACTTCTATGTGTCTGAGTTGGTTTTTCTTCTTTTCTTGGTTGTAGAAGAGATACCAGTTCACCTAATAAAGCTCTGCACTCTTCTTCATTTGTGCTGTCTTGTTCATCGTACTTTGCTTGAATGAGTGCTTCAAGAAGTTGTTTCTTTTCATTTAATCTTCTGAACAACACCCAAGACTCAGCACTGAATAGTAATTGTGTCTGCTGAAGATTCGCAGCAAGTTCTGCTCCGAACCAAAGCGACTTAAAAACATAAGTGAGAACTGTATGAGATAATCTTTTATCATGGTAGGAAGCTAGATCCATGCAGATTGGTAATAATTCTTTTCTATGTAGGTGATCCTTTCGAAGGTAGGGACGTGCACAAGCACTTTTAATATGAGTATCAAGTTTCTGAATATTAATTTGAAGAATGTCACTGCAGCTGTAAGCGCTACCCTCTCTCAGTGGGGATAAAACATTACTGCTGTTGCTCTGTCGACGGGCAGATGCTGGAGGAGCTGCTGGTACTTCTTCTTTGAAAGCAAAGATCAGCTCGTAAAGAGCCTCAACGGCTTCAAATTCGAGACGAAGACCAAACACTTGCGCAGCGAGTAGCTTACTTTGCATAATCACAGCAGAATACTCATTGTAATATCTGCGTGATTCTTCGAATAATGTAGTTTTTCTGGATGTGCCTCTTCTTAACCAATCACCGCTTGTTGGTGTTCCCGGAACAAACGTTTTGTCAGAAGATGATGCATCTGTTTGACCATTAAGTAACTTCGATAATATGGGAAGTAGTTCATTAATCTCATCCGTTGAAAATAACTTTCTGGTTACAACTTCCTGCCAGAATGTTAATAAGCTGCTTGTGAGTCTATTAGTAGCTGGTTCTTTATAAAATTGTTGAGTATTTTCACGTAAAAATGCCAAAGAAGCTTGTTTCAGCAATGGGGTAAGCTGGTCACTTTGCAACCCTTCAGGTTGTGTGAATGAAAGGGAAGATTCTTCGAATGCATACCAGGCTACGACTAGCCTGGATGGATCAAGTGCTGCTTCAGGATATTTTGGAATGATATGAACGTGAATAGCTAAGTTGACAAACACGGCAAGCATGTCATCAAGAACTTTACGAGGACCTCTATATTCCGATAGATAACCTGTAGTACTTCCTAACAACACTTTAACAACTCCGAGTGGCATCCATCGTCTGACATCAACTAACGCACTGACATTATCATGACAAAGGTTCGATAAAACACCTAAAAACTCTCTATAATACGATACTAAGTTTCTATTTGGACTATTCTTCGCCGCACTACATAACTCACCGAGTGTAATCCAAGTCCTGCTTCTGTCTTCTTTAATGTGGGTGATTGAATGCCTATTTTTTCTGTTCTTTCGAACTCCTTGCCTCGCCTTTGCCCCAAACATTGTAGTTTCTGGTGGAGTCCTGACCCATATTTCGCCTTCAGCTGTTACTATCGTGTCGATTATTAAGCGAGGTGATTCTTTTAAGTGTGCCAAAACCGCTCTTTGATTTCTCTGTATACCAGAACCATTACAAATACATAAGGTTGATAATAATTTCAGTAAGGCTGGTTGCAAACCGAAATCTGTTAGGTAGTTTACAATATCTCCAACAAGACTGAGGTTCAGGTCATCAAGAACAGGTCGATTGTTCCTGTACAACTCAATTAACAGGTCGCAAACACCATATTTTGGATTTCCGAGATGCTTTCTAAACAGTGCCATTGAAGGTAATAGCTTAGCTGCTCTTTCAGAACTACCTTTGACCATAACACGAAGAAGTTCATAACAAAGTCTGTGGCTGTCGTCAATAACACGAGAAGTATAAAATCCTTCTCGCTTTGGTTGAAGCATTCCAAAAAGTACAGCATGAATATCCTGACTAAATAATAACTCCTGAGACTCTGATATTGGTAAGCTTTCAACATCAGAATGGATATCCACAGCGTCTTTAAATTTCAGTTGATCAGCTGCCCTGGGTACCTCTCCTGAGTCGTATAAATCAGTTCGAGGTTCGACGCAAAAGTCAATTAATTGTTGTAATTTTATTTTCGTTTGAATGATTAAACCAGGTGGTACTCCGCCATCCTCTCTGTTGTTAACTTCGAGGATGAACTGTTCGAGAATGTCTTTGCATTCGACGACAGTATTTAAGCCTAGTAATCTGGTTTGAGGTACTTTGATTACACACCAGACGTCGTCATGGGCTCGTTTTTCAGTTGGTACAATTTGGTATTCGGTCTTGTCGACTGTTTGAGTTTGACCAAATGATAACGACTGGATACTCCTCGATAAGTTTTCATCTGATCTGTCTCCTAATGGTGATAACGTAGCCTCAGAAGGAACTTTATGCACAGACATAGAATGACTGCTAGTTGGTCTCTTACCAAGATGAAATGATGGTATTCGTTTGGTTTCTTTTTTTGATACTGCGTGAAGAGATCCTCCACATACATGAACCCAACACTTACTCTGAACATGTTGTACTCTTATAAATGTAGTTGATGATTGTAGTGTATTCTGACCATCGTCTAAAGGATCAATCCAAAATAAAGTAGTATCACTTGGTTTTTCTCTTCCTCTTGCTTTATCAGGAAGCCTGGGTGATCTTTTTCTTGTATATGCACCTGAGTGAGTCGGAACAGGTATCTGTAATGATTTACATCCCGAATCGTTTGACAGTGCGCTACCAGAATCCTTCGGAGGCTCTATAATCTCTACTCTCGGTATGTCTAGTTGATCATCATCAATTATGGATGATTTTGATGTTTCTAAGACGTAGCTGTTATCGTCACCGTCTTCAGAGCAAACCGGATCGAATTCCATTTGATGAGAAACCAGCGTTGTTTTATTCTCTCCATTTCTATCCTTTGTGATTGCTAAGTATCTGTGTGATGCTAAATGTTTTATTCGATATGCAGGAATATGACGACCAGAATTCAATGCAACTATCCCTCCAAGAGTTGTGTTGGCGTGCTCAAACATCCAGACACCGTTGACGCTAAATTTCAATGACTCGATGTTATAAGTTCGTTGATTTGCTCTGTTTGGTATATCAAGATACACCTCAGGTCTATCTTGAGAGCTATGCTCATCTAACGAACTGTGAGAAGCCGTCGCAAAACCTTCTCTCTCTTTATGAAATAACGCTATTGGCATTCCTACTCTGATTGTCGCTTCGTCTTCGTCTTCACCTTTTGAATCATAAACGTGTATGACCCATTCTGTTGGAGAATTACCAACATTTACTTCATGTCTCCAGTATAATGAAGGTGAACTAATCGTGTCTACAACGCTGTCGAGTTCTTCAGTTACGTGGAGGAAATGATCATCCCCATCTCTTTTTAATATTATTCGATCACTTCGACGGACTTTATCACCCTCAGATCTCATCTTATACCTTGGTAAGATTCGAAAGTAGTTGGAGCGGTCACCAGCAGCTTTGCTTAGTCTGGTTTTGAGGCAGCCTATTGCTGCACTGAGGCTGCTTTGAGTACGTCTATCGACACATAAAACAGAATTCGAATAGTCATGACGAAGTGATATGATTTGACCATATTGAAGAGGTTCACCTGTTCCTGCTCCAAGTCCTTGAGCATCCCATATGTCTATTCTATTAAGGGTAAAAACACATCTTTCAAAGTGATTAGGATAGTACTTCAGTCTTCCTGGTTCACATTCTTCAAGCTCTAATCGTTCAACGATTACATCGCTTGATGTGATGCCGTCAGCTGCTAAGAATCCAGAGCAGCCTTCGCAATACAGACTCATTCTATCTCCATTTCTAATGTAATCCTCAGCACACGATAATCCTGGAGGTGGGGCAATCGACTGCCGCTGTTCGGACATCGATCTTCCCCGTGCCATGTCATCAGTCTGTTTAATATGAATAAATAATAATAAAGTCAAATACACCCTTTCGACGACTACTACGAAAACCAGTAGGGATACAAATAGAGTACAAGGTAAAGAAAAGAAAATAAAGAAACGAAGAGTCCTGAATAAGTAAAAAACAACTTGGCGGTGAAGAATAAATTCATCGTTTGTTGAACTTGGTGTGTTCACATTGTGATATTGTAAACAAGAATTGATAAAATAGTTATCGTCTTGGACTAGTGCTGGAGACACCATCGACTCGTAGCTGAGTCTTTACTTGGCCAAGAGTGTCTGTTATGATTTGCATTGCTTCGACAGCGTCTTGTTGAAGTTCGCGTAAAACAGCTTTCTTTTTCTCAGTGCGAGTTTCAAGTTGGTTCAAGTTCGTCCGACGTGACTCAAGCTCGTCTTCAGCTGCAGCAATATCGTCTTCAAGTTTTTGTAATTGAAGCGCCTGACCTGCTTGTTCTGTTTCTCGGTAGAGGTTAGCAGTGTCACGTTCCTTGTAACGTCCCTTATTCTGTCGTAATATCTTTGTATTTTTTGAATTTAATTGTCTATTCCGAGTCACAGTCTGCTGCAATCGTCTGTTCGCTAATAACGTTGCTTCTTGTTCAAAGGCAGCGTGGATCATTCTGACTACCAACTCATTTTCAACTACCTCTAAATCCTGGTCTTCCTGGTCTGCTTTAGTTATTAATGTTTCGGTGTTTTTCTTTTCTGAGCTTATAAATTTAAGTCGTTCTCGAAGCTGTTTTACATCTTTTCGTTGTTTTATTACTTTTGCTTTGACCTCAGACACTTCCGATAACACGTCATGTTGTTTAAGTGACTCCATGGTACTGAAGAAGTGTGTTGAGAAAATATGCTAGTGCGATCACATGCACTTTACAAAAAACCTGCTTTATGTTGTTGTATTAGTTAGCGTCTTCTGTAGAATAACTTTATGTCCGCGTGAACTTAACAAGCAGTACACAAACAGCTGGGATGGGGTGCACGTGGTGGACGGCACCACGTGCAAAGGTCACATACAAAGGCTCTGGTTCGATATTTCATTTGGGGAAGTGGAATGTTTTTTGGGAGAGTGGGAATGAGAATTTTTTTTTTTTTTTTTTCCTTGTTTCATTCAGACTGTTCTCTCGTCCCAAAACCCTGGACGAGACTGCCGTTGTTCTTTGTCTTAATAATAAATATCAGGCTTTTTTCTGTACTGAAGAAACACACTAATAAACAGAAGTGACAAAAACTGTACTTCGCACGTTATGTGTTACGTGCGGGCTCGCAATTGAAAATCATGATGATTTACTTATTCTCGGACTCTTCTTGATCTAGGATCAATAACAGATTCATACTTAGTAATAACGTGGTAGAATTCATCGTAGTTTAGTTGACCATCTCTGTCCATATCTCCCCAATTAATAAGTTCCTGAATGTAGTCTAAGGATGCTTCTTCTCCATTTACAATTTTGCTGATTCTTGCTAAGTCAGTGACTCCAACCTTTCCGTTTCTATCAAAGTCAAACATTGTGAACATGCTCTTGATCTCAGCATCGCTGTTTGCTTCTACGTTCTTTAGTTTCATGGCGGTTATGAATTCTTCCTTTGAAATTTCACCGTCGTTGCTGGTGTCTACAGATTCGATGAATTCATTAACGTCTCTATCTGTTACCTGTTGTTTGTTTTAGAAAATGAGATGTTCTTTTTATTTCATAAAATAATAATATTACATACAGTCTGCATTCC